>JALJSC010000259.1:0-126565 GCA_023969325.1 Oryzias curvinotus | reverse complement strand
AGCAGTAAAATGGTCATGGCAGAAAAGAACAAAACGTATCCTGGAGAAAATAAAACTCTTCCTGATCATCTGACACAAATTGTCTCCTTTATTAACAAGTTGAAGCTTTTCTAAGTGCACATTCAAAACGACAATCTGTCTCACTTTCCTTCTTTGAGGAGCTCACAGCAGAAAGCTGCAATCAGAATGCATGAAGCGCAGAACGTGACGCTGCTTGCACAACTGAACGGAAACGACCACTGATCACTTTTCTCATGGATCCTTTAATGCAGAGACTGACTGATGAGATCCCCGCTGGTCACTGATGAGGCAGCGAGAGAACCGGTGATAAATGAGCAGAAATCTCTGTGAAAGACGGCCCTGCTACGCTTTGGAGAACAGACATCGGTCCGTTCTGACCGACACTCACGTAAAGGAGCTGATCAGAGAGGCTACGACTGGCCTAGGGGTTAGCCCCGCCTTCAGCCCCAAAGACTCATGGGAAGTGGGGAATCTTCAGTGTAAAACCATGAGCCAGGTAGCTGTTAGCAGAAGTGACTTACATGCCGTTTGGCTGAATGAGTGTGTGTCCAAGTTACCGGGTTCCTAATGTGAGCAGGAAAGAGGGGGCACAAATAACTCAGCCAGTTAAGTTAAAACTCAGTACTTATTGGATTACTACTCCTAAGTACGAACTGACTCATTGCAATGTATTAATATTTAATAAATTATTTATTTGGATGCAAATGTCAGTCAATTTTTATTAAAATAAACATATAAAAGCAAGATATTCTAATGAAGGTCAAAATTAATTTAAGTTGCACACAACTGAAATGTAATGTATTTAATGTGTTTATTTTGAATATGAATCACTCAGACACCAGAAGGATGCTCTGTCCAGATGTTTGTGTATTTGTTGGTGTAAGGGTCATTGAAAGATGAATGTTGAGATACAAAGAATTACCAGTTAAATACTGATGGATAAATGGCGAAATATTCAGTTTTTATCATCGTAAATCTGACGTCAGAGAAGTCAGTGCCTCTCCAGCATCAACCTCACCGCCCGTCACTGAGTGGTTGTGTGTCAGAGAAAAGAGTGAGATGAAGAGAAAGAGAGTGTGTGTGTAAGAGATGAGAGAGAGGTGCCTGTGTGTGTGGAGGAGGTATCTGACCTCCAGGGTAGTCTCTGTGTTAACTCTAGTTTAGCTGCATTGATGTGTGTATTGAGGGTGGACTCTTTCCTTGAAATAAACAAGTACAATACTTGCTGTTCTGTTTGTAGGGAGAGGAGTGTGTTATGGAAAGTATTACGGCTTTAATTGTGTGTTTGTGTGTACGTCTTGGCAGGTCAGGGTGTGATGTGGCTCTTTGACTCTCACAGTGAAAAAATTTGGCTCTTGGTGTCAAACTTGTTCGCCACCCCTGGTGTAGAGTGATGAGTAAAAGTCATGAAATCGGTTGTTGATTTTTTGAGAATCTGTAGAGGCTCATCCCAGTGTCTGAATTTGGGGAATGAGATGCGCCGTTGCTGCACTACGAAGCTGATGGGAGAGTAATTTGCCAGCCTTTTCTCCATACTTGTACTGGGAGTGTTGCGATTTCAGCAAAGACTCCTCAGCTTACACCTATGATAAGTGGTCAAACTCAGCCTGTAAAGACAGCCTGTCGTTATAAACCTTAGGTAAAGGGCAGGTAGCATAAAGCTCCTCAAGTTGTAGTATTCATGTAGTGAGCTCCAAGACCATTCCCCTCCTCTGCCTGTTCTCAAACTCAGTACAGGATCTCATCTTCACAGAAGCAAAATAAACTTTTTCCAAATAATATCCATATTTGGAACAAAAACAGCAGAGCAGCAACTTCACCAATAGAGCGCATTCACGCGTCACTGCATTGCGTCACTCAGCATCGGAACATTTTGCGCAGAACTAAAGCTCCTTCAGTCAAGAGCCAGACGATCGCTCCCAATCTTCAAACACTTAAACTGCAATCCTTCCACAGGCACAGCTTCCATGCGCACATCCACAGGTGGTCTTACCTTTGTCAACACAAAAGGCCAATAAACACGGATATAAGAAATCGAGCAACGGAGCTGGGATTTAGAGAAACAAAGGAGGATTCAGTTACACGGACATCGGAGAAAGCACGGAGGTAGGCGCTGGCTGTCAAACAGTTCAAGGAGGAGCTGCTATCAAAGCGAACTGGTAAGGTGGTCTTACCTTTCCAAATTCCCCTCCTCTGCCTGTTCTCAAACCCAGTACAGGGTGTACTATGCCTCTGATCAGGGGCTTAAAAGTTTCCCACAAAAGGGAAGGCGATATACCTGGTGTGGTGTTGTGGTAATAAGGAAGTCCATCTTAGATGCCATAAGGCCGTCAATTTTTCATCTGACAGTAGTTGTATGTTCAAGCGCCATGGAGCAAAGGAGAAATTTATACCAACTTCCAGGTCTAAAATCACTGAAGCATGGTCAGATATGACTATAGCATCATGGGAGCAGGAGCAAACATGCGACTTGAGTCGACTGTCTAATAGGAAATACTCAATGCAAGTATATGTGTGGTGTACAGGAGAAAAAAAAGTATACTCTCTGTGTGAGGGATTAAGAAAACGGCATGTGTCAATAACTGAAAATTCCTGAAGAGAAGTGTTAATAACTTTAGATGAATTTAATTTTCTGCTAGGTTTATTTGAAGATCAAGCCAGCAATGAAAGTTCCCCCTAGGACAGGGAAATAGGAAGTTAAAGCTGTAATTTCCGAGAAAAAAGAACTTAAAGAATTGAATTTGTCCCAGTTGGGTGCATAGACATTTGCAAAAATTAATTTTTGGTTAAATATACTTCACAATAATGTAAATACCATTGAGGTCAGCAATAACACTGGAAGGAACAAAAAGGCACAGATTTGTGTATTAAAATGGCAATACCACAGGCTTTTGACTGAAATGTGGAATGAAATAATTGACCCACCCAACCTTTAAGGAGCATACAATCTACAATCAGAATACAATCTCAGCACCCATGTGTTGTAGATGATGAAGAACCTTGATACTTTTAATAGACTGATTTAAACCTTTACAGTTCCAACTGCAAAACGTATGAGAGCAACCTGCTGTAGATAGAAAACATAACACTGACCAAGGTAAACACCTGAAGACAGAAAAGTACCAAACAGTAAAAAAACAAAAAACAGATAAACATAACCTAAAAGGCTAAATCATCTTTCTAAACAAAATGCGCGCACCACTGTCATTACCAACTACTAGGCCAGGCACTTCCTTCCAAACACAAGAAGTCCCAGCAGAGCTCCAGCTCCTAATGGCCCAGACCAGGACAGACACAAGTATAAATTTTATCCGTTGATGGTTCAGTAAACGCACAACCCCATCCGGAAGCGTAAATCTCAGTTCTGCAGGATAAAACAGGCCAAACTTGACACCAGAACAAGTGTGTAGGAGACACCAGACAATGTGAGCATTTCTTGGCCACTGCAGATGTGAAATCAGAAAAGATGGAGATCTTTTTTTCAGACAAAAAGGAGATGTGTGTTGGCCCCCGCCTGGCGTGCATCTGTTCTTCAGCGCAGAAATAAAGCACCCTGACAAGCAATGGTCGAGGACGGGCCCCTGTTTTGGGTTTTGGGCCAATAGCTCTATGAACACGATCCAGCAGGAGGGGCTCATCCAATTTCAGAAGACCCTGTAGAAGAGGAAATAAATTCCCTGGGATCAGGTGTTTCTGGACCCTCAGGGACACCAATCAAACAAACGTTGTTACGGCGTAATCTTCCTTCTGGAACCTTTACCCCTTAAAGCAGGGGTGCTCATTACGTCGATCGCTATCGACTAGTCGATCCTCAAGGACATAAGGTTAGATCGCAGGCCAGGAAAGATAAACAACAAAAAAAATGTACTTCTAAAAAAATCCACCAGCCAATCAAAATCCTCACTAAGAAGTGGGGGACTTGATTGACATGCAGAACGGCCAATCGGACATCCTCTACACATTTAGTGTAGTCCCCGGAAGACCACTTCGGACAACCGGAGTGTTTATTGAAGCCGCCCCGCGTGTCCTCCTGCTACCAGCTCTGCAGTTCTCGCCCGAGCTCATTAAGGAAGCTGTTTTTTTCCGTGGCACACGCTTCATACGGAGCCAGCAGCGCTTTAGAAATGCCATGCTCCCCCCATTGCACGGTTTACCACAGAGCCTGACAAATGATGGTCGCTGCTTTCTGGGTTATTCGCCTGCAGTGGACCGCTCTGGAGCTGCACGTGAGCCTTCTCCTGTGCTCTCTGGTACAGACATCTCTGAATATTATATATATTGCCCAGTAATAAACAGACTGCAGACACTTTGTCACTTTTCCGGTCGCCATGAAGTCTGACACCCATGAAGAACACGGGGCAGGAGGCTCCGCCTTTTTTTATACAGACACGTAACTTTGCGCTGCACAAAATAGTTCCCAAACAAAACATGAAGTGATATTCATCGAAATTTAACAGCGCGCGTTCATGTTTGGTGTTACGGAGTGAAGGAGAACAGTAATAAACCCCCCCAACACAAAATCCTCTGACGGCCGTGTCGCGCACTCAAGAACGCACGCAGCTTGTAATGGAAATTAATACAATGGAAAGGAATAATTACAACGCAGTAAATTTGACGTATTTCCTCACGAGATGGAAACTTGTATTGTAGAATCAATGAGGATGTGTGTGTGCTTCTAAAACCGTGCTTGTGTGTGTGTGAGTAAAGGAAGGGCGCCACGTGCAGCGTAGAGGCAGTGACAGCCGCGCAGGTGAGAGGCGCGGTGCAGGGAGTGAAGGAGAACAAGTCTGAACACAGGACTAGTTAGGACTTGTTAGTTCAACAGTATCTTTGGTCGTATTTGGCGTCTAGCGAGTGTTAACTTTGGACCCCGCCTGCATTCCTTTATCCTTGGAGTGTTTTTCTTCTTTCTAAACTGGATGCTGATGTTTTGATCTTTATCCATTTTCCACAACCTTCAATCTGTCAAACACCAGAGTCAAGATGAGTGAGAGGATGGACATAAATTCACGTTGATGCAGACTCCTTTCTATTTTTTCTCTTGAACTTTTCTAAAATTTGGAGCAGATGCGTGGAGTGAGAATGATATAATATGGAATGTAGATGAAAACATTTGGATTTAAATTATATTCTAAAACAGAATATTCTAGAGTTTTTAGTTTCAAACTTTTGTTCTCATTTTAGATCATTTTTTTTATTGTGAATCCCTTTGGTACCTTCAAGGAGATGTAAAGTTCTATATGAATAAAGTTTCATTCATTCAAGACCCTTTTAATAAAATAAATAACATTATTTATGAAATAAAGCAATGACCAAACAACACTGTGATTTTCAAAGACAAAAATTTCCAGTTAGACTTTACAGATGCACTTTTTTAGTGTCTCTCAATCCACAGCTTGTTGAATGACCAAGATGTTTTTGAAAGAAGTTTGATAAGTATTGATAAGTGGTTTGTTTCCAAATTACAATTGTCAAAACAATTCAGAAAAAATATAATTGAGAGATGAATAGTAGAGAGAAAATATAAAGATGGAATATGTAGAGAAAATATGACAGGAAACTGATCCTAAACTCCAAACGTGTGATGGTAGAGAAAATCCTTACCAACAATAATCCAGTGAAAGTTTTCATTCACCTTAAATGAAGCAACTTTAGAAAGATTTGACCAGACATGACCCTTTGACGTGGAGTATCTTCATTTAACAACAGGCAGTACAAGAAAACATGAAATCATCCATAACGGACCACTGCAAGCAGGAAAACCACATCATGGACTGGGAAAAGGCCAAAGTCCTCCACACTGAAGACAGCAGACACTGCAGATGGATCATGGAGGTGATGGAGATAAGAAAGCGAGCCCACTTCCATGAACCGGGATGAGGGGGCCTTCCTGCTCTCATCAATGGGCGGAGTCACCTGTCAAAGTTTGACAGGTGACTCCGCCTCAGTCACAATCAGCTGTTTTTAAAGATGTCACACACCATCATCTAATGATGACTCTGACGAAGGCGGAAGGTATTCCAACGAAACATGTAAGGTACGCTTGACAAAAACAAACCAGTGTCTGATAAAAAAAAATAATTTAAGTACTCAGTATTTTCATTTCTGTTTGATTCCATTTCATGTCATGCTCAACAACAAACAAAACACTCTAGTCAGCATTAAATCTCACTTTTAGAATCTGTCTGATTACATTTCAAACAAAACACGTTATTTCTGGTAGTTTATTCTAGAATGAACAGACATGCAATCTAAATGAATACATTTGTACATCAAATAACAATATAGGGCTTGCATTAGCTCTCATTGATGTCAGAGCACAGTACACGTTATTTGATCATGGGTAACTGTGACATTAGTGCTTTATACCGTCTTTCCAGCTCACTGTCTGCACCGTAAACTATGATGGAAACGCGCAAGCAGAGAGTCAGTGACGGCTAACGAGACCACACTTCCACAGATGTCTGCTCACTTGACCGCGGTCTCTGCGGAGCCTCGGGAAACACGTCTTCTTCTATCATCATGGTCTCTTGTGTTTGATTTTGAAAAACACATTAAGAGCCCGAAAGAACATCCACAGATCAAAGTGGATCATAATTTCTGGAAGAAGGACCAGAGTTTCTCTGAACCGTCTCTCTCTCAGCACATGAAAACTTTCAGAGTCGCCATGTTGTCAGTGATCTCTGTTGTGTTTGTCTGCTGCTCTGTTCCTCACAGATCAGAAACAACAGCTTCATGATGAGAACAGAAAACAACTTTGACACAAAGACTCACCGAAGAAGAAGAAGAAGAAAATGGAGGAAACTCCAACGTCTGTGCCTGAACAAACTGTGCTAAAACTGACTTTGAGAACAGAACTCCTCCCTCTGTGTGTGTGTGTGTGTGTGTGTTGTGTGTGTGTGTGCATATGCATGGCTGTGACGTTCCTCTCTGCAGTTACAAGTAATCACGTGACTGCAGCTGCAGCAGTCAATACGCTGCTGGGTCCTAAAGAGTAAGAATTTCAGCTCTGAGGGGCTAAAATGTACGGAGCTCCCCAGATGCCAGTGGTTAAAAAAATATATCTGATAAAACATGTGCACGGACTGATCTATTGTGTTCGTACTGATGCTCAATCGTGCACGTGCACTAACCCCACTTGGACAAACTACGTGGCGTTGAGATCTGCTGGGGCTCTACATATTTTTATTTCACGTTTCCTTGTAACCCACTTTGTAAAAAGATCTATGGCTGTTAGAATGAACCTGCTGCTCCACAAAAGAGAACCGTGTCTCTGATCAGAGCAGCTGGACTCATAGCTTCGTGTTTGCAGGCGGGGGGGGGGGGGGGGGGGGTAGCCTTGTAATGTTGTGAGCTACAGAGGAGGCTTTGGACCGCAGTCCTTCCTGCTCTTTGTGATCGATCAGCATTATGATCAGCATCATCAACTGACTCAGAGAGATGATCGTATTGGTAAGAACTACATGTGAGAAATTGATGGAAAATCCACTTTTTTTTTTTTTTTACAAATGGCAGTTTTTCTGTTGATTTTTATCTCCATAGCAACCATTTTATGTTTTTATCGCCTGGGGAGAACGAACAGATGGACGTCAGTTTCAATCGAATCAGAAAAAAGAAAACTTTTGAATTTTCTTTCCTTTTGGATGCTATTTTCTCCTCATATTTAAACACTTATTAATGAAAATATAATATTAGTTCAGATACTATTATTATACAATTATTTATTGTTGTTCAAATAAACAGACCTTTAGTTCAGTTTTATCTTGCTTTATTTGACACACATCTCATTCAATCTTCCAGCTAGCTCTCTCCTGTTCTTCTCTTTCCCGCTCTCTCTCTCTCTTTGTCTCTCTCTCTCTCGTGATAATTCTATTGACTTTTCTACATTTTCCTTCCTTGTTCAGAACAAAAAATTTATACCACAAACATTTCCCTATAATTAATAAATCACATTGTTCTCAAACTAAACTTTCAAAATCCTTGTAACAAAACTTGTCAATAAATGAGAACATAAACATATTATTATTATTTTTTCTTTTCAAGTCTTTCTGATGCCCCGGTCCTTCCTGGTAGTGATGACATCACATGCAGAGGTCAGAGGTCACGTTCTGCTGGAGCGTCTCTGCAGTTGACATTTTCTCTGCCTCATGATGGTTTGGTTCTTGCAGCTGATGAAGACTCTGGGATGTCAAAGTCATCCTCCAGTGGGGTTTGATGAAGATGTTTGACATTCCTGATCACTTTAGATCATCCTCTGTGTTGACCAGTTCAAAGGAGTGCTTTCCAGCAGTTCATAGAGTCTCTCTGAATGTTGGATCCAGATTTCCATTTTCCAGACTCCCAACTATGTCACCTACTTTCAAATGTTCATTCTGCTGGTCTGGTCAGCATTGGGTTTCATTTTGGTTTTTATTCCTGTCTGTTGTTTTCTCCTTTTCTGTCAGAGGTCCATCTTCTTTTTCAAGATTTGGACATTTAGTCTGGATGTCTCATGAACACAGCTGCTGTTTCTCCTGACGCTCTGTGTGGTGTCGAACGATATGCCATCAATATGTATGGAAGTTCCTCTTTCCATATCTTTCTGTCACATTTGCCCTCAAATGCTTTCTTTAGGTGCAGTGCCTTGTGAAAGTATTCACCCCCCTTGAAGTTTTCAACCTTTTGCAAAATTTCAAGCTGCAAACATGATGATTCACATTCAAATAAATGAATTTCTATAGCACCTTTAATGTAAATAAAACAGCTCAAGGTGCTTTAAATAAAAACAAAGAAGAATCGATATAAAACTGTAATTTCTTGTGAAAAATCAACAAGTGGAACAAAATCATGAAGTGGAATGAAATTTCTGGGTGATTTTAAACTTTTTCAACAAATAAAAACAGAAATTATTATTATTATTATTATTATTATTATTATTATTATTATTATTATTATTATTATTATTATTAATGTGATCCAAGTGAGTTTCAGCTGGAATGATCCAAGTTTCCAGAAGCTTCAGTCTGGATCTCATTCTAGTGAGAGATGAACTAAAAAGACCTGCTGCTCATTTGAATGTTGCTGCTTTACTTTCTACCAACATGTGGATCCAATGTTAGAAGAACAAGGATTTGTCTTCCTGTTTGTCTTTCATCCAAATGACTGAATTTCACCAAAGAAAAGTCAGTTTTCAACTCCAGAGACTCCCACAGTGAGACACCTGCTGGCTGTTCTTTGTAACTGCATCTGCAGCTTCTAGAAACCTCTTTGTTTCTGTTTTCATCTTTTCCAACAGTTTGTTTTCTTCACATGAAGCCTAAAGAAATGTCCTCAGATTGATGGAAACAGTTTTTCTGCAGCTTGAAGCTGTTCTGGAAATTTTTCTTCTTTAGTGCAGAGAAATCTCTCATTTGATGAGACGAAGGAACTGCAGCAACGTTTCCTGGAAAACCTCCACATTTCATTGAAACCATGTTGGAACTTTGTCCATGAGGTCACATGGTCTGGAAGAAGCCCCAGTTCCAGCTGACAGAAGTCTGGTTCTGATCCATCAGATCTCACTAGCAACAGAACCAAACCTTCACGTGTTGCAGCAACAGTTTCCATGTTTGGGAGGATCTTCTGAAGAACAGCTCAGTTCCAGATCACATCATGATGTTTGATGTTTTCTTCATTCCAGGAAATCATCTGTGTCTCCTTTGATCTGTGCTGAGTCAGCACTTTCAGTTCTTTTCAACTTTAGATCCTATAGACATAAATCATACATTTTTAATTTGCAAAAAATAAGTTTAACATTTTTTAATATTTTTTTCTGTAAATCTAGGTCTGATGTTTTCATACATGATGGCTAAAATAACAAAAACCAAACCAAATCAGTCAGGTCTGCAGATGGAACTTGGATTAGAAATGAGAAGGGTGACACCTTCTGGCTGTATCCAGAACTGCATCTTCTGGTCAGAAAAGTGTTAAAAACCTCAATTGTGTCTGTAAAATGTCTGCAGCTTTTTTGTCTGAAGACATGAACAAAGTCTGGATTTGATCCTTAATGAATCTTCATATTTCTTTGTCCTTCAGTCTTTCTTTCAGTCTCAAACACACTGGTTCATTTGATCCTAATGAGAACATGTGTGAGGCTCCAACATGGCTGCCTTCACTGCAGGTTCCTCTTCACAGCATGTGTTTGTGGATCAACACACAAACAACAACAGGTGCAGGTGAGGAAGTGTTGCTGTTGTTGCCTTTGCCTGGTTCCAGCCTACAGGCACAGTTTTCTGCTCCATATGAGGTGGAAAAGAAAATGAATGACACCAATTTTAGGATCCCAACTCATGACAAAGAGAAGAAATGTGGAGTTTGTCACGTCAACATGCTCAAGCCTTCTTTTTCCAGAGGGGAGTCCAACTGTCCTTCTAGTGATGCTCCGGTAGTTTCAGTCTCCATGTGTTCTCGTCCCTCAGAAGATCAGATTTCAGAGGATGGGCTTGGAGAGAAAAGTGGAGTTGTGCTACTGCTTGTTTGGGAAACTCTGAAATCTGAAGCCAACTAGAGAATTTCTGCTCATATCTGTCTCCACCTGCTGGTGGTGACATCATGGTTTGATGGAGGAGAAGTTGTTGCTGTTTTCTGATCCTCCTGGTCAGGCTGGAAACAGCCTGGAGATGTTGTTCATCCATCACAGGGTTTGGTCCAAAGCTCCAGTGCAGCCTCTCACCTCCTCCACCTCACCTCCAAATCCTTTTTCTGGGAAGAATTTGCTCCAAGTTTTCCTCCAACTAAGAATATGCAAACCCAGATGAGAACTCCCAGCAGGAAAAGAATTCATCTGCAGGAAACTAGAAAAAGGCCTTTTTGTGGGAGGAAACCATTCCAAATCTTTACAAACACCAGAAATCCCAACTTTTCCTCCACTTAGCCTGAGTTTGGGTTCCAGGAAGCAGTGTGTGTTCAAGCTCCGCCCCCAACAGCGTCTCATGAAGCCCCTCCTCCAAAATGAGGCCACTGGGGAATTCTGAATGAACCTTTACATTTCAACAGAAATTTCAAGCTAAAAACAGGGGAAAAAAACTCTCTTCATGTTTGAAAACAATCAAACATTCAAACAGGAAGAGAAAACAACATTTGTCAGGAAATCAACAGATTTGATTGATTGTAAATCTACTTCCTGTTGGAGTTTGATGAATGGAAGTAGAATCTGTAGAAAGTCAGTTGATGTTTTCCATTTCAGTAAATGAAGGTTTGATCTGCAGATTTCCTGATCACTTTCTGACTGGGATCCAGACCTGATCTAGATGTGACTCATGAGGAACCAAACAGCACAGAAACTGCTCTGAATGTTCCCTCTTCTTCACTTTCTGTCTGACTTCAACCATGAAGGGACTTGAACCCTCAACCTTCTGATCCATGAGGCCACATGGTCTGAGAGAACATCCAGGTCCAGCTGCAGGTGGAGGACAGCATCATCCAGCCGTCACAGACTGGGGGCGGAGCCTGGAGATGACCGCTGAAGGTCAGAGGGCGGAGCTTCATCAGGATGAAGGTGCTGCTTGGATTCTGCTTTGATGTCCGTCTGTTCTCAGTCCCTTCATGGCTGCTGCTCAGAGCTGTTTCTGGATGTTTCTGGAGAATTCATGTCTTTACTGATCCAAATGTGGGATTTCTGTTTCTGTTTGGACTTTTCTTTATTTCAGGCTTTTAGCTTTTGGAACTTTCTTTGTTTCTATGCTTTAACTTCCAAACGGGTTTATCTAAGACAATCTGGTTGTTTTTCATTTGACGTTCTAGGAACTTTCTGTTTCATCTTTGAGGATTTGGACTTTTGAAAGACTTTTAGCTGCAGTTTCATCCTTTGAACCAGATGGATCTGAATCTAGAGTCAAAGATTCTAAGGAAATCATGGATTCACAGACATTTGATTGAATTTCTGTCTGGATCAGAAACCAACAGCAGACATTTCAAGCCATCATCTGTTCCTAATGTTCATCCCTGAGCTGAGTCTCCATTTGATAATTCAATAAAAAATAACATTTCAGCAAATACTTGCTTGGTTTAAGAAAAAAAAATACCTTGAAGCCTCGATATAGACCGACACATCACAGAAAGGACGATACGTGGTTCAATTTCAAAATATCCTTTTTGGCTAAAGTGTTGCAAAATTTGCTAAAAACTTTGATTCATTGAGTCTTTCCCGTATGGACAGATTTCTTTGACGTCTTTTTTTTTCATGTAAATTCAGTCAAACATGTTGATCCTTCATGATTTGGATGAGTTGATATGAAACAGTGTTTTCTGCAGCAGGAACATGTGAGAGGAAACCTGTTCCTCAGCTGAGCTTCATCATTCCATCTCAGCAGCTGATGAGGAGGATGTGCTGCTGGAAAATCTGCCTCACAGACTCAGTTTGCAGCTTCTGCTTTCAGGTTTGACTTCTAGTTTCTGATGTGAAGCATCTCTGGAGAAACCAGATCCCTGTTTTCTCCCTGACAGCTAGGAGGAGTTTCTGGAAGCAGGAACAGCTTTGCATCTGGAAAACATCTGGCTTTCTCACCGCAGAAAACAAGAAATCTCCACACCACTCTAGAACCCTCTAGAACAGTATTATGGGATGTTTTTCAGCTAAATCACTGGGATCCATCTGCATGTTAACATCAAAGTGATCGTGTCAGAGGAAATCTTTCCTGTTTGAAGGAGTTTCCTTCATGTCAAAATAGTATCACGGATCTCCCATCAGGCCTTGCAGTTCCTGACTTTGATCAGAGCTGCAGTGAAGAGGACGGCGGTGTTTGTGGGAGTTGGAGCTGAAGATCGGAGCAGGAACCATGTCTTCAGAACCTCAGGAAGGTTCTGTCAGAGAACAACTTTCTGCTGCTGAAGGAACCATCGTCCAGAACGAGGAGGAGCTCTGTCGTCAGCGCAGACTGCTGGATAGCAGCTGGAAACCACAGCTGCAGCTTCACGTAGTTGGTACGTTCACCTGCAGACAATGGATCCATGAACATCTTTGTTTTCCATGTCTAAGATGGCATCTGGATCCAAACTGTGCCAAGTACACCTGGCTGCAGACTGGGGAACACTCAACTTCGCGGAATGCTGCGGAATGCTAACCCTGCCCACGTTTCGTAGTGGAATGCTAACCCCGCCCACGTTGAGCCCGTCTTCTTCGCATTTTACAAGTTTCCATTTGCAATACTGCCAGCTACCAGATTCATAAAGGTACACCGCGATTGCTGTCTTTTTCTATGAATTTTACAGGTTTCCCTGTGCAATATTAGGGAGTTAATCAAATTAAGGCTCAAAAGTGGTAATTTTTGCTTGACCTCACATGTGTGGCCGACTTTTATCCACGGACGCACTTGAAATACCTGCGGGCAATGGAGCAATATGCATCTTGGTTGCATGCATTATGTGCGGCCAACATGAATTTCCATTGGTTTTCGTTTTTGAACGTACGTACATACAAAAATAAAATGAACCGCCTTTAGCATATGTACTCTAAGAATTTCTTTCTTTGTTGTAATTTTTGTGTATTTCAGCTCAGTTCACATAGGAGTGCATATTCCCTGTTGGCTCGTCTCTCTCGCTGCTCAGGAACTCTCTCCTGACACCACAGCCGTTAGACATCCCTGTTACACACAACTGAGTTCGCTTCTCAACTCTTAAATAATGGACACAGGAGACATTTCAGTGTGGATGTGATCAAATTGCTGAGTAAAATCCTCATATTTATTTTAAGTAGCTGTTCAAAACCTTACAGTAAATTTTTGAGACAGTTGTCATTTGAAGATGGCTCATTTGCAAGCTAATTCTTGTCATGTCTTTGATTTAATTTGAATGAACCTCTACTGATACAATTCTTGTCATGTGTCCACAGAACCAAGCTGGAAGCCGTACCAGATGACCTGACCTGTAAAGTGAACTTCAGAGATGCTTTTAAATACTCAACTCTTGAACACATGAGGTCTTTTTATTGAGTTGTACAGTAGATATTTGGAAGACTAAGCCAACTTTCATCGTCTTTCAGTAGATGTAATGAAATTCTAGTTTTCACTTAAAAACGTATTTGAGATCCTTTTAAATAAACATTCAGGTAAGTCTCAGTTTTTGTTGTGTCTTATTTCCTTTTTTTCGTTTTTAGTCTCCCTTTTTAATGATATGATCTGTCTGTTTAGTACTTACAAATCAGAAGAACAGATTCAGATTGCGTGTGATGAGGGTAGACTCAGAAAACACTGCAGAGGCTGTCTGTAAATGTCTTGGGATTCCCTCTGAGGAAGTTGTCTTTGCTCAGACTGCTGCCCCCGTGACCAGATGTCTGAAGAAAAAGAATGGATGCTAAACACAAATTCTTCTTTATTGTAACACAAACATATTTGTCAACGCATGTCATCGACAACAGAGCTGAAATGTTCGAAACTTTCATAAAGTCTGTTTTCAAGACCCTTTGAAGTTGACATTTTGGTCGCTGTGCAAAAGGTTTTCTTTTTGTATTTTTTGTGTCCCTGGAGAGTTTGGCCACAGAGGCTACAAACGGGGAGATTGTGCACTCTTGACAGTTTACTGTCCCCTCCTGAGCTTTGTTCTTGGAGCTTCCTTTTATAAATGGTAGCTTTTGCCCAGGAGGGTGTGCTGATGCTGGTGTGTGTGCTGAGCCTAGAGGCGGCACTGATGCTGGAAGTGGTGCTGATGCTGTAGGGGGCGCTGGTGTTGTCAGGGGCAGGTCGTATGGGAATAAAATAGACGCCCTGGATGGATGACGAAGCAGCTGCAGGTTGCGTTTGGCTACAGATGCCAGGCATGCTCAAAGTCCTGCTTGGTGGTTTTGGGAAAGAGGTGGAAGATGGCAGAGGGGTTTCTGTTCTTATTTTAAGCTCTTCTGTTCCAGCAGTGCTTGGTATGGGTGCATATGTGATCACGGGGTAGTCTTGGGGGGGCAGCACAGCTGGCTGATGTGGTGCTGGAGGTAGCTCCAAGAAGGAGATGGAGGTAGTCTTGGTGATGATGGACGGCTGCTTGGTGGCGTGCAGGTTCAGCGGCCTCTCCTGAAAGCGTATTAAATCTCTCACCTTCTCTCCTGTGTGAGTTCTCATGTGTGTTTTGAGGTGAGATGAATAACTAAAACTCTTCCTCTGATCTCTGTTCTGTGGGTCTGTCTCTTCATCTGTAGTTGATGTTGATTCTTCATGTTGGTTTCCTTCTTCATCCTGACTATCAGTTACATTAAAGCTCTGCTGATTGTTTAGATCTGCTTCACTGTTCTCATCTTCCTCATAAGGATCAATCTCCTTCAAGGTATCAGTCTCCTGCTTCAGACCAAACTGATCTTCATGACTGATGAAAAGTTCATCTGGTTCTTCTTTAATCAGTGAAGGCTCTGGTTCCTCCTGTTCCACTCTTAAATTCCTCTGCTGGTTGCAAAGACCCTTTTCATTAACATAATGCTGAGGGAGGACTGCAGGGACAAAAAGACAAAAAAGGAGACCTGTTAGACTTTTTTTCATAGTTGCACCAGCATGAAACTTTGGTGCATAGACTTTCTCAACCACATTGCATTGAATTTATTAGGTTTACATGGTCACTCTCCTTTTTAATAGCTGTCGGTTTTTGCAATAAGACTTGAAAACGACAACAGTATAGTCCTCTCTAACAAAAATGAAAGAAATACACATCTGTGGACGTAGACATTGACCCAGATATCAATTTGTTTGACTTTGTAAATAACCACTGCAGTTATTATAGAGAAGAAGAGTACAATAGAAACACAAATCCTAATCAAAAACTGTCAATCATACATTTCAACAGCAGAAGCTTATATGCGAATCACCAAACCATTGAGGAATACTGACAGCTATTTAACAAACCTTTCAAAATAATTGCAATTTCAGAAATCTGGCTAAAGGCAGAAAAGGACTTACACTTCCAGTTTGAGAGCTATGACTTTCACTATGTGAACAGGAGAAAATAAGCAAGGCGGGGGGTGGGCTCTTTATATACACAACAGTCTTAAACACAAAGTTGTGGAGACAATGTCGGGCTGTATTGATGATGTCATGGAATATATATCTGTAGAGATTAGTATGGAGAAACGGAGTAACATGATAGTCAGTTGTGTATAGCGAGCCTCTGCATCTGACATGAAAACCTGCACTAGTGCTATTGAAAACATGTTTGCTAATATTTCCTAGAAGGTCATATTTCTTTGTGGCGATTTTAACATAGATTTGTTGAACCCAAACAATCACAACAAGACAGAAGATTTCATGCCTGCAATGTACAGTTTAAGCTTTTATCCATTCATCAACAAACCCAGCAGAATAACAACAAACTGCGTGACCTTAATAGATAATATATTCACAAACTGCCAGGAAAACAGAATAAAAACTACTAATGACAGACATCAGCGACAACCTCCCTGTATTTGCTAACTATGAATGGCTTTGCAAAGAAATAAAGGAAAAGGCAAACAGTTCACAGAAGAAAACTAACAGAGGAATCAATAAATGCATTTAAATCAGAACTACAAGTGCCCAATTTAATTTGTAACTCACACAAAAGGCCCCCAGGGAATCAAAATCCCTTCAATTCTGAGTAGCCATGAACATGTTAGCACCCCTAATCTGCGTCTGGAAGAGCCATGTTTGCTGCCAACGGAGTGGAACCGGTGGAGCCTGCCTAATAGAAGATCATGAGCCTCAGTGGACTGAGGTAACATGAGTTGTGGTAGATGGATGCAATTGTCCAGCAGTCATTTATGTATACTGGCCAATTTTTGGATACCTCCTCCAGTGGTCTGGAGTGTGGGTGAAAAAGGCAAGGTTCCTAGGAGCTGGGTGTTTTGGTTTTCCATTCTGAGCTGGAATTGTGGTTCCTCTTTCAGTGGTCTGAAATGTGAGTTTCAAATTCAAAACTGTGATGCATCAGATGCATGCAAAAACAAAAAAGTGTATACAAACATTTTTTTTTAAAAACAGGACGACGGAGCAGTGATACAAAAAATGTCAAAACAAACTGACCAGTATCATGAGAACAAGAAATACTATTATAGAGAAATATTAGAAAACACTAAAGAAAGTTAGAAAGTACTGAACACTTTCATTAGGAAACACAAAGTGGAAGCAAATTACCCAGACTCTTTAGGTGTTAAAAATTTGATTTGCAACAAAATTCAGGACATGTCAAAAAAGTTTAATGAATTGTTTTATAAAAAAATAGGGCAGAAGTTAGCAGAGGAAACAAACTGTTCAAAAATATCAGAAAAGGAAACAGTCGAACACTGCATTAAGAGAAATCCTAAGTCATTCTATTTGAGACCTGTGCAAGCAAAAGAAGTCCTAAAAAGCGTCAAATTCAAAAACAAAATATCCCCAGTGACAGTTAAGACAGACGGGTCCCCAAAAAGAAAAGCATGAAGCTCAAAGGTCTTCTCTGTTTCTGTGATGAAGGTCACATACCTATGTGGTGGAGCTGCAGCTGTGGTTTCCAGATGACATCCAGCAGTCTGCGCTGACGACAGAGCTCCTGCTCGTACTGGACGATGGTTCCTTCACAGAGTCTGCAGATTTCTTCAGCAGCAGCAGCTAGTCGCTCGCTGATCAACTCTCTCAGAGACTGAAGGGAAGACATGGTTCCTGCTCCGATCTTCAGCTCCAACTCCCACAAACACCGCCGTCCTCTTCACTGCAGCTCCGATCGATCATCTGCTAGTCTCACAATCCCAGAAAAAAGGTCCAAACAGAAACTTTTCTCCTGGTTGGAGATTTTCCTGAAAGTTCCTGTGATCCTGCAGGAGTCAGTTCTGCTCAGCCTGCAGACCAAACAGAAAAGACTCTGGAAGCTTCCACATGGGAAACTTCAAGACAAAGAATCCAAACAACATCATCTGATTGGTTGACTTTTGGAGGGAAAGCTGCAACAGTCTTCTGTGATTGGTTCAGCCGCCCCTGCCCCCACTAGTCCACTACACAGGGGCAACATTCCAGGGGGGGTTGGTAATCTCCTCCTTCTATTGTTTCTGCCCCACTGGCTCTTTCAAAATAAAGGCTTGTTGTAGCAGAAACCTGAATGGAACATCAGAATGGACTCCAACTGCTGCTGGTTTCAAAGCCTCGTTCTCAACTTCCAGCTGAACTCTTCATGAGTTTGAGCGTCTGTGACAAACTCTACAGTTGAACAACAGCAGTGAAAATCTCCATGGATGTCAACTGAGAGAGAATAAACAGGAGATTTCCAAGAGTTTCTGCAGGAACTCATCACAAAGTCAGGAGCTGCAAGGCCTGATGGGAGATCTGGGATCCTATTTTGGCTCTGCTTTTCTCCAAAGATGAAGAACATTAAGAAATAACCAATAAATGCTGATCTGGAACATTCTGTCTGGGAGTCTGACTGACACTTTGACACTTTCTACATTCTGCTCTGATCCGGGTTTGAACCTGCTTTACTGCCACCACAACACATCCAATCCCAGCCCAGAACCTGAAGCTGGTTCTGAACATGAAGCCGGTCTTCAGGGACAGCAGGACTGATGAGTTAGTGATCTTCTCAGATGGACTTCAGACCCCTTAGAGCTGAAACTGTCACTTTTCTCTAGGAATCAGCTTCTTGTTGACGACACACTGCTGCAGTCAGGGGAACACACAAGAAACACACACACAAAGACACACAAAGAGGGAGGAGCTTAGCTCAGACATTGAAGTCATGGTTGAACTCTTCTGGGACTGATTTTAGACACAGAAAGCGCTCGTGTTGTAATCAATAACACGATTGGTCAGCTTTACCATCAATGGAAACATCACATGGTCTTTCGTTAAAGTCCATTTAGATCATAGTTACAGAAATAAGAACTGATCAGAAGTCATGAATCAATGGATATTCAGAAAAGTTTAGAATATTTCACTAGTCTCATTGTAATCACTATGTTCAATAAGAAACCAGCAAGAAAATAGAGATTTTCTCTCATGACCTCATTATTCATGTGAATTTATCAGCTGTAACCCATAATTCAGACAAATGTACTCAGTAATTCCAGAATAATCCTCACATAGATGTTGTGTGTGGACCCCGTTTTCCTTTAGATGATCCAGCTCTTGGTCCACTGAACCTACAACCTTCTTCCATTTGTTCAGCTGCTGGACACAACAAAGAAAATCAAACAGATGTTTTTGCTGAGTCAGTAAAATGCCTGTTGGAGCTCCAACATGATTGTTGACGGTGTTCCTCCTCTTTCTGCTCCGCTGACGTCCTCATTTTCAGTTTCCTGATCAGACAAACTAAACTCTTTTCCAGGTTTGAATCATCAGAAGAAGAAGAAACTTCCATCTTTGTGCCACATGCTCAGAGAATCCACTTCCAGAACACCAGAGATTCCCGCCACATGTGACAGAGCATCCAGGTGATCTCCAACTACAGGACATCATCACCTGCCTGTGACAGTCACACCTCCATTCTAGATGCAGCCACTGACATCTAGGCTGTTTGAGGCTCAGAACAACATGACAGCCAGGAAGACCATCCCTCCTCCTGACCACCAGCTGCTCTGTCTCACAATGGCTGCCACGAGGAAGACTCCATAAAGAGTTAACGCCCAGAGGTCTGCTGGACCAGACACCATTCCTGACAGAGTGATCAGAGAGTGCAGAGCAGCTGGTGGACGTCTGATGTCTGATAGGAAATCTTCTAGCAGATGTCAGCTCCATCTGTCAGAGGGGTGGGGGTGAAGCCCCAAAGCAATCAAAATTTTTAGGGATCCGCTGGGGAGTTTGCTAGTTGCTCCAGAGACAGCCAAAGCCTTGATAGTTAAAAGGTTTTAATAAAATAGTCTAAAACCAGGAATGGTAAAAAAAAAAAAAAAAACTACAAACAAAAATGACATAAAACACATGTAAAGCCAACACATCAGGAGAACAGTGGTGGTAACTGTCCATATCACGCCATTGTCCAAGTGTCCACCTTGACGTTCGTCCCACACCCAAGTCCTTCACATGAGCAGGCCTGCACTCCAAGCCACCAGTTCACATGCAATAAAAATAAGGCAAATCCACAAATAGTTTTAAAAGCACAAAAACAGTCATGCAAAGGAGTTAAAAGTCAATCCATATAAAACCCAATTAAAATCCACTGGTGACTGAGTTACAGGCTGTTCATAGAAACTCGTTGTGCAGCTGGCACATTTAACTTTAGAAGGGGTGAAGCCCGTTCACCCCTCTGCGTCTCCAAATGGCAGTGTGAGGTCTTCCCAAGGGTGTGCTGCCTCCCTCCACCTACACTTGAGCGGTTTGCTGGTCCACGGCCCGATGAAGACCTGTGGTGGCTGTGGCCAGTGTTCTGCCACCTCCGCGTCCTGAATTGCGCACCTCCGGCTCCAAGCCTTCCTCCTGCCTGCACCTTGCAGGTTGCGCCCAAATTTCAGAGACCTCGCGTCTCTGGCTCCAGCAGCAGGCCAAACCCAAACGCCACAGGCTCCACGCACTGGCTCCAACAGTTCTCCTGCTGCAGGCCGTGCCCAAGGGTCAGGAACCCCACGCGCCGGCTCCAACAGTCCTCCTCTTCTCTCCCGCCGGCCACAGCTGGTGCTCTATAAGAGAATAACAGCTTCCCTGCTCTGTATGTGACCACGCCCTCCCACACAGGTGTCCTTCATCCACCATCAGCAATCTGTGCAAGCAGTCACAAACTGCCTGCTGACACTCCCCCCGACTGAAAGCGTTCTAGTCCCTAGAACTACTCACGGTACCTTTGGAGCCTTTGCCTATTAAGCCTCTGGGAGCGCCTTGGTTCAGGTGCTTGAGCAGCTTCGTACCCCTCTGCCACTGGGAGGGGAAAGGCAAATCCCCATAATGCTAGGCCATCTGTGGGTGTTTGCTCTTCAGCTGTTGGCTCGCTTGGTAACTCTTGAGGGACGAGACAGGGGAGGCAAGGTCTCAAATTGTTACGGTGCAGAACCCTTTTTGGACCGTCTTTACCTTCTGGCCTGACTCTGTAGACAGGGCGATCTGGATAGGGCTGGGCTACTACAACCTGAGGTTCACTTTCCCACCTATCACTTAGTTTCCCCCATAGTGATGTGCGACCAGGGCCGGTGGGGAACCGGGAGAGGATTGAGGAGCCCAGAAGGTCGTTGGTGAGAGGTCTTGTTTCTAGCACAAACGGGACAGGCCGCCACATATTTCTTTACGTCAGACTGTAGGGAGGGCCACCAAAAACTCCTCTTGACTACAGTGGTGGTTCTACTTATGCCAGGATGACAATGGAGAGGCGATGAATGGCACCAGTGGAGAACCTTTGAACACAGTTGTTCTGGAACAAATAACATACTGGCCAGACAGTCACTAGGAATAGTTAGCTGTGTCTGAGCTTGTCTGACCTGAGTCTCAATGTCATTGGTGAGAACTGCTAGCCGGACTGAAGGTGGCAGGATGGGCTCAGCACCATGGTCTAGAGGACTGGAAGCATGTTGACGTGAGAGAGCGTCAGCCTTAGTGTTCTTAGAACCAGGTCTGTAGGAGAGTGAAAAGGTGAAACGATTAAAAAACAAAGACCATCTGGCTTGGCGGGAATTGAGCCTCTTGGCTGTGCGAAGATATTCCAGGTTCTTGTGGTCCGTGAAGACGATGAATGGATGTTGAGCCCCCTCCAGCCAATGGCGCCACTCCTCCAAGGCAAGCTTGATGGCTAGAAGTTCTCTGTCCCCCACATTGTACCTCCGTTCAGAGTCACTTAAGCGACGTGAGAAGAAGGCACATGGATGAACCTTGTTGTCCTCCTTGCACCTTTGTGAGAGCACCGCACCCACACCTTGGTCCGAGGCATCAACCTCCACAATGAATTGCCTGTCCTCATCAGGCATCTTAAGTACTGGGGCAGAAGTGAAACACCTCTTTATCTGGGTGAAAGCCTCATTGGCTTGTGGATTCCATTCAAAGCGCCTCTTTGATGACATGAGAGCATGAAGTGGTGCGGCTATCTGGCTGTAACCCCTGACAAAACGGCGGTAAAAATGTGCAAACCCAAGGAAACGTTGGAGGTGTTTGCGGGTCTCCGGGACAGGCCAGTCTAAAACTGCCTGTACCTTTGTCTTAGCCATTTGGACTTGAACTTCTGCTATGTTCAACCCTAAAAATGACACCGAACTGAGATGAAATTCGCACTTCTCTGCTTTGACAAATAGTTTGTTTTGGAGAAGCTGCTGCAAAACCCGGCGGACGTGTTGAACATGGTCAGCCTTTGACTTGGAAAAGACCAGAATGTCATCCAGATAAACAAAGACAAAATTATTAATCATATCCCCCAACACCTCATTCACCACATTTTGGAAAATGGCTGGTGCATTACAGAGACCAAACGGCATGACCAGATATTCGTAGTGGCCACTGGGAGTATTGAATGCCGTCTTCCATTCATCACCCTCTCTGATCCGAATGAGGTGGTATGCGTTGCGAAGGTCAAGTTTTGTGAAGATGGACGCACCCTGAAGTAACTCAAAAGCTGTGTTCATCAGTGGGAGTGGGTAGCGATTCTTTACGGTTATTTGGTTTAACCCTCTATAATCAATGCATGGCCTTAATCCCCCATCTTTCTTCTTCACAAAGAAGAAGCCAGCACCAGCAGGTGAGGAGGAGGGACGAATGAGACCAGACTTAAGAGAGGAATCAATGTACTCCTGCATAGATTGTTGCTCAGGACCAGACAGAGAATAGAGATGACCCCTGGGGGGAATAGTACCAGGAAGGAGTTCGACACAACAGTCAAAGGGACGGTGGGGAGGCAATGAACATGCTTTAACTTTATTGAAGACTTCTTTCAGTTCCAAGTATTCAGAGGGTACTTTGGACAAATCTGGATACACCTCCTCTACAGCCATGACAGAAGCTTCACGACGCTTCATGGAACCAAGATTAACTATAATAATAGGGGATTTTAATATTCATGTTGATGACCCCAGTGACTGTCTAGGAAAGGCTTTTGCAGCTTTATTAGATGATGTTGGTTTCACCCAAAATGTAAATGAACCCACTCACTGTCATAAGCACACCCTGGACCTTGTTTTAACCCATGGCATAGAGATCAGCCAGCTGAGTGTCCTTCCTCTTAACCCCATCATTTCTGATCACTTTATGATTACCTTCCAGCTTACTTTAGAACTTGCTACTGCCCCAGTGAATAAGAAACAACTTAGAAGAACCTTAACTGACTGTTCTGTGTCTGAGTTTAAACTCACAGTTCAGCCAGTACTTAGTGACATTCTGAGCAAATACTCTGAGTCCAGCTCCCATAGCATCAGTCCTAGTATAAATGACCACTTTGTTAATGATGCTTTACAAGCCCTCAGGAGTACACTTGATGTTGTTGCCCCCCTGAAACCTAAGTTCGTTAGACAAAACCGAGTAGCACCGTGGTTTAACGCTGAAACACGTTCTCTTAAACAAGAAACCCGTAAGTTAGAAAGAGAATGGCGCCGCTCCGGTTCAGAGCAGTCTCTGAACATCTGGAAACATAGCCTATTAAATTATAAAAAAGCTCTGCGTAGAGCTAGAAGCCAGTACTATTCAACCTTAATATCAGAGAATGGAAACAATCCTAGATTTCTTTTTAGCACTGTTGCTAAATTAACTCGCAGTCAGAGCTCAGTAGAACCACATGTTCCTGTTTCTCTCAGCTCTGCTGATTTTCTTACATTTTTTGATAGTAAAATCTCAAATATTAGACATAAGTTAAATCAATTTATTCCTTCTATCAGCCCAGAGCAGGCTGAAGCTGTAGAAGTGGAGGTATCCATAGAAACCTCTGTAACATTAGACTGCTTCACTATTGTGGATCAATTAGAATTGGCATCAATTATTACGTCCTCCAAATCCTCAACCTGTCTGTTAGACCCAATTCCCACTAGACTTTTTAAAGAAACTTTTCCCCTAATTAATGATTCCATATTAACAATGATAAATACCTCTCTGGAAACGGGTTACGTGCCACAGTCTTTTAAATACGCAGTTGTTAAACCTCTTTTGAAAAAGTCCAGTTTGGATCCTAACATCTTGGCCAACTATAGACCGATATCAAACCTGCCCTTTATTTCTAAAATCCTAGAAAGAGTTGTAGTTAAGCAGCTTTACTGCCACCTACAGGACAACAGCCACTTTGAAGACTTTCAGTCGGGGTTTAGACCCCACCACAGTACGGAAACCGCACTAGTTAGAGTCTCTAATGACTTGTTATTGGCTTCAGAAAAGGGACTACTTTCTATTCTTATCCTGTTAGACCTCAGTGCAGCTTTTGACACTATCGACCACAGTATTTTACTCCATAGATTAGAGCATGACATAGGGATCAGAGGATCTGCTCTCCAGTAGTTTAAATCCTATCTGTCTGTAAATCCTATCTTTCCCTTCCCATCACAGAGGGGGTAGGGCACTTTAAGGGTAAGGGAGGGGGGGAGATTGTAGTGGGTAGGGTTATGGGGGGTGGCTGTGGGTGCGTGGCGATCTCTGGGTTGCTCGGGTCGCGTGCCGCGGCTGGCTCGCGGACACGGGGCACCGGTCGGGTGGTGGGCGGCTCTCGGGTTCTGGGGCCCTGGCTTCGTCCTTGGCCCTTGTCTCGGCGTCCGGCGCCCGGCGGCCCCCATGGCTGCCGCCTGGTACGGCTAAGCGCTCCTGTCCTGTGGCCTGGGGGCCGGACACCGGGTTCGCTTAAGCCTATGGGCGTAGTGGGGGCCCCTGTAGGGGGGCCTTCTCTGCGCCTGGCTGGCCGGGTGGGCGGTCCCCGCCTCCCCCCCTCCCGGGCTGCTTGGGTCCGGTGTGGGGGGGGGCGCTGGCCTTGGGGGGCCTCTCCTCCCCTTTCCGGGTCTGGCTGCTCTGGCTGGGTAGGATCTGGTTCCCCACAACACAAGGTTCACTTCGGCAGCATGCATGTATCTCCACCCCCACGTACACGTGCACACTGCCACACTGCTCCCTGTCTGCTTCATCCCTCCTTCTGACCTACAGTGTATTGATGGATAGACATTTTCCACTCATATTCGTGTCAGATTTTTACCCATGATGGAATATTTGTCTTTCCAGCAGATCTAGTATAATTGTTACAGCTTAAAAGAATAACTGATCCAAATCAGTGCTTGTATCCCCCCTTTTTTCACCTTTCTTCCCTTTACTCTCTTCCACCCCCCCCCCACACACACACATTTTCCCTCTTCCTCCCCGCACACACACAAAATATAACAAATAAAGAAATAAATAATTCAACAAAAAGGGGTTAATTCAGATCTACACTCTGGCTTCTAAAGTTCTACAACCTCTTTTTGTGATAGTAAAACCTGCCCAACACAAAAGGCCTGCAGCTCTAATCTGTTTGCTAAGTTGTTGGACAGAACAAGTGAAAAGAAAAAAAAAAAAAAAATCCTATCTGTCAGATAGGTATCAGTTTGTTAATGTAAATGGACATTCCTCTCAGTACACTCGAGTTAACTACGGAGTCCCACAGGGCTCAGTCTTAGGACCCATCCTGTTTACGCTTTATATGCTACCCCTAGGGAACATAATCAGGAAACACAGCATTAATTTTCATTGTTATGCCGACGATACTCAGTTGTATTTATCCATGAAACCTGACCAGAATGACCAGATAGAGAAACTGAACGCCTGCATTAGTGACATCAAGACCTGGATGACAATTAATTACCTCCTCCTGAACCCAGAAAAAACTGAGGTTATTATACTAGGTCCTAAAAATCTGAGAGATGCTCTGTCTGCTCAGATAGTCTCCCTGGATGGTGTAAGTATAGCCCCCAATTCCACAGTTAGAAACCTTGGGGTTTTATTTGACCAGGATTTATCATTTAAGGCTCACATATCTCAGGCGTGTAGAACTGCATTTTTTCACCTGCGGAATATTGCTAAGATCAGAAATATACTTTCTAAGAGTGATGCTGAAAAACTCATCCACGCATTTGTTACGTCGAGGCTGGATTACTGTAACTCCTTGTTAGCAGCGTGTCCTAAGAGTTCCTTAAGAAGTCTCCAGCTTGTTCAGAACGCAGCAGCTAGATTGTTAGCAGGAACTAACAGAAGAGATCACATCACTCTTGTGTTAGTTTCGCTCCATTGGCTCCCAGTTGATTCTAGAATTAAGTTCAAGATCCTCCTGTTAACCTATAAGGCGTTACATGGAATGGCCCCGTCCTATATTAATGACCTCATAGTCCCTTACCATCCAATAAGAACACTTCGCTCGCAAAATGCAGGACTGCTTGTGGTTCCTAGAATTAGTAAAAGTACAGTCGGAGGTAGAGCATTTAGCCACCAAGCCCCTGTCTTAAGGAATAAACTCCCAGCTCATGTAAGAGAGGCAGATTCAGTTTCTACATTCAAAGTTAGACTGAAAACATTCCTCTTTGGACAGGTTTATTGTCAGACTAGTTAGTATTCAGAGATTATTTAACTTAATGTTAATTGTTTAAATTAAACTAAATAACAATAACTATTATTTAAAAAGGCTGCTAGAAGTTGAAGCTGGGGTAACTATGGTGCACTGGGGCTCTGTCCTCTTTTCTGTCCTTTTCCAATACTTTTCTTTTCTCATCTACCTCTACCCTTCCTCTCTTCTCTATCTGTGATCATCATTTATCATTTAGTTATCCATGCCTCTGTTTGGTGCAGTATGATTCATGTATTGTCCCTCTATCCCTCTCCCCTTCTGGGGAGTGGGAGTGCTTCCAGATTCCAGTTGGCCCATCCGTGCTCCTGTTCCTGACTGTGTACCTCGTCTCTGCTCCTGCTCCTACACCTGGCTGTGGTTCCTGTCTCCGGCTCGACTCGCGCCCCGGATTGTCCCCAACCCCGGCTGGATGAAGCTCGTCTGCTGGACTTTAAATATGTAGATGTAGAGTTAGATAAGTTAATTCTTCTCTATGAGTTCTGGTAAATCGCCTGTCCGTCCTGGGGGAGGATCCCTCCTTCATGTGGGCACCCCTGAGGTTTCTTCATTTTTTTCCGGAATCCGGTTTTTTAGGAGTTTTTCCTTACCGCGAAGGGGGGTCTAAGGGCAGGGATGCCAGTATAGCTTAGTCAGTTTGTTAGTTTATTTTAGTATTTTCCTATTGACTCTTTGTATTCATGATCCTTTTGAGTTCATGTTTTACTTTAAAGCCCATCGAGACGACTGTTGTTGTGATTTTGGGCTATACAAATAAAAAAAAAAAAAAAAGACAGGTTTCATGGCAACCAGCTCCCCAGGTCAAAATCCTGCCAGAAGACCAGTCGATATTAGGATTGTGTTTTCTCAGCCAGGGGAGACCAAAAATGACAGAGGGAGCAGGAAGTGAAATAACATGGAAACACATGTCCTCGAAGTGATTTACTATCTGGATATTCACAGGTTCAGTGATACGGGAACTACGATTAATCAAATGGTTATCAATGGCACGCACACTCAGAGGTTCATTTAAGGGCTGAATATTCATTTTCAGTGTAGAAGCCAGACTATGAAGGTCTATGAAGTTGCAGTCAGAACCAGAATCAATTAAAGCAGTTACTTCGACGGGTCCTGATTTAACATGAAAGACATCAGCAGTAGACGCACCTGACTCTGAGGAGGTTATTTTGTTACGGCTCAAACATTTCCTCCTCACTGATGTTGAGCCCTCTCTTTTACCGGACAGCGCACCACTGGATGTCTTGGTGCTCCACAGTAGAAACACAAATTCATCCGGGATCTGCGCTCTCGCTCCTCCGGTGTGATCCTTGTACGGCCCAGCTGCATGGGTTCAGACGCCCCCAGGTCCTCTCCTCCTCTGACGGCTGAGTTTGAGTCTGCAGTGAAGAAAGGCTGAGGAACATGAGGTGCAGGTGGCCGTCTCATACCTCTCTCTCTGCGCCTCTCCCTCATCCGGCGGTCGATGCGGGCAGCCAGCTCCATCAGGCCATTGAGGCACATAGGTAGGTCTCGAGCTGCCAGCTCATCCTTGATGGAGTCGTTGAGTCCTTGATAGAATACATCATTTAGCGACCTCTCATTCCACTCACAATCAGCAGACAGTGTATGAAAGTCTATAGCATAATCATCGACTGATCTGTTGCCCTGGAGCAGACAAGGCAACCGACGACCAGCCTCATGGGATGGAGTGAGTGGATCAAACACCCGTCTGAGGGCAGCAGCAAATCGAGGGAAGGAGGAACAGACGTGAGATTGTCGCTCTCATTCAGCAGTACCCCATTGTCCAGCTCTCCCAGAGAGCAGCGACACAGTGAAAGCCACCTTGGAAAGCTCAGAACTAAACATGGACGGTTGTAAAGCAAAAAAAATCTCGCACTGGGCAATGAATGTCCGACAGTGTCCAGGATCACCTGAAAAACGTTGGGGGGGAGGCATGCGGGGTTCTGGTGCGCCCTCCTGGGCTAGCCTGTTAGCTCCAGAAGGTCTGACAGCTTCTGAGGAGATATCATTCAGACGTTGGAGTATGTCATTCATACCTGCAGAGAGTCCCACAAACCGGTTCTCATAGCCAGATAAGACCTCCTCTATGCCTGCTCTCCAATCCTGGGTGCCCTT
Organism: Oryzias curvinotus; assembly: GCA_023969325.1. Lineage (NCBI taxonomy): Eukaryota > Metazoa > Chordata > Actinopteri > Beloniformes > Adrianichthyidae > Oryzias > Oryzias curvinotus. The sequence goes on along the minus strand of JALJSC010000259.1, from coordinate 98,038 downwards.
GGGGTCCATTATGGCCAGTTCGATCTGTTATAAGTCAATGAGGACCCAAGTTTAAGGCATGCACAGGGTGTAAATAAAGTTTATTTGGAGAGTTCCTTAAATCCAAAAAATACGTCCAAAGTCCAAAGGAAGGATGCTGCTAGGTCCTGTAGAGCTTGAGAAGCAGCGTGACGTCACAGCCGAGGGGGGAATTCCGTGAGGGGCGAAGACAGAAAGGTCAGCGTAGACAGCAGGCTCTGAGGGAGGAGAGAAGCAGACAGTCTTAAAGAGCGTAGGGAGTTGGGAGGGGCGGCTCCTTACGTGAAAGTAGTGGCAGGCTCCGTGTGAGTGTCGAGAAGGCCAGATGCCGAAAGGAAGCGGAACTTGATCCGTGAACCGTGATCCGTGATCTGTAATCCTGAGGTTCATCAGGGTGAAGAATTTTGAACTGGCAAAGAGTGAGCAGACACACCCACCTCATATACCCCGCGTCACAGCTGGAGCCATTCAGAAATCAGGGAGCAGGTGAGAGGAGAACGTCAGAAATGGTGAGACAGGACCGAAATCCTGACAAGACCTTGGCTAGCTTCTGAAATCTACTAATGATCACAGGGAAGGGATTCAAGTTCCTTACTCACACAGGTAATCTACCCTGGTCTACAGTCACTAGAGTCCGTGCAACCTCTATATTGTCGCCTTCGGCGAACGGCTCCACCATTGCGCAAACTTTTGGCCCACAGGGCCAAGGCGCTTTCTTTGCCCACAGCATCACCTCGCTGTTTGCCGGTACAGTCACTGGTGCTCGACAGGCTGGACGAGGTACCCTGGTCAAGGGCTCCATAGCAGAAACAGCTTGGATACGCTGACAGTCAGCAAAAACATCCTCCCATGCCCTTCTAAGGGGCTGACGTTTTATAAGAGGTGGTCGGTGCTTTTGGAACAGTTCTTCCCAACACTCAGAAATTACATTCATGCCCAAGATGGCCTTCTTTTCACCCAAATAGCCGTCTTCTACCACCACAACCCCACAATTCGGGACCCGAACCCCCCCCCCCCCCCCCCACCTGGAAGTCAACTACTATGTAGCCTGTATAAGGGATGCTTAGTCCATTTGCAGCTCGAAGTTTAAGCCAAGAGAGGACCCCACCCAAATGCTTCTCCTTGAAGAGGTCTTTACACAGACTCTCACAAAAAAGTGTTACTTGCAACCCAGTGTCTAGCAAACACTTAACTTCTACGTCGTCTAGTTTAACCGTGACATATGGGCAGCTCTCTGTAAACCTGGCTGGGGGTGGGGAGCTAGGTGGGTCAGCGCTAAGGGGTCTAGTCACCTGGCCCACAGTGGCCGGTGGGACTAAAAATCCTGATGGGGGGCTCCAAAGTGGCAGCTTCGGCTAAAATGCCCCGCTTCTTTACAAGTAGCACAGATTGGGCAACCCTGTTGGTCCCACTCATATTGTGGTGTCCCTCTAATACCCCTATTAGCTGATCTGGCTCTATTATCTGTTTTCCAATTAGACTCTGGCTTCCTACGTGTGTTTGGAACTGTTCGGCTTTCCTGTAACTCAGACAAAAGGTTTTTAGACATTTCAGCCACTTGGTCTTTCACCTCTTTTAGCAGTTCATTTTTCAGTTCTGTTTTCTAGTCTGTTGTGGTTTGTGCGTGGGGCACCTGCTTTCCTATTGCCATACAGGAAGACGGCGACCATTGTTCTGCTTGTTCCTCTTGCAATGAGAGTGCTTCCATCTTTACTTCGTCAAAGGACAATGTAGGAGTCTTACAAGGTATCGTAGCTCCTGGCGAAGGGAACCTTCTCTTAATCCTATGACAAACTGGTCTCGTAGGATGGCATCACCATCCTCAAGTCCTGCCTTGTTTCTCTTTTTCAACACAAGAAAGAGTTCTCTCAACCGCAGGGAAAAAGACTTGAGTGACTCTGGTGGCTGTTGTCTACAATTAAAAAAATGAGTCATGAGCAAAGTAATGTGAGCTAACAGGTGGAAGCCGGGGAGGAGGGTGGGGCGAAGAACGTAGTGCTGCAGTAAAGAAGGATGAACAACTTACACACCTGGACTTAAATAGGATGCTGCACAGGTGAGTTGATTAACTGACCCGCCCTAGGGGAGTGGCCTAAGTAAAGCCTGCCTGAATTGCCAACCCGAAATGCTCCCAAGGTCGCTCACTTCAGTCAGACAACTCATGCAATAGTAATAATATTTATTTTCACATCTTTTAGTTTGCTTTCACATACTTTGTTGCTTTCACATTCTTTGACAATCACTTTCCTTTAAGTTAGCATTCACTTTCCTCCGAGTAAGCATTTTGCATTCCTCCAAGTAAGCATTTCATATTCCTCCAAGTTAGCATTTCACATTCCTTTAACTTTGCATTTCACATTCCTTTAACTCCTTTAACCTTCAATTTCAAGAGACAAATTTCCATAAACTTTTGGGTAATAACTACCCCTAACACCAATTTAATCAAGGTTGGAAAGTAATTAAATGTATATCAGTATGTAATCAGATGAAGTGTGTTTCAGAGGCATTCCATATTCATACTTACAAGTATGACTGCTATGTGTGACCCGGCACCTTTGACCGTTGGGCCGCTCCCATTCGGGTACAGCGCCAAGAAGGGAACACACTATCTAGTGGATCTGCTATGTGTGACCCGGCACCTTTGACCGTTGGGCCGCTCCCGTTCTAGTTCAGCGCCAAGAAGGGAACACGCTATCTAGTGGATCTGCTATGTGTGACCCGGTACCATTGACCATTGAGCCGCTCCCATTCGAGTACGACGCCACGAAGGGAACACACTATCTGGTGGATCTGCTATATGTGACCTGGCACCATAGACCGTTGGGCCACTCCATTTCGAGTAAGCGGTAAGTTGACGGCACAACTTAACATACAAGTCTGAAGATTCCACTGGAATAATATAATAAAGCTTAAGTGATATCCATAATTTAAAAGCTTCCATCTGAGAACTATGAGCGAGCTTAATGCTATAATTTTGATGCTTCCATCCGGCTCATAAGATACGAGCCTAAGTAACCTCGAATTTCGGGCTACTAGCATATCGTAACACAGCTTAAGAACGTCCTGATTTTGAAGCTTCCACCTGGCAAATAGTTTTCATTAAAATCTAATCTGAGATTTTGTACGCCATTCTGATACTAAAATGTGAGTTGATTCAAGTAAGATAACTCATTGAAACTTGGAAGAGGTTTACCACCCATCACTTCAGTGCAGAGTAGGTGCGTGGAATGCAGTCATCGTTGCATATCCAGATCATGGTGAAGGGGCAACAATCTTCAGGGGAGCTGCAGGACGAGCAGAGACTTTGGAACTTGGAAACCATCCGACTTCGTCGAAGGCTTGACATAATCCTCCAGAAACTGAATTGCTGACCGGGTAGTATGGGTCACAGGCTCAGGAAGCGATGCATAGATAGACAAAGCAATATTAGTCTTGGCAATGAAAACATAAATAATTTAGACCTGATTAGTTTAGAAAGCTTAAAATGAAAGGGAATAAAGTCCTTTTAAGAACAACTCTGAGAAAGAGAAATCAAGTAGTGAGTTTAAAGAGAAGGTTCTATCTGTGTATTCATAGTAGCATAGAAAGCCATTAGCACAGATTCCAACAAGAAAGACAGTCTATATGGAACCTGCACGTAATATATCACCAAAATATATATGCACCAATGGTAAGAGAGAAGTAACCTTTAGTCATTTCCGGAGGGACGCACCTTAGGAAGGCCACAGAGGAGCAGGTGAATAGAAGGATAACAAAGGTCCAAGGAGATTACGTAGATGAGGAAGGTCGCCATCCCACGTAGCATGGACAGCGGCTCGGCTAGATTTGAGGTTACATACTTGACATCATTGGTTCATAATAGGTGGACAACAAAAGCACGTATAACTTAAAGTTAATGGCAAAGGGGTGCCTGGAAACCATAATGAAGAAATTTTGAGATTGAAGAGAGATCATAGGGTCTGATAGTATTTAAAATGGCTGAACCTCGTGCATTTAGAAGCGGATAACAATAAGTCTCAAAAGGAGATACTCTTAGTGGAGTGTCAAATGCGTGAAAGCAGGGCAGACTGAGGATTGGTTTGCGACAAAAAGTTTTTACTCTTGAAACTGAAGCTAGAGAGCATCAGTGAAAAATTCTCCGCCAGGAATTTAGCTCGTAATATAAGATATTTAAACACTAAATCATGTTAAATGATGGCACATAACTATTTATTATCGCACTCTTGAATTATTATTTCATTATTGAAGCTAATAATCTCCACGGCTAAATTCTCTCAGGACCACATGAGCCGTTGATGGAGGATTAGAGCTGAAAGTTTGGATTAGCAACCAAACATTTTTTGGTGGTCGGACATTCATAAAACAAGTCTTCATACATTTTTCTCTCCCCCAAAAGAGGGTGGAGCCACAAAACAAGTGGAGGAAGACCTGAAACAAACATCGTTATAACGAAACCAAGCTAAGCGCAGAGAATTAGAGACCAGAAAAGCAAAACAGAAAAATCCAGAACAATGGGAACACAGGGACCCAGGAAGGAACTACCCAGAACGAGAAAACAAGATGAACGGACGACAGTGGGGAAGGAAGCACACAGCAAAATACAGGTGGCCCTATAGCAACCGATTCATATCTTACCTCCAAAGGATAAATAACGTGCCGCACAAATGCGAGAGATCACAGAGAGGCAGAGAGGCATGCATCACAAACCAGAGATTCATCCAGAAATAAATCCAGACGGGCAGAGAACCATACGCCTTCCTTCAATAAAGCAGAAACTGAGATCCAAAAATGAGTTGCAACTACTTAGTCGCAAAAGACATTGAAAAAAAAAAAGCAAAACAAAGGGGCCCAATAGAATTACACGAAGTCCAGCACAGGGCTTCTGAGAATTGAAGTCAAAAACATGACATTCACAACAGCCGAAGGAAACTGACAATGACCTGCCAAGCATCTTAACAAACATTTGTCCAAACATGCCCTGGTGAGGAAGCAGGGGAGCAGAAAAACAGGTAAAATTGAGTGGACACAAGTTGACACACACCAGTAACAAATGCCACTTTGTTACATTCACAGAGGAGACAAGTCCATAAACTGACCAATCCAGATGCAGGTTAAACCAGTAAATGTGCGCAGCTTCAACAGAAAAGAAACAAAACAAAGAGCCACCACAACAAAGCCAGCACCGAATGAAGGCCCACACAGCGGAAACCAGACCAGGTGTTGAAGAAAACGCAGTGCCGCAGTAAAGAAGGATGAACAACTTACACACCTGGACTTAAATAGGATGCTGCACAGGTGAGTTGATTAAATGACCCGCCCTAGGGGAGTGGCCTAAGTAAAGCCTGCCTGAGTTGCCTGCCCGAAATGCTCCCAAGGTCGCTCACTTTGTGTCAACCTGAAATAATCTGTGATTTACAAAAAAAACCTCCAGTTTTTATTAAACACGTCTTTGAAGACGACACAGAAACAATAAACAGTGTTACAATCTTTGCCGAATGTCAGTGAAGAATGTTTGCATTCTAAAAAAATGTGTTTTAAAATGCCAGCACCTTAAAACCTGGTCTTCTTTTTGTGTGTGTGTTAAATACAGAAAAATCAATCATAACTGAAACTGCGCCCTATATATAATCCAGTGCGCCCTATGGTCGTGAAAATACAGTGCCTGTCATGTGATTTGAAATGATCATTTCTGGAATAATGTGATAATTTAGTTTAATGATAATATGCAGATAATTTTGATATTTAATCTGTAATAATAGAATGATTTCTGGAGAAATGTTATGTCTTCTTACGTAACTTATATGTACTTAATCTTTATGTGATTGTTATTTGTTTTTATGATCTGTACTAGTGATGGTAAACTATAAATAACTGATCCGAATTGATGAACCGGATAATTCTAAAAAATATAAAAAGTTTAATAGAGCATGATGGGGATGGGATTAAATACGTTTACTTCTTCCACTTCTTCTGTCATTTCCTTTAATTTGGACAAACTTAATATTTTTAAGGATTTAGATGGGTCATGGACCGTATTTATTAGTGCTAATATGTCTCTCATGATTAATAGTCATTAGAACTGTATTGTTAACATGTGTTTGTGGGTGTGTTTATTTTTACCAATCAATTTATGATTATCCTAAATTTGATATTAAGCTATGACTTATTTAAGATAATCAAATGCTTTATCATCAAATTAGAGACACTCATGAATGGATAAACAAAACTCTCGCTGTTCCTAACAAAAGACAAACAAACATCTGGATCAGCGTCTCCTGTTTCTTCTGCACATCTGGATCCTCCATGAGCAAAAAACAAAAAGCTCTTTGATTCTGTCTGCAGAGATGATCTGTGGCTGCAATTAAAGGCCTCCATGCATACATGTGCACGTTCAATCCAGCGAATGCATGAAGGTTGGCGGCACTCTAAAGGCCCGTACACACCGGGACGAATTTCGCCGGCGAAAATTCGCCTTGTGACTAAACAAAGGGCACCAATGAGAGTGTGCACACCGACGCGAAAAAACGCCACGCGTCAAAGCGTAAAAAAAAACAAACGCCTTGGGTTAGTTTTTTTTTTTGACGCCTCTATTCGACCAATGAGAATGGCGCTTTTGCACACATGTCTGGAGTTTCTGAAGTTACAGTAAAACACAACCTGGGGGCGCTCAAACACAACACTGCCTTTCTGAGCACACATACCAGCAAAGAAGATAGACGCCAAGTAGCGTCTACACTGCCGCAAAGAAAATAATGACGGACATTCTAAAATATCCCTGAAAACGCTCATGATACATTTTCAGCTCTTGTACCAGTTGATAAAACTCACCATGTTCTTCTCTTCTCGTAACTATGGGATGTACCCAAAATCGGCGTCTTTTCCGGCGTCTTTCATCATCAACAGAACAATAATTTCTTCATCATTGGAACTGGAGCTGGAGCTACTGGTGCTTGAAATATTCATGTTTTCTTTGTATGATTCTGACAAGCGCGTAAATACTGGCTCTCTTCTTCTGAGTGAAAAGCGACCACCTTGTGTACAGGAATATTTCTGTTTTACATTAAGCGCCATCTAATGTCAGGGAATGAAATTGCATGTTGGCTCGGCTCATCGTCAGCGAAAATCGCCTGGGTGTGAACACAAAAGACGTGGCGAAAAACGCTGGCGAATAACGCCTGGCAAATATTCGTCCCGGTGTGTACGAGCTTTAAGGGAGAGCTTTGAGGGGGAGAGAGGAGGGAAGCAGGGCTGCCCTTTGAGCGGCTCCCTCTATGTTTCAGCCAGCAGAATGCATGCTGACAGGAATCTGTTAGGCCACGCCCATTGAGGAGGAGTCTGTTCCACAGCAGGAGGAGCTGCAGGTTCCAACAGTAACCCTGTGAGAAACAGCATCTGCAGCTGAAGGAAAGCAAACAGTGTTTTCTGTCACTGAAATGCTGATCTGTGATGTCCTCTGTGATGACCCTCCTCTACATCACAGATGAAGCTCCTGTTATAACCTTACTGTTTCTGTTCCTCACAAACAGCAGCTCAGTCTGAGGAGTGTGAGGAAGAGAAACCACCAGGTCAGAGGTCATGTGATCAAATCTTGCAGAAGCATTCAGGGGAAAGGCTGAAGCTGATTGGCCAAATATGGAACACACACAGAATTAAAACGACATGAGGAAGTGATGAGTTCTTAAAGCAAAGCAGAAGAGGAAGAAGCAGAATCTCTGATCTGAGCTGCAGCTGCTTCACACGGTGAGAAAAGACGACTTCAGATCTTTCAGGAAAATCAACGTTGTATCTTTGTTTGTTGAACTTTGTCGTCACTAACTTGACTGGTTGTCTCTGAATGTTTAGAGAAGATCTTCTTTCTCTACAAACTCTCATCTCTCTGCTGTTTAAAGATTTGATCTCATTACTGATCAACAACTGAGGATCAATTCTCACAGTTTCTGTTTCACTGATTTATGAAGAAAATGGAAACAAATGATGTTTTTATTGATGATTTTCACAGAATAAACTGTTACTGTTAACAGAAGTGAAAATGCTGACTCATCACAGTGGTTCAGATCAGCAGACTGCTGCTTACTGTCAGAACTTTCCAGAACCCAAAAAGAAGAAAGAGTTTCTGTCAGAAACACAAACCATCATGAAGCTCAGCAGTTCAAAGCTTTCAGTTCTGACTGTCAGGGTTCTGACTTTTTCCTTAATAAAGAGAAGAACCACACAGGAGATGATAATTGTTGCTAGACTTCTGCAGAAGGAGAATCGGTCTGTCTCCACGCAAACTGTCACAGAGGAGTTCTGCCTTCTCAGTGTATCCAGTCTGGTTTTATTGGTGGCAGGGGTTGATAACATAAAAGTAGGTCATTCAATTAGGCAGTTCAGGAACATCATATCTTGTATAATCAGAACTTTTCAGGTCATTGTTTTCTTACTGAAAGATAGAACTTAGACAATCATATTATGGGGATAATAGCGTAAAAGCAAATGACAATTACATAACCCTAACACTGACTCCCAAGCCTTCCTGTTGTCCTCCATCCAAACCTGTGTGGAGGTCAAAGTTCATGAGAAAGTCTCTGTTGGAGCTTTGAGTCAGAGCTGGACTCCTGAGGTCATTTTTAGCAATAAGTTCATTTCTGCTTGGTGTGTGATGTTCTGTGTGTGTCTTTGTAAAACAGATCATACAGATTTGATTGAAAAAACTGTTATTGTGAACATAATTTTTAGGTTTTATAAAACATTCAAAACTAAATCATCACTGAGATTGCTTAAAATATTTGACTTTTTTTATTTTGTGCAACACCAACAGCATAAATCCTCAGAAAACTTCCATCCTTTCATAAAAAATCATCTATTGTTTATTAATGATTTCATAAAGTGCAGCTGTTTTACCTCCTGCATTAGCTGGGGGGTATTCCAGGAAGCATGTTTAAACTACCCTGACTTTAACCCTGAACTCTGGCTGAAATCCGCCTGAACTTGCTTACTCTGGGTATGTCGGTTCCAGAAGACCGGATATGAGTTAGCATAATTACGCTCGACTTATTTAATTTAATTTAATTTATTTTATTTTACCAGGAAATTCCATTGAGACTGCATCTCTTTTTCAAGGAAGACCTGGGCCAAAGGGCATCAATACAAAATAAATACAGTTAAAAAACAACTGAAATAAAATACATTACAAAATACAGATGCAATTAAAATTTAAATGAACAGTAGGGCAATGACTAATAGGATTAATTATAAGTGGTACAGATAGGTCAAGGGTGACATGTGCATGTTTCTTTTAAAAGCTCAGAAAGTTTTGCTTTAAAACAATTAAATGGAATAAGGTCACTTAAATGCAGAGAGTTTTGAATATTATTCCAGGAAAGCGGAGCAGCAATGTAACCCTGGGTTAATTCATGTGCACGGCGAGTACATAAAGACATTCTCAATGGATCGCCAATTTACGGAGTCACCATGGAAATGCGAGGAGAAAAAAAGAGAGCGCTACATTTTAATGAGACGGAGTTGGAAATTTTAATGACGGCGTATGAAGATTATACGTCCATCAAAAAAGTAATACGGCTTGTGATGCAGATATATATAAATTATCCAATTTTCCAACTTAAACTAATTACTTTCATTGGTAACAAGTAATTGAGTAAATTTAACCTAATTTATTACCTTTACAAAACTCAATAATTGTTTATACAACTCAAATTTACACATTTATCTAACTAAATGTCATATTACTCCAATTCAATTAATCTTTTTTCCATCCTAATTAATTATAGTTCTCATATGTCTACGTTTGAGCCGGCAGATATACTCTTTGTTATAACAGTAAAAAGAACAACTTAAGTGTGCATGCATTCATTTGGGAATTTTCCAATATTATCATTATTGAATTAAAAAGTATGGGTGCTATATAAACTTATCATCTTCTCCCTCCCTCTCACTCATGGTGCAGAGACATATGCTTAGTGGGACAAAATAACTCGGCAAAACACAGTAACACAGCTAAACAACTAAACACATGTGGTCAAAAAGCCACACTTAAACCCAAATCCATCCAGACAGGCAAAGGGAATGGTATCCCACAATCCCTTGCCGATCTAACAGCAGCACCAAAGTTACACCAACTTAATTGAATTAAATATGAATGAAAGTAAAATAACTGTCTGAAAACTGCGTGTTATTTTTAAAACGACTTAACAAACAAATGATTTATCTTAACTGAAGCAAATAATTAAGTTAGACCAAAGTAAAAAAGTTTAATTTTCCAACATCCATATGTGGTCTTATCATCCTCTCACGGTGGAAAAAGTATTATCTGAGCTTCTTCATCCACTAAATCATCTATAAATGGACACGTCATGCTGCTTCACCTCTCTCAAAACAAACTAAGCTTCAACTAAACCTGCTCTAGACCAGGTTATGTTCAGAGCATGAGTTGCTATGGCAACTTGACCTACCCTGAAACATACCTCCATTTCTGGAACCGAAAGCTGAGGTTATCAACATCCTTAGCCTCAAACTTACCGTGAGAGCTAGCATAACCTGCTTTCTGGAATACCCCCCCAGGTGAAGGAGGAAGGTGTGTGTGAGCTGATGTGGATCCAGTCAATTCAGCAGCATGGATCAGTGCGAGGAACCACAGGAGCGAGCCCCTCCCTCTAAAAGCAGAGATGGTAACCATGACAACCAGAGCAAAGCTCAGAGGTGAGATGAACATCTCCAACTGTCCATGATCTTCTCTTTGTCAGAGCTCAGAACTCACACCAGCAACCTACATTCTTCACAGGAACCAACCTGGACCTGGACCTGGATCTGCATCCAGCTGGGGGTCCAACCGGAGTGACATATCAAAGGATTTACCTATAAACCTCAAGGAGATCAGTTCAGCAGTGGAACAGTGAGTGTTTGTCAAAGTTAAAGGAGGCTGGATTCTAGTTCAGATGATCAACAGTTTTCAGATGAAGGACTTGAGGTCTGGTTCAGTTCTGGATCTCTCTGATCAGACTCACTTGGAGCATCATGTGTGTGAGGAGATCTTTTCAGTTGAGTCTTCTGAGAGTCTCTGAGAGACATCAGAGATGTTGGAGAAGAAAACATGTTGACTGCTGACTCTGACTGACAGCAGCTCCAGTCTAATGAGAAGAATCACTGCAGACTCCTAGGATTCAGATTTTCATGCTTTCCAAACATCACATTGTTCTAGTTGGACTTTCTGCTATCAGATTTTCTACATTTCTACATGGAGAATTGGAATCAGCTTTTCTAGAAAAAAGTCTGGATTGACTGACAGAAAATGCTGAAACCTTTTCCCTCCAACTTGAAACTGTTGATCCAAACATGTCATGTTATTCCAAACTAAACAGCTCAGTCTGTGTTCATGTCAAAGTCCATCAGCTGTTCATGAAGAAGCAGATCCTCCAACACTCTGATGGTTTGGTGTTTGCAGAGGTCAACAGGTCACACAGAGAGTCCAGTCTGCAGCCTCCAGCTGTGGATCCATGAAGAGTGACCAGTCCAAAAGTCATCCTCTAGCCTTCAGAACTGAACCAGGACCTTCAGACTCACAGTAAGAAGCAGTTTCTAGTGAACAAAGCAGAGTTCAGCTCTCAGCAGGAACAACAATGTTCTCATCAAGAACATCAGCTGATCCATCCAGGAAGGTCAACCATCTGCTGTGATGCTTTAGGTCTGAGAGGAAAGAAAAGAGTTGGACAACTCTGGAGGCCACAAAGCTCAGTCTGTGAGGATGAAGCAAACAGCTGAACTTTTCTCTGAGCTCAGTCCAGACATGAGCTCCAAACACAGCTAACACATCATTTAGACCTTCAGAAGGACTTCATCTGCTCTGGTTTAACCTGGAAACACATTTGATCACATTCAGCTCAGTCTGGATCACAGTATCTGAGTCTGAAGATCAGAGAGGATCTGCTCCATGATCAGAGTTAGTCTGGAACTTCCCACTGACTGCTTTGATTGTTGTTCACTAACGTTTCTCCTTAGTGTCCACAGAGAGAAGAAGAGGAGCGGACCCCAGTCTGCAGAAAGACCCAGAGCTGGTGAGTGAGAGCCTGATCATCTGCTGATGGATTCTTCTGGAAACATGTGGAACACTCATGAAGGAGCTTTCTTCTCTGCTCTTTCAGCAGATGTTGGTCTGCAGGAGATGTTTGGAGAACATCAGATCAGTCTGAGGAGCAGAAGTGAACATGTGGCTGAAGGAACTGAAGAAGCAGGAAGAGAAACGCTCCTCAACAGGGTCTACACTGAGCTCTACATCACAGAGGGACTGAGACCAGAGGCTCACACCCAACATGAGGTGATGCAGCTGGAGACAACCACCAAGACCAACCAGCTCCATGACACTGCAATCAAGAACCCAGACATCTTCAAAGTCCTCCCTGACCAACACAGATCCATCAGAGTGGTTCTGACCAGCGGAGTTGCTGGAGCTGGAAAAAGCTTCTCAGTGCAGAAGTTCACTCTGGACTGGGCCGAGGGCTTGGAGAACCAAGACATCAGTGCTGTGGTTCCTCTGTCCTTCAGGGAAATGAACTTGATCAGAGATGAGCAGCACAGTCTTCTCACTCTGATCCAGCTGTTCCATCCAACACTCCAGAAGATCCCAGCAGAACAGCTGTCTGTCTGCAAACTTCTGTTCATCTTTGATGGTCTGGATGAAAGCAGACTTTCTCTGGACTTCAACAACAGTTCGCTGGTGTCTGATGTCACACACAAGTCCTCAGTCAACGTGCTGCTCAGTAACCTCATCCAGGGACGTCTGCTGCCCTCAGCTCTGGTCTGGATCACTTCCAGACCTGCAGCAGCCAATCAGATCCCTCCTTCATGTGTGGACAGACTGACAGAAGTACGAGGCTTCAATGATCCTCAGAAGGAGGAGTACTTCAGGAGGAGGTTCCCAGATGAAGAGCTGTCCAGCAGAATCATCTCCCACATCAAGGGCTCCATGTCCCTCTACATCATGTGTGAAGTTCCAGTCTTCTGCTGGATCACTGCTGTGGTTCTGGAGAACCTGCTGACCACAGAGCAGAGAGGAGAGCTACCCACCACCCTGACTGACATGTACTCCCACTTCCTGATGGTCCAGACAAAGAGGAAGAAGAACAAGTACCAGCAGGAACATCAGACAAGTCCACAAGAGCTGACAGAGACTGACAGGGAAGTTCTTCTGAAGCTGGGGAGGCTGGCATTTGAACATCTGGAGAAAGGAAACATCATGTTCTACCAAGAAGACCTGCAGCAGTGTGGTCTGGATGTCACAGAGGCCTCAGTGTACTCTGGAGTTTGTACTGAGATCTTCAGAAGAGAGTGTGAGATCTTCCAGAAACCGGTCTACAGCTTTGTTCATCTGAGCGTTCAGGAGTTTATGGCTGCAGTCTACATGTTCCACTGTTACTCCAACAGGAAGGAAGAGGTAATTAAGGACTTCCTGAAGATCAACATGGAGAACCCATCCCTGGATGAGTTTCTGTTCATAGTCATGGAGAAATCCCTGCAGAGTCAAACTGGACACCTGGACCTGCTGGTTCGCTTCCTTCATGGTTTCTCTGTGGAGTCCAACCAGAGACTCTTAGGAGGCCTGCTGGATCACACAGAGAGGAATCCAGAAACCATCCAGAGAGCCATCAACAACCTGAAGAAGATCAACAGTGAAGGAGTTTCTCCTGACAGAAGCATCAACATCTATCACTGTCTGATGGAGATGAAGGACCTCTCAGTTCATCAGGAGATCCAAGAGTTCCTTAATCCACAGAACAAATCAGAGAAGAAACTCTCAGAGATCCACTGCTCAGCTCTGGCCTACACTCTGCAGATGTCAGAGGAGGTTCTGGATGAACTGGACCTGAACCAGTACAACACATCAGATGAGGGTATACGGAGACTGATCCCAGCTGTGAGGAACTGTAGAAAGTTCAGGTGAGTCCAGATGTGATTGTGATGATAAATCAGATCAGTGTTCAGATCTTTACAACTTATCTTCTAACATTTGTGGTCACACATTGTATTCGGACACCAGTCTTATAAGAATCAACAAAAACCAGCATTTATATTTGATTTATCGAATCCAGTCAGTTTCAGTTTCAGTTTCAGTTTAGTTTATTTCAAACACAAAACAAATGAAAAAGTCAACATACAGTGGTTTAAAAGACATAAAATAATACAGTGTGCTTGAAAAGGAGTGGGTTGAAGAGAAGATCTTGTCTGCTCCCACCCCTTTTTACAAATCCTTATGATGTGCATATTCAGTACGCGAAATGCGTTTTACAGATAGTTACTAAAGATTCACAATACAATTCTGCATGGCAACTGTGCTAAAGTGACATTTTTTTTTACTAATCGTTTCTGGCCTTATACAGTTCTAATAGTGACTTTTTGTAGGATTTTTTGAATATTTGTAAACTTTTGCTTTGTTTTAAACCTTCATCCAATCCATTCCATAAATCCACACCACAATTAGATAAATACATTTTCTTTTTTGTTGTTCGAATGCGCTGCTTTTTGAAATTCAGTTGTTTTCTTAGATTGTAAATCCCGTCTCTCTCCTTGAACATTTGCTGTAAGTTTATTGGAAGTAAGTTGTATCTGGCTTTGTACATGATAAGAGCTGTTTTCAGTTTGACTAGATCCCATAGTTTTAATAAACCCGACTTTAAAAACAGAGTGTTTGTATGTGACCCATAGTCCACTCCATGAACTATTCGAACAGCTTTTTTTTGTAAGTTATATAAACACTGTGGGTTTGTTTTATAAGTATTTCCCCAAACGTCTGCACTGTACTGTAAATATGGAAGTATTATGGATGAATATATTAGTAAATGTGCCTTGTGAGTGTGAGTATGGCGCGTTTTTCCCAACACTGCAATGCTTTTGGCAAGTTTAGCTCTGACCTGCTTTATTTGTGGTTTCCAGTTTTTTTTTTCATCCAGAATTACTCCAAGGAACCTGATTTCAGACACTCTTTCCAGAACGTGGTTATCAATGGCAACTTTTATTTCTAAATCTGAGGGAATGTGACAATTTCCGAAAATCATGAATTTAGTTTTGTTAACATTGAGGGACAGTTTATTTTTGTCAAACCATTGTTTTAGTTTCCCTAATTCTGTATTTACATGTTTTTACAATTTCCCTGAGGCTCTCCTCTGTACAGACTTTACTTGTGTCGTCTGCATATAGAAAGTATTTAAGTGTATTTGATACCAAGCGTATGTCATTGATGTAGAGGATGAACAGTATGGGACCTAATATTGACCCTTGTGGAACTCCACAGCTTAAATTTAGCAAGGATGATTTACAGTCATCCAGTTGGACAAACTGCTGCCTGTTATTAATGTAACTGTTTAACCATTCTAATGCTGGTCCTCGTATTCCATACTTTTCCAGTTTGTTTACTAAAATGTTATGGTCAATAGTGTCAAAAGCCTTTTTCAGATCAACGAACACTCCTACTGCGAACTCTTTATTGTCAGTGCCATTTATAATTTCTTCAGTTAGTTGCGTAATGGCCATGGACGTTGATCTGTTTTTTCTGAAACCATATTGATCGTCGGATATTAGTTTGTGTTTTTCTATAAAACTTTCAAGCCTTATGAGGAATACTTTTTCTAGTATTTTTGAGAATTGGCAGAGTAAAGACACTGGTCTGTAGTTTGTTAGTTGGTGTTTGTCCCCCGATTTGTGTAGTGGAATTACTTTGGCTATTTTCATTTTTTGTGGAAATGTTCCTGTTTGAAAGGATAAGTTGCAAATGTAGGTTACCGGGTCAACAATGGAATCAATTACCTTTTTTATCACCATCATATTAATTCCGTTACAGTCTGTAGATGTTTTGTTTTTGAATTCGTTGACGCTTTTAAGAACTTCTTTTGCTTCCACAGGTCTCAAATACATCGAGTTAGGATTTCTTTTTATGCCATGTTCGACTGTTTCTTTTTCTGACATTTTTAAACATTTTATTTCGTCGGCTAGCTTTGGCCCTGTTTTAGCAAAATATTCATTAAACTCCTTTGTCATGTCCTGGATATCATTGCACATTTTATTTTTACCAACTAGAGAGTCAGGGTAATTTGTTTTCTCTTTGTGTTTTCTAATGACACTGTTTAGTACTTTCCAAATTCCTTTAGTGTTTCAATATTTTTTTCTAATATTTCTGTGTAATAGTCTTTTTTGCATGTTCTCATGATACTGGTTAGTTTGTTTTTATATTTTTTGTATCGCTGTTCCGCTTCAACAGTTCTGTTTTTTAAGAATTGTTTGTATAAATTGTTCTTTTTTTTGCACGTGTTTCTCAGTCCAGTGGTCATCCAAGGGTTTTTATTACGTTCATTTCTGTTACAGGATTTTGTAAGTGGGCAGTTTTTGTCATATATGGATGTAAACTCCTGTATAAATATTTCATAGGCTGCGTTGACATAATTACTTTCATACAGAGTTTTCCAGGCTTGTGCGTGTAGTTCTGATTTAAATGTATTTATTGATTCTTCTGTTAGTTTTCTTCGGTAAACGATTTGCTTTTTCTCTTTTGGTTCTCTATAAAGGCATTCATAGTTAACAAATACTGGGAGGTGGTCGCTGATGCCTGTCATTAGTAGTCCACTTTTTATTCTTTTTTCCTGGCAGTTTGTGAAAATATTATCTATCAAGGTTGCGCTGTTTGTTGTTATTCTGCTGGGTTTGTTGATTAATGGATATAGGCTTAAACTGTACATTGTATGCGTGAAATCTTCTGTCTTGGAGTGATTGTTTCGGTTCAACAGATCTATGTTAAAATCGACACAAAGAAATATGACCTTCTTGGAAATATTGGCAAACATGTTTTCAATAGCACTTGTGAAGGTTTCAATGTCAGATGCAGGGGATAGATATACATATACGCAGCTGATTATGATGTTGCTCTGTTTCTCCATACTAATCTCTACAGATGACATCATGAATATCCTGACATTGACTCTACAACTTTGTGTTAAAGACTATTGTGTATATAAAGAGCCACCCCCCCACCTTGCTTATTTTTCCTGTTCACATTGTGAAAGTCATAGCTCTCAAGCTGAAAGTGTAAGCCCTTTTCTGCCTTTAGCCATGTTTCTGAAATTGCAATTATTTTGAAAGGTTTGTTAAATTGCTGTAAGTATTCTTCAATTGTTTGGTGATTAGTGTATAAGCTTCTGCTGTTGAAATGTATCATTGAGAGTTCATGATTAGGATTTGTGTTTCTATTGTATTCTTCTTCTGTGTAATAACTGCAGTGGCTATTTACAAAGTCAAAGAAATTGGTATCTGGGTCAATGTCTATGTCCATCGTTGTGTTTTATTATTATTATTAGTTTTTTTTTAAAAATTCGTGTTACAGGGGACTGTACTTTTGTCGTCTTGTTTCAAAATTGATCCAGTTCTTCCATCCAGTCAAAACTCTCCTGACCTTCCTGATCCTGTAAAAAAGCTAACTGTCCCTAAACCTCTCTGAACAGTCCACTCATAGCAGGGAGGTATTTCAGAAAGCAGGTTATGCTAGCTCCCACGGTAAGTTTGAGGCTAAGGAAGTTGATAACCTCAGCTTTCGGTTCCAGAAATGGAGGTATGTTTCAGGGTAGCTCAAGTTACCATGGCAACTCATGCTCTCAACATAACTTGGTCCGGAGTAGGTTTAGTTGAAGGTTAGTTTGTTCTCAGAGAGGTGAAGCAGCATGACGTGTCCATTTGAAGATGATTTAGTGGATGAAGAAGCTCAGATAATACTTTTTCCACCGTGAGAGGGTGATAAGACCACATATGGATGTTGGAAAATTTAACTTTTCTACTTTGATCTAACTTAAATATTTGCTTCAGTTAAGATAAATCTTTTTTTTGTTAGGTCACCTTAAAAATAACACGTAGTTTTCAGACAATTATTTTCCTTTCATTCAAATTAATTCAATTAAGTTGGTGTAACTTTGGTGCTGCTGTTAGATCGGCACCGCAAGGGATTGTGGGAAACCATTCCCTTGCCTGTCTGGACGGATTTGGGTTTAAGTGTGTGTTTTTGACCAAATGTGTTTAGTTGTTTAGCTATTTTATTATGTTTTACTGTGTTTTGCCGAGTTATTTTGTCCTACTATGCTTACGTCTGCACCATGAGTGACAGTGAAGGAGAGGATGATAAATTTATATAGCACCCCTACCATATTTAGCATTAATGATGATGATGGGAAATTCTTTAATAAATGTATGCGCTCTGTGCATTTTTTCCCGTCCTTTTGTTGTTATAAAAATGAGCTTTTCTGCCAGCTCAAACTTAGACATATGAGAGTTCAAGAAATATAATTAATTAAGATGGAAAAAAGATCAATTGAATTGGAGTAATATGACATTTAGTTAGAAAAATACGTAAATTTGAGTTGTATAAACAATTATTGAGTTTACTATTATGTTCACTTTTCTATTTAGACTTCTGTTTAACATTTTTTCTGGACTATAAGCCAATGCTTGTCACCAACTTTCAATCCTGCAGTTTATTCAATGATGCTGCCAATAACATAATTCTACACCCAGCAAAAAAGCGTGATTGCTTTTACACATTCACGTAGCCAAACAGCATGGACGTCACTTCAGTTGTTAGACACTTCAGTCATGGTGCAATAAAAGAAACATCCATGCCCAGCCACATACCACAATCCTTTGGTTCCATTAGACCCAACGTGCATGTGACTACAATATGACGCAGCTTTCAAGTTAAAGGCAATCATTAAAAGCAGCGTGAAAAAATCCACCATTACCAATGGATTTGGAAAATCCGGTCTGCTGCATGCCAGAAATTTCCTTTACTGTTGTGGAAGGAAACCTCTGGTGCCGCGCAGTGCCGCGTGCGCTTATAAGTCGCTGCTGCTCTTTTACTGGCATGTTTTTTAACCAGCCCTGTTATTTCCATTTTGCTGCCGTGTTACAGGCATAAGGAGGGGAGAGTTGGTTTCGCGTTCCGCTCCAGCTCCATGCTCCTTCTCAAACATGCACACGGTTTCAGCACATAAACATCTTCAACCTACAACACAGTGTGTCAAACCGAGGGTTAGCCCCGCCTTAAACCCCCAAGACTCATGGGAAGTGGGGAATTTGAGTGTGAATTTCCACACCATCAGTGGGAGACCTATGAGCCGAAGTGAGGTCCATGCCGTTTGGTAGATGTGGATGTGTTCAAGTAAATAGGCAAAATTACTGGTTACACAACCCTCTCTGAAATGGCTATGCTCTCAGTGACGTGTCAATTGAACTGCCACAACATACGGCCTGTATACACGTGCGGCTTGGGTATGTAGTAAGTGGTTAATTCTCTTTAAATTGAGTGGGTATGGCTCACTTAGTTGCAATCAGGTGCGCTCTAGAACACAGCAATTAAGCCAATCAGATTACAGAAAATAAAAAGTTTGAAAATAATTAGAAGTAAAAAAAACATGAAAGAAGAAAATCAGGTTTTTTTAACACTCATGTTGACATGATCAGATCAAGACGGACCCAGATGCTGCAACCCGGAAGGAAGAGACAGGTAGGTGAAAGGTAAGTAACAGGTTTTATTTTGAAGGAGCCACCGGATCCAGGACGGGAGAGTGGCGTGGAGCTTGACAGCGGCTCTTAGACCAAGGTGAGCACGGAGATCTTAACTGCGGCGTGACCGGAGCTCACGGCGGTGGCGTGAATGGAGTCTTTGACAGCGACGTGGCTGGAGTTTTTGGCGGAGGCTTGACTGCAGTTCTTGACGGTGGCATGGCTGGAGTTCTTGAGGAGCATGAGGGATTCAGCTTCTGCTCGCGGTGGATGAGGACTCGGGTGACTCTCGTGGAAGAGGCAGACCTGAAGCACAGCAAAACAAGGTAAGCGAGGGGCAGACGTGGCATGAGGTGACATAAGCACCATCAGGTTTAACGGACTGGCGAAGAATGCTTGAGGTGAGTCTCTGTAAATAACAGGTGCGTAGATGAGATGAGTCACAGCTGTGAGTCTGGAACAGAGCTGGGAGGGGGAGGAGTCTGACAGGCCACCATGACACATATGATATTTTAGCTGAAGAGCAAAGAAGGATATTTGTCCTAATGAAATCCAATCTAGAACCTTCTGAAAGGTTTGAACACAAAGCAGACGGTCCAGAATGTCAGTCATTCTAGAAGCACATTTATAAAATGTTCTTTTTGTTCATCATCTTCTTTCTAAATAAATCATTGATCTGTGAATGAAAAAGTTGATGACTAAAAGAAGAGACGGAAGCAACAACTGATTCTTTCTTCTGATCCTTTTGGTTCCTTTAGTTAAGTCAACCATTGTCTGCATACATACATACTCTGTTGAAGATCTGAGTCCAACACACAGCAGTGCAGACAGAAAAGCAGGGAAATCTGTCTGATATCAGCTTTTTCATGAGTTTGTATTGATTTGTTTATCCAGTTTCATTGAAAGGATTCGTGTTTTAGACGTCTTTCTTCTATTTTTCTGGATTCTTATTTCTCTGATGAAAAGTAGAAAAGTAGAAGTTCACCAAAAATTCTTCTGAATCAATCAAGGCTTTTTGAATCTGAATATGCAGTTTATGTTATTAATAAAGTTTCTGAGGAATTTCAAAATCAGACCAAAACAGCAGTCTAGACTGCAGAATGAGGCCTAGCATCACAGCTAACCTGTAAACCTGCACAGGTACTGGTTCCTCCATACAGAGGTTCTGGAATCCTGTGAAAAAAGTCCAGACGTGCTTTGATTCGCCTGCATGAATGCAACAGGTGTCTTTGAAACTACTCTGGCTGTTTTGTCATAGTGTGGCTCTAGAACCATGAGAACCATGATGCTCCTGATCAAAGCTAGCTAGCCATCAGCAGTCTGGATTCTTCTATCCGTGGAACATCAACAGGCTCATTGTGTGTGTGAACTGTGAGGAGCATTATGGGTCAAAGGTCAGAGTGATGTCAGCATGGTCTCCTGAGGCTACTGTGGAGAAGATTCCAGCTTTGAATGAGACACTGAAGAATCCATCTGCTTTTTGTAATCAAATCAAAAGGTGGCACTATGAAGACCCTACAATATGACATTTTTTTCAGTTTTACACGTTTTTGTTATGTATAGAATTCCACATGTGTTCATTCATATTTTTAATGCCTCCAGTGTGAATCTACAATTTTCATAGTCATGACATAAAGGAAACTCTTTGAATAAGGTGTGTCCAAACTATTGGTCTGTAATGTGTATAAATATATATTTAACTTAAATTGTATTATTTTCTTTTTAAACAAGGTATAACACAAATGTACATGACCTAAAAAAAAGAAGTCTGACAAAGTAAAAAAATAAATAAATGAATGAAGAAGGAAAAAAACAAGAAAAAAACCAGGGAAAATAAGACATGACAGCAGCCGTTTCAGAAAAGTCAACAGAAAGCTGTGTATCATAGTAGCACTGAAAATGCAATCAAATCAATCAGAAGTAAATCTCATAGTTCAAGATATCTATTTACAACATTGAGAAATAAAGTGGTAAAAAGCATACGAAAGGCCAAGGCAGATTTTTTCTTGACAATAATTAAGAATGTCAAAGGGGATTCCAAAAAATCATGGAGCCAATTGAAAAAACTTGAAGGAAAGGACACAAAATGTAAAAAAGGTTTAGAAATAAAGGTAAATGGACGAACTACTAATGATCCAGATACAGTTGCAGATGCCTTCAACAGATGTTTCATTGAATCTGTTTCCTTAATTGCTGCTCGTTTTAAAGCTAATGATTTGCATGTTTGTTCCATAAACAAGACCGAGCCTATACTTAACTTAATGACTGTCACTGAAACTGAAGTCGCACAAACAATCATGTCTCTTAAGTCAAGCAGAACAAGAGACATATTCGGTATGGATACTTTTGAGCTCAAAGAACTCTGCTCATCCTTAATATCTCCCTTAACCACTATTCTCAATCAATCCATATCTGAATCCATATTTCCAAGCGCATGGAAGTCATCAGTGGTGATTCCAATCTACAAAAATGGCGACTCCATGTTGCTTTCAAATTACAGGCCCATCAGTATCATACCCACAGTGTCCAAGATCACAGAAAAACTTATTGCCCAACAAATCATTGAACACCTCAACAATACATCTTTTTCTATTCATCCGATGCAGTTTGGTTTTAGAGCTCTGCACTCAACAGAGACAGCCAACTGCTTTTTCACAGAAAACATAAAACAGCTGTTGGATAAGGGGGGTGTAGTTGGGGCTGTGTTTCTTGATCTAAAAAAAGCATTTGACACTATAAATCATAAAAAGCTATTGACTAAACTAACCAAATTCAATTTGGTTAGTTTAGTCAATAGCTCCTCTAGTACCATAAAATGGATAGAATCATATTTGTCAAATAGATCGCAGTCAGTTAGGATAAATCACTATCATTTCTCACCTCTCCCTATCTCTACAGGTGTCCCGCAAGGTTCTATTCTAGGGCCTTTACTTTTTTCACTCTACATCAATGATCTGCCCTCTGTTTGTTCAAATGTCTTCACTCAGATGTATGCTGATGATACTGTCATTAATTCACATGGCAATAACACATCTGAGGTGGCAGAGAAGCTCACTGAAACGATGGGACATGTGGCAAAATGGTTGGAGAAGTCAAGTCTATGTCTCAATGTAAACAAAACAGTTGCAATGTTCTTTTCCAAAACAAACCGTAAAAATATTCTGGCTGATGTTTTTGTGGCAGGAAAGAAAATAGACATTGTTGAAAAGTTTGAATACCTTGGGATTTTAATTGATACAACATTCAATTTTAAATCACAAATTCAAAATGTTTGTAACCGTGTGAGGTATAACCTGTCCAATTTTAGATTTATCAGGGCAAATTTGTCACTGCAAGCTGCCACAATGTTCATGCATGCAATGATCTTATCCCACATGACATACTGTCTCACTACATGGTCACAGGCAAACAAATCAGCATTACAACCTCTGGAGTCACTTTACAAACAAACAATTAAAGTACTGGATAGAAAACCAATAAGACATCATCACTGTGACATTTTACAAAAACACAAACTGTTAAGCTGGGAGAATTTCATTAAGTACACAAAACTATGCCTATTCTATAAAATCATTAACGGTCTGTCATCCCCTTCACTCAGTCAGTTTGTTAAAATAAGATCCTCCCACAGAGTGACTCGAGGGTCGGGTCAACAAGACTGTATAGTTCCTCTGAGGAGAAGTGCCTTCAGCCAGAGCACCTTCTCTGTAACAGCAGCACAAGAATGGAACTCTGTCCCTAACATCATAAGACACATCACCACATACACTCTGTTTAAAAAGAACCTAAAAAACTGGCTCTTATCTCAGCAAACATCTTCACATTGAACTGGATTAACACCTGCCCTTCCTCCTCCCCTCTATCACCTTTGTGTGTTTTATACTTTCCTGTGTCCTTTCCTTCAAGTTTTTTGCTACACATTTTGAAAATGAAATGTCAAATACCATTTTCATTATCATTTTAATTAAGTGACAAAATGAGAAGTATTGAAGAAGAAGAAGAAAAAGCGGTTTGGCGGATTGCTTATATTTTGAGTCAAGGAATGCAGCTTCATTTTGAAAATGAAAAAGCATTTGTGGTATTAATTTTTATTTGCAATTATGCTACAGAATTGCCTCCATAAATGTTCTGCAGATCATCGCAGCAATAGATTCTAGTTCAGCTGCAGCTGCAGAGAAGAGTGCCATGTAAATAAAGCAGGGGTGCCCAAACCTTTTTTCCTCAAAGGGCCAAAATCTAAATGTGATCGTGGACCGTGGGCCAAATACAACATGTTTTTTGCATGTCATTAAATAAAAGCAGAAAACGAAGAATATGGTTTAATGTGTTTATTGTGATTCTGTATTCATCACACAAAATAAACCATTAACCATAAAAGCAAGGCCTCACAGGCAATTTTCAGCTAAAAAACAAGAACAAACTAAAACTAACTTTTTTCCAATGAAAACAGCAAACTGCGGTCCCGAATGAGAGACATGGAGCTGGTCTTTTTACTTCATCAGTGACTGAATGTTGGGCTGCAGCTTACTCACTGAGAGTGTTTGTATGTCTTGCAAGTGTGAGTCTGTGAGGGTCCTTCTTGTTCTTCTTGTTCAGGTTCATGAGACTAAATGTTTGCTCACAAATGTAGGTGCTCCAAAACAGAGATAGCATTACTTGTGCATTTTTTCTCATCTGTGGGTATCTTTGTACTGACACATGTGGATAAAAATCCCTCAGGGGTAGTGATACAAATTTTCTTCCTAGCTCTGTGTCACATTAAACTCAGTAAACTCAGTAAACTCCATCTGCAAATGCTCTGGAACTGAGTGGGGGCTCACGCTGAAGGGCTGAGAAAAAAGCTCCACGTCACCTGCAGTCTTCTTAAAGTCCACAAAGCGCAAATCAAACTCCTTGTTTAAGTTGCTGAGAAGTTCTCCATATGGAGTTCTCCATATGTGGCACCTCCACATTCACTTCTTTTAGGCTGGGAAAGTGTGCCAAGTTCCCTAAAGAGACAAAGTCAAATAAGAATGGGTCCATTAGTATCATTAGCACTACTATGAGGCACATAAGCTACAGGACGCAAAAGACAAAAAGAGAGCAATGAAAGCAGACCCTCAAAGACAAACGATGTTTTCTGTCAAACAGGCATAAGCACCACGGACAGCGACACATCACAGCGACAGACACACATGGAGCAGCACGTGTTACAATCACAAATAAATAAAACAGCCAAAAGTCTGTGTGCGGCATGTTATTGACTTTCCTGCTGAAAGATGCCGGCAGAGTAGTTGCTGCTTCATTTGGAAAGCCTTGATGTGGTCAAACAGCTCCGTCATGATCTGTTCTTTGCCTTGAAGTTTAACATTCAGATTGTTGAGGTCAGTGATGTCCACCATAAAGGCCATGTCGAAAATCCATCTTTTATCGGAGGGGATTTGTGTGCCCCTGCTTGCACTCGACAGAAACTCTGCGATAAGTTGGCGCAACTCAAAAAGTCTTGTGAGCGCATTCCCCCTGCTCAGCCAGCACACCTCATGATGGTAAAGATTATCTTTGTATTGCGCATCAACTTCATCTAAAAAGGTTCTGAACTGGCAATGTGAGAGTGCCTTTGAGCGGATGTAGTTAATGATTTTAACGACATCGCGCACGTCTGCCAGACTGATAGTCTTTGCACACAGCTGTTCCTGGTGCAGGATACAGTGGTATTGCGCTACCTTTCCCCCACACTCTGAAACCTTTTGGGAAACGAGAGCAGTGAGGCCAGCTTTTTTCCCAATCATGGCAGGTGCACCATCGGTTGTTATTTTAAGTGATATTTGTCCAGGACTCTTGAAACCGCCCCCAAACAAATCTTCACAAATCTTTGTCGTCCCTCGCAGCTCAAGTTCCGCCAACTCCATGTCAGCGTTAATTCCCTGAACAAAAACCAAAAGCTGTGCTGAATCCGAAATGTCTGTGCTCTCATCACATGCCAGTGGGAAAGCAACAAAGTCTTTTGACTTAACTGTTAACTGATCTCTAATGTCCCGATACATATCTTCCACCCGGCGGGTCACTGTTTTGCGCGAGAGGCTAATTTGGGAAAAAACTCTGTCTTGGGAAGGACACATTATTGAAGCAACTGTGGACAGGCACTCCTTAACAAAATGTCCCGTTGAAAACGATCTCCCACTCTTTGCGATTAGTGCCGAACTTTGGTAGCTGGCCCGTGTGATGTAGTCTTGTGCTGTCAGGGCCTCGTAAGGGTGGCTTGCTGTGACCGAAGTTTCGATAGCAACTCGCTTGATTTTTTTTCTTTCCCGCCTTACCTTTGTATCTGGAAAAGACAGCATGTTTAGTTTCGTAGTGGCGACATATATTGTACTCTTTCAGTACAGCCATTGCTGGCAAATAAGACAAACAGCCTTAAGGCCCGTACACACCAGGACGAAATTCGCCTGGAAATATTCATGTTTTCTTTGTATGATTCTGACAAGCGCGTAAATACTGGCTCTCTTCTTCTGAGTGAAAACCACCTTGTGTACAGGAATATTTCTGTTTTACATTAAGCGCCATCTAATGTCAGGGAATGAAATTGCATGTTGGCTCGGCTCATCGTCAGCGAAAATCGCCTGGGTGTGAACACAAAAGACGTGGCGAAAAACGCTGGCGAATAATGCCAGGGGCGAATATTCGTCCCGCTGTGTACGGGCCTTGAGAAGAGATTTCTGTAAAAAAAATAATCCTCCTCCCACTTTTTTTTAAAATGCCTCTTATCCGTGTGCCACTGCCGTTGTCGCTCCAACTTAACAAACTGAAAAAAGTCTTAGAGTCGTAAATCTTCACCAAAATGTAAGGATGGCCTTATGGTGCAGTGCGCTTTATGCGTTTGTGAGACTTCGGTAAAGAGGACATGAGAGAGGACAGCATAAGAAGGGTATGGAGAGCAGTGAGGACATAAAAGTAGACAGTGGGACGACAGTGGCTCAGGTGGTTGAGCAGGTCGTCTAATGATCGAAGGGTCAGTGGTTCGATCCCCGCTCCAACCAGCGAAATGTCGTTGTGTCCTTGGGCAAGACACTTCACCCTCCTTGCCTCCAGTGTGGCTCCACTGGTGTGTGAATGTGCATGAATGATCCCGGTGATGGTCAGAGGGGCCGTAGGCGCGAAATGGCAGCCACGCCTCTGTCAGTCTGCCCCAGGGAAGCTGTGGCTACAACAGTAGCTTACCATCACCAAGTATGACTGAGGAGTGAATGAATAATGGACACACTGTAAGCGCTTTGAGTGTCTGGAAAAGCGCAGAAAAATCCAATCCATTATTATTATTATTATTACCCTGTGGTGGTTGATAGGGGGTGGCAGCGGTGGGCAGCAAAGGTGCTAACAGCGCCATCTGAAGAACGAAAGTAAATTACGGTCATAGAGATTTCACCATCATAGACAATGGATGTGAGATTAAGGGATTTTACAAAAACACGGCGGCTTGCGCAGCCACGACTCGGCAGGCCAGAAGAAAACCTTCGGCGAGCCAAATTTTACCCACGGGCCCCACTTTGGACACCCCTGCAATAAAGGCTCTTTGACACATTAAAGTAACTTTCCTTCATCCTGCCATGCTGCCTAATCCCACTTTAATATTTCTGGAACAAATTGGCTTTTTTTCCCTCTTTATTTTTAAAGCACCATTTAGGCTCCTGAACTGTTTAAAAGTACTGGAGAAGCTCCATTAAGCAATGTTGACAGTAAACAGCACTTTATATTTTCATAATTTTACAACCTTATTGGTTAAGGCTCATTCATTGTGTTTTTTCTATACTGAAAAACATTTGTTTTAAAAATCTGACAATCTTCACTGCTCCTTTTGTACAAATACTTCTTAAATGACATAAATACAATCACTATTAATTATCTTGGGTAAGAGCAACTTGTAAATGAGATACAGCTGCAGTGCTTAACATTGTGACCATTATTTAAAATAAATGTTACCATTTTATTACAACGACAGGTGTATTAATAATCATGTAGATGTATTTTCCTATGTCATACTCATTAAAAAAAAGAAAATATGTTCTGGTACAATATCGGGATGCATATCGTATCGTCAAACACACCCCTACTTTTTACAGCTTTAGAGCTGAAAATATAAGCAATACATTTTTTAAATGAAAAGAGAAATCTCTCACTGGATTAACCAACATTTATAAACTCTCAACATTCAATCATCATCCTCATCATCATGGTCAGAGTGACATCTGTCAGTCTCTGGTATCCAGATGTTCTACTGTGAACTTTGCGGTTCAGACCTCAGATCACTGAGACTGAGGGCACCATGAAGCTCCATGGAGCTCCACCTTCTCTCCTGCAGCGGCAGATGAAAGAAAGGTCTGAGAGAGACTGATGAGGAGGACTGTTTCATGATGAAGATGAAGCTCTGATGAAGAGATAAATGTCTGGAACTACATCACAGCCTGAATTCATCATAGATCACCTGTTTCTGTCTGTGTTTCTCTTCACAGACTTTCAGGATGTGGACTCTCAGAGACTCACTGGGATATTGTGGCCTCAGCTCTAAAGTCCAACCCGTCCCACCTGACAGAAATGTACCTGTTCAACAACATCCTGGAGGGTTCATCCATGGCGGTTCTGTGTTCTGGACTGGAGAGTCCAAACTGCAGACTTCAGACTCTGAGGTCAGAACATTGAAGTTGCTGGTTGGTTCATTTCTACATTTGTACTTTTTCACTGAAGCTGAAAGGTTTGGATTCAAAGATTTTCTGGATTTTCCACAAATTAAACATCTTTGATTCTTTGAAGAGTCTGCAGTGGAAGAAAACTGCTGCTCAGATTTTCTTTGGAACAAAGATGTTTCCATGGCAACAAAAGGTTCAGTTGTTGAAACATTTGAGAGATTATGAGTTTAAGGAGTCAGAAAACAAAGGTGAAGAGAAATGAAAGAATTGAGTAAACCTGCAGAGGCAGATCTGTAGCTGCATTTCGGTTTAATGTCAGACAATATTTTCAAGGACCACCGTCTACCAGGTTGAAGTTGAAGTCTGATGTTTTTTTTTTAATTTCCCAGTTCCTGTAAAATCTTTTTTTCACAATAAAAGGGTTCTGATAATTCTTCAGAGCCAATGAGCTCTGGGCAAATTTTGATGGGTGTGAAATATTAGCATATTTTCCACACATCCATCCATCCATCTTCCTCCGCTTATCCGGGACCGGGTCGCGGGGGCAGCAGACTGAGCAGAGATGCCCAGACTTCCCTCACCCCAGCCACTTCCTCCAACTCCTCTGGAGTAACCAGAGGAGCGGTAAATTGAGAGCTTTGCTTTTCGGCCCAGCTCTCTCTTCACCACGACGGACCGATAGAGCAACCGCATAACTACGGACGCCGCTCCGATCCGCCTGTCAATCTCACACTCCGATCTTCCCTTACTCGTGAACAAGACCCCAAGGTTTTTAAACTCCTCCACCTGGGGCAAGGACACTCCACCCACCGAGAGATGGCAGACTACCTTTCTCCGGTCAAGGACCATGGCATTTTCCACACATTGAAATTAAAATCTTTGTGTTTTGTTTTTTTATTCAGGAAAGATTAAGATCAACAAAATTAAGAGTAAAGAGATTATAGGATTAACAATATTTGATAAAGGATCACATACAAAATCTAAAGACAATGAGTTCAGCGTCAGCATGCTGCCCCACAGCACCACCTCTCAGTCGTCTGTTCTCTCCAATGGTTAACTAGGCTCCTTCTGAGGGTTTTCCTCTGTGTGGATCAGTTTCCATGTGAACCAGAGTCTGGGAGTCAGAAACTGTGGGTCGCTTCCAAAGGAAGTGGTCAGGTGGGGGACAAGGGTGGGGGTTGGAATCTAATCTATAAAACTTTTTTAAAAGTCAGCCATAAGGTGACATTCTATTAACCTAAAGTTTAATAAAGGTATAAAAGTCCTGCTTTTTTTGGGTTATTTTTGTGTGAAATGCCCAAATATAAAATGGGAACTCAAAACAATGTTGTCTAAGGTGACAGTTGGTTTAGTCGACGGACTTGATGCTTTCGTGAGGACAGTATGCTAGATGACAAAAACATCTGAAATATGAGAAAAGAAAGGTCAGGGCCATCTGGTGCCTAAAGAAAGGAAAGAAAAGAAGAAGAGGAGAAGAGAGACAAAGAAAAGGGTTTGTCCTCACAGCTAGATCATGCACGTTTTCTAAAGCTACCTGCCCTGCAACAATAACGTTACCAATAAAAACTTTTTTTGGTCAATAACCAAAACTGAAGTAGGCCCAAATATTCCAAATAATGTCATTTTTAAGATTTTATTCTTTGCTCTGCCTTAACTTGTAACATAAGTTATGATCCGTGTGTCTGCTCTGCTGTAACACAAAGGTTTTTGTTGTGTTTTGCTGTTGTATACTTAGTTCATAAATGTTAAATGAGTTGTGATGGTAGCTGCTGCTGCTGCAGCAGCTACGGATTGGCCATTACTTTAATAATCATTTGTGGCAGCCTAAATGTTTTCACAATGTTATTTTTTTACCAGTTAACGGATGATTTAGGGGTTAAATTTGAGACTGCACGTTTGAAGTTTATTTTCTATTAATCTAAAAATGTTGGGTTATATTACTAGTCAATAGAATTTTCATAAATCTGTTGGTAGTTTGAAAGATGAATATTTACCATTTACTACAACTCTATGATGACAAAACATAGTTTAACATGTAATAACTAAAAATATGCCAATCAAAGGATTGAAGACAGCAAACATGAGCTATTTTCTCTTCTCTGAAGTAGAGGTCGATATAGAGCATGAAAATTTAAATTTCCAATTCATAAATGTTTTTTATAAGGCCTATATTGCAGATGAGGAGCTGATGGAGCAATGTGAGGTACAAGACGACACACTGCATTTTGAAGGGAACTGTGGACTTGGAGTTCAGGACTTGTTCAACCACTCTACGTCTCCTTGAGTTTATCACTCTCATGTCTGATGAGGATCTATCAGATATATATCCCAACTTTTGGACTGCTCTCAGGATTGGACTTACCTTGTGTCAGATAAATGCATCTAGACATTAAAGAAAAACACAATTAGAAACAATAAACCACAGCAAGAATCAAGTTTCTTATGCACGAGGGAGAAGAAGCCAGTGTGACAGAAGACAACCACTGTAGTGGCACTCTCTCTGCGTGTCTTTCTCTTGTACCACCGTTTGAAGCCTGTCCAGCAACTATTATTTGAAACGCGAGTGAGACGTGTTCTTCATCAACGTTTTATTACAAAAAATGAAAAATTACACGAACAAACTATATCGCTTCCAACTTTCTCAGGCTTCAATCAACACTGAATCTCGCTAACAGCATCTCTGTGACATAGCGTTATTTAATTGGAAGTTCAAGCAATCCTTATTTAAATTAACTATTAAATGAAAACAGTGCATTTGTCTTAAACAATAACCGTTAAATATAAACTGCAGATTTGGCTTCAAAAATAAATATTACATAAAAACTCTGAATTTGGCTCCAACAACCACCACGCTGCTCTTCCCAAAGGTTCTGCCTCTCCCTGTGCACCTTTTACTAAGAACACAAGAAGGAGGTAACAGTTTCAAGACAAAGAGAAAAAGTTCATTAGGGGGTGTCGTCTAATGACCCATTTGGTTGGATTCTAACTTCAAACAGTATCCCTTATCAGCTCAGGACAGTGTGTCGTAAACCCCTCATCCTGGGCGGGGGATGAGAAGCAGATGAACAAACACAACTGTTTTTGGAAAAGGTAAAAAGGTCAATCTGAGTTAACATTTAAAAATACATTTAACCAAATACATTTAAACAATGATAATAATAAAACAAATTCCTTCACATACTCCCTCCTGTTTATCATTGATAAAGGTTAAAATCTCACATCCAATATCACACACACAGTTTTCTGTGACATCTTCATTTCCATAACACTTTCAATTTACACTCAGATGAGAAGTTCTTTTTTTTTTCAAGTCATTTCAATTTCAAAATCATTACAGTCATCTTGTTCTCCCTTTAATAACAAGTTGTATTCTTGACTCAGAAGAACACTTTGTACTCCACCATTCACTGCTCTGGAAATCATAGATTGAATACAAGGAAAAATGCACATAGTAATATGCAACATATGATCAGTACCATAAGAATAGGTGTCACTATTTTTAACAAAAGGTGCCACCAGGAACCAAAAGCAAACCAGGATAAGAAATCCCAAGATTGGGGTTTCCTGTCATCCTGCATTGCCTGTTGAACCTTTTCAAGTTGATGAAATGCTTCAGTGATGCGGTGACCTTCATTGGTGTTGTCAGGAATAAATGTACAACAGGTATCATTTAACATTTTACAAACACCTCCCTCCTGAGCAACCAATAAGTCCAAAATCAATCTGTTCTGTAGAACCATAAGTCTCATGCTTGACAGTTCTTCATTATAGCCTTTAAATGCTTTAATTGTAGCGTTCAAAAATAAACCTAAACGATAATCAATGGTCTCAATTCTGAGAGCGTTTTTAGCTGTTCCTACCCAGGGCCTTAATGTCATATGGTGACATTAGTTGGCCTGCTCCGTCAGAGGAGTCTCAATATTCACCGTAGAATAATCTCTCACAAATGTGGGGAGATTCACAAACGAGAACGGGATTTTGAATGCACATCCTGCAGTTCGAATGATCTGTGAGTTCACATCACATGTGTACCTAAAAATCATGTTTGTGAAGCACCTACTGTGCATTTCTGATACATTTATTGTGAATTTCTAAAATGTTTTTGTGAAACACAGTGTGCAAATTTGTGAGAAACACTTATTGTGCATTTGTAAAACATTTAGTGTGCATGTGTGAAACTCAATGTGTGTGTTTGTGATACACAGGGTGTGTAGTTCCTAATTTATTTTTCACGTTTGCATAAAATGACATTTGTGAATCGGAGCGTGTGTATTTGTAAAACAGGTTGTGTGCATTTCTGATTATTGAGACTGAATTAACTCCATAGGATTCTGTTCCCCCCCTTTTTCATCATGTCCCTGCTCACCCTGCAGCTCAGCTGCAGCCTGCTACAGGGGTCTCTGCCTTATCACAACTGATTCATCATCCTCTTTTTTGGCAATCAGACATGCTTCCCTAGTTTTACTTTTCTGACTGTCATTCTTTCTTTTTGTTGCTTCATTTAACCACAGTTTTGCACAAATTAATTCTTCACTATTTTTTGTCTGATCCGGTCACACATTTAGGGTCCCTCCCAGGAGCAAAACCCGTTTTAAACTCTGGGTTCTTTTCAACCAAAGCCTAATGAGATGAAATCTGGTTCTACCTTAACAAGCATCCTTGTGTTAACACCGCAAGGTTTCCAGCTGCTCACTGCTTCAAACAAGTTCACTCCATTTACACATGCACTCACATTCACACCAAAAAATATTTGTTTATTTTTTTTAAATTTTTATAGACCTTTTAGGGACTTGAACCCTCTAGCGCGTTTTAGGCTGCAGGACTCGAACCTACACCTTTATTCAGAATTCTGGACCTTTTCGGGACTTCAAACCCACACGTGTTTCAGGCAACAGGACTGGAACCTGTCCCTCAGAATTCTGGGCCACTTCGGGGACTGGAACCCCTGAAAAAGCACTTTACTTGCCTTGTTGTTGTGGTCTGACTGGTTCACGGATAACGTCAATCCAGACCCAGGGATCAGACCAGTCGATTGGCCGGCGTAGAATTCACTACGACAGACTTTCTTCCGGAGACCTAGTCTCACGGGCTGTCGACAGGCTTCAATCGGTGTGGTCCTCCCCCAAGGACGCAGATATGTTGTCATCCGGCTCGAATGGACCAAAGAATGTCAGATAAATGCATCTAGACATTAAAGAAAAACACAATTAGAAACAATAAACCACAGCAAGAATCAAGTTTCTCATGCACGAGGGAGAAGAAGCCAGTGTGACAGAAGACAACCACCACGCTGCTCTTCTCAAAGGTCTGCCTCTCCCTGTGCACCTTTTATTAAGAACACAAGAAGGAGGTAACAGTTTCAAGACAAAGAGAAAAAGTTCATTAGGGGGTGTCGTATAATGACCCATTTGGTTGGATTCTAACTTCAAACAGTATCCCTTATCAGCTCAGGACAGTGTGTCATAAACCCCTCATTCAGGGGATGTGGTTGAGAAGCAGATGAACAAACACAACTGTTTTTGGAAAAGGTAAAAAGGTCAATCTGAGTTGACATTTAAAAATACATTTAACCAAATACATTTAAACAATGATAATAATAAAACAAATTCCTTCACACCTTGCCAGTCACTGTGGCTCAAGCAGAGAGGAGCTTTTCAAAACTCCAGTTGATCAAGGTCAATAATGTCTCAGGAGCGACTCACTAACGTTGCCGTCGTTAGTATCAATCATTCAGTAGGGGAGCAGATTTCATATGAAGATGTTATTGATGACTCTGCATCATGAAAGACTAGAAAGGTTAGGTTTTAGTTAGTGTTTTCTAGGGATGGGTATCGTTAAGGTTTTAACGGTTCTACTACTCTTATCGATACTGCTTATCGATCCGGTACTCTTATCGGTACTTTTTGAGGACGAAAAATAAATAAATAAATAACAAATTACGAACATAAAGTGTTTTATTTCCTCACTATGCAACAACACTGTTTTTTTTTAACAAAACACTTTACTTTATACATGAGAATGTTCCAGACAGGATATTCATTTAATTGTTTATTCTAATTATTTTCATTCTTCATAAGTGTGATGTTTCCTTTGATCTTTTGTCCATTTTCCACAACCTTGAATAGACTTTTCTGTCTGTCAAACACCAGAGTTAAGTTAAGTTAAATGATGGAAACAAATTCACTTTGATGCAGACTCCTTTCTATTTTGCCAACTCCATTTATTTTTCTTTAAATCCAGTAAACCCAATAAATGATATTAATTCTACGGATAACAACTATCATTAGTTATTCACTATTATTAAGTATTAGGAAGCAGCTGATAGTTTGTCGCGGGTCTGGAATCATAAGAGGTGAGTCTAAGCCCCGCCTTTCTACCTGTTTATTGTATGCTCCGCGTGCAACGACCCCCCCCCCCCCTCCCGCTGCCCCAGCGTGTTCTACACAAACAGCGTGACATGCGGTCATCGTAGCAGCAAGGTGACAGCATGGTAGGCAAACTTAATTAATTTTATGCAGAAATGGGTGTTATAGTCTAGGGCGCTCACGTGTCTCCTACCAGATCACCTCTGACTGTGTGTGCGCTGCCTTGTCTTGTGTGTGCGTGCGCGCGGCGCGTGCTGTCTGAACAACAGCCCCGCCCCCTTGCACACAAATAGACAGACAGAGCTCTCCTCTTCAACGAGAATACCGAAATTAATATAATCATTAATTAACAGAAAATTGACTGACTTTTTGAGTTAAATATGGCAGATAACGCTTATATTTTGTGGGACACAAAAAAAAAAAAAAAAGAAAAAGTATCTTCTCCAGTACCGATAGCAGAACCGTTCAGGTCAGATCTTAACGATACTGCGGTCTTGAAGAATGTGGCCCCGGGGCTGGTTCAATACCGGGGCACGGTACCCATCCCTAGTGTTTTCTGTTCTTAGTGTATTGGTGCTGCAGTTATATTTATTTTAGCGTGTTATTTGTGTGATAAAAGATTTGTGCTTTATAATATTTATTTTAAATTATTTATTTAAAAATGGACAGCAAGCGGCTAACACAGTAGTGTATACGCTAGTGTACTAAAAGATGCTAAATTTGAATATAAAACAAAATGACGCTAAAGTAAGGCAATAGTAATCAGGCTAATGCCAACAAGAGCAAGCAGTCAAGCAACAATTAGGATTACGCTCACTCGGAAATTACATCACAGGAGATGTGTTGATGCTTCCCTCAACTATGGGAGGTTAGCTATGAGAGACCAGAGAAACCTAAGTCTTTACAAGTGACATGAACTTTAGGCTGACATTTTTTTCTAGCTGATATGATCAAACAGAAGATTTCTGGATTGATTTACATTAATATTTTTCTTATTTTTCCAGTTTAGTTACATTGTTTTTTTGCTATACAAAGATTTATGAAAATGATAAATGCTAATCCTCCTTCTGTATCAATGGCACTCATGTCACCAAGCAATATGGGTGTGCATTGGCAAGAGTCTGGCGATACGATACGTATCCCGATATTTTACCGAAACATATTTACTTTCTTTTCTTTTAAATGACTTAAAAAAAACTCTACCTGAATTTCAAAATGTCTTCCACTGTTATAAAATGGTCAAATTCTGTTTATTTAATGATCACAATGTTAAGCATTGCAACTGTATCTCATAAATAAGTTGCTTTTACCCAAAGCAAATTCATAGTGCTTTCATTTTGGTAACTTAAAATATAGAAAGGGAACAGTCAACATTGTCCGATTTCCACAACAAATATTTTTTCAGTATAAGAAAAAACTAAGAATGAATGTGCCTTGACCAGTATGTTTCTATTGGGTAAATAAAATTCTGTTTATTTTTAACATTGCTTAATGTAGCTTCTCCAGTACTTTTAACCAGTTCAGGAGCCTGAATGGTGCCTCAAAAATAAAGGAGGTGGGGCACTGATTCTTTCCAGAAACAATAAAGTGTGATGATGAGGCAGATGACTATGAATAAAGAAAAGTTGTTTAAAGATGCTGTTTGCATATCTGCGCTGCACCGCTGCAGCCACACTTCTCACACGTGGAAGTAAAACTATAACGCTGATCGCCGCAACGTTCACCTTTTTTCACAGCGTGTGTGTGTTTGTGAGGGTGTTTGTGTGTTTATGTGTGTGTGTGTGAGGGTGTAGAACAGTCATCTGCTGGGGTCACGCATACACACATACACGCTCGCACACACACCTACGTGCGCATCGACGCGCACGAACACACCTGCAAACACGTCATTCATCTACAGTAACTTACCTTTTTCTTTCCATCCCTATTCCCCTACAGGTGGCCCTGGGTGCACACTAGGTTGCGACTCATCATCCTCACACATACATTTACACGAAGCACACACGACGCCATCATTAGCGTCCGTTTGTTCACCCGGAAGTAACCCGGAAGTGGTCATGGACACAGGGGCATGTGACTAATCGGTCATTGTTTGTATTTATTTTTATTGAGCATTATTGGAATTTCTCAGTACATAACAAGGAATGTTTCTTTGTATGAAACTGTTTATTTCTGTATGTTTATTTATGTTCTTAGACAATGTAATTTATTTTCCTTTTTGTCTTTGGACTAATAGAGAGCAACGCCCAGGAGGAGAGGCTTGGCATTTAAAAGAGAACCTGTTACAGGTGTCAGGGTGGAGTAGTTGGAGTGTCAGAGTGGAGAAGTCTACGTTGGTTGGACTTTGTGGAGCAATTGCTCTGCTCTGCTCTGCTCTATTCTTGAAATAAAACAAGAATAATATTATTGTAAGATGAAACATTATGTTTCACCTTAGCGCCTCTGCCTTATTTCCTCACGGGACCCACGACAGTTGGAATGAATATTTTGAGGAGTGAAGGGCGTGTGTACAAATGGGGTGCAGTTAAAATTGGCAGGTAGGGCACTGAGGGGACATCTCCTGATTACTCACAGTGATGTCCCATCACCCTCCCCACCAAGGGGCCCTAAATGTCTAAGGTGCAGTTAAAATTGGCAGGTAAGGCGCTAAAAGGACATATGCTGCTTGCTGGCAGTGATGTCAAAGTACCTCCTCTACCAAGGGCTCTTCATGTCTAAGGTGCAAATAAAACCAAGAGGGGGGGCCCAATTCCATACAGCAACTATGGGAGGTGGACCACTGCCAAGTAGCTCCTCCCCCCAAGGTGCATCACAGGCTGAAATCCCCCCCACACACACACACACACACACACTCCTGAGCCCCGACGACCGCGCAGTGGATGAAGTTTGGCGTTTCATTGTGAACATAAAGTGAAAAGGTGTAAAGACAACTGAGTGGGTGTATTCAGGAACTGAGTGAGGAACCTTACAACTGCGTAGGTGCAATTCAACCCGAGCGACACCGTATATTTAAAACTCTACGACTGCAATTCTAACTGTTTTTATGCCCTTTCACTTTATGGCAGCAATGTAACGCCACAATGAAGAAGCTCAGATAATACTTTTTCAAACATGAGAGGGTGATAAGACCACATATGGATGTTAGAAAAATAAACTTTTTTACTTTGATCTAACTTAATTATTTGCTTCATTTAATATAAATCATTTTTTGTTAGGTCACCCTAAAAATAACATGTAGTTTTCAGACGATTATTTTCCTTACATTCAAATAAATTCAATTAAGTAGGTGTAACTTTGGTGCTGCTGGTAGATCAGCACCGCAAGGGATTCTGGGATACCATTCCCTTTGCCTGTCTGGATGGATTTGGGTTTAAGTGTGGGTTTTTAATCAAATGAGTTTAACTGTTTTACTGTGTTTTGCCAAGTTATTTTGTCCTACTATGCTTATGTCTCACCACCATGAGTGAGAGGAAGGGAGAGGATGATGAGTTTATATAGCACCCCTACTGATCAAGGCTGAATGGCAAATGAAAATTCCTAATTGAGCTTCTGTACTCTGCATCTATAGCTTGTTCTTTTTATTTTTATACAAATTAGTATATCTGCCAGCTCAAACTTAGACATATGAGAGTTCAAGAATTATAATTAATTAAGATGGAAAAAATATTAATTGAATTGGAGTAAGATGACATTTAGTTAGATAAATATGTAATTTTGAGTTGTATAAACAATCATTGAGTTTTACAGACGTAAGAAATTAAGTTGAATAAATTTAACTCAATTACTTGTTACCAATAGAAGTAATTAATTTAAGTTAGCAAAATTGGACAAGTTATATATATATGCGTCACAAGGAAAATGGAAAGAAGATCACAAACTGATGCGTTTACTTTGTCTGTTCTTTTTCTACACGCAGAAACTCTTTATGCTGATGCAGCCATATTACTTTTTGGATGGTCTCATAATCTTCATACGCCGTCATTAAAATCTCAGACTCCGTCTCACTAAAGTATAGCGCTCTGTTTTTTTTACCACATGTTTCCATGGTGATTCTGGAAATCGGCGATCCATTGAGAATGTCTTTATGTACCTACTGCGCACATGCATTAACCCAGGGTTACCAAGTGGAGCGTAGTTACGCCAACTCATATCCAGTCTTTTGGAACCGACATACCCAGAGTAAGCAAGTTCAGGCGGAGCCAGAGTTCAGGCTTAAAGTCAGGGTAGTTTAAACCTGCTTCCTGGAATACCCCCCTGGAGAGTTGCTACAGTATTAGTCTGACATGCGCTGACCTGACATGCGCCGGTTCGTGGTGCATTAAGCTTGGGGACTGCTGTAGTAGCGGATTGAGTTGAACTGGGTGGCTGTTGGGTCATGTTAAAGGTTCCGGAGTTCGTTGAACGCATTAAGCAGAGATGCTGTTTTGCTTTAAGTTCTGTCGTTAAGCCTGTCGTTGGGTAGCTTAGACCAATGGAGTTCAGCTATGAGCTGAATAAGGGAAAAAGGAGGGCTTGTTGGGGAGCGGGGGGATAAAAAGTTGGAGGGAGAGCTCTCGGCGGGAGAAATTCAGGAGTTGCTGAACAAGTTGTATGGCGTTGGTTACGGCCTGTGGTAACCAGAATGAAGAACCTTAAAAGAGATAAAGTCTTAGTGTGGGAAAGGGACACTACAATATTGTATGGCTCTTAAGAAATTACATTCAAAAATATGTGGCGTTTATGGTTCTCTCTGCCAAAAAGGTTCCCAACCCCTTCTTTAGAAGAATAGAAGTGAAGGATGAAAAACATGAACTTTGTCTTTAAACTCAACTCTTTGTTCTGGATTCAGGTTGTGGGGGTGCAGATTGTCAAAGACCAGCTGTGCAGCTCTGGTCTCAGCTCTGAAGTCCAACCCGTCCCACCTGACAGAACTGGACCTGAGCTTCAACTTCCTTCAGTCTTCAGATGTTCAGCAGCTCCAGGATCTGGTGGAGAGTCCAAACTCCAAACTGCAGACTCTGAGGTCAGTAGAGGGTTGGAGTCAGTCCAGCTGCTTCCAGATATTTGGTCCTAAAGATGCAAAGTTTCCTGTGAAGCTGCAGCTTCTCAGTGAAGCTCTGAGGAGAATGATGACAGGCTTCAGGACAACAGTCAGCCAATCAGAGCAGCAGAAGCTCCAACAGGTGAAGATGACAGGAAGCTGCTGCTCTGAACAGGACTGAAGCTCCTGCTGCTCTTTCTGCTGCTGTGCTGCATCACTGACTGACAGACCAGGATCAGGAGACACTCCTTTATCTCTGTTTCTACACTTTCTCTCTGTAGGTGGAGGTTTTCAGACTGATGTTCCTCCTGGAGGAGCAGAGAGCAGCTGCTGGTCTGCAAAGATGTTGTGACTGGACGGTGTTCCTGGGAGGTGGAGAGCAGAGTGATGGAGGAATTCAATTCAATTCAATTTCATTTGTATAGCCCAAAATCACAACAACAGTCGTCTCAATGGGCTTTGAAGTAAAACATGAACTCAAAAGGATCATGAATACAAAGAGTCAATAGGAAAATACTAAAATAAACTAACAAACTGACTAAGCTATACTGGCATCCCTGCCCTTAGACCCCCCTTCGCGGTAAGGAAAAACTCCTAAAAAACCGGATTCTGGAAAAAAATGAAGAAACCTCAGGGGTGCCCACATGAAGGAGGGATCCTCCCCCAGGACGGACAGGCGATTTACCAGAACTCATAGAGAAGAATTAACTTATCTAACTCTACATCTACATATTTAAAGTCCAGCAGACGAGCTTCATCCAGCCGGGGTTGGGGACAGTCAGGGGCGCGAGTCGAGCCGGAGACAGGAACCACAGCCAGGTCTAGGAGCAGGAGCAGAGACGAGGTACACAGTCAGGAACAGGAGCGCGAATGGGCCAACTGGAGTCTGGAAGCACTCCCACTCCCCAGGAGGGGAGAGGGAAAGAGGGACAATACATGAATCGTACTGCACCAAACAGAGGCATGGAGAACTAAATGATAAATGATGATCAAAAGTAGAGAAGAGAGGAACTGTAGAGACAGATGAGAAAAGAAAAGAAAAGAGGACAGAAAAGAGGACAGAGCCCCAGTGCACCATAGTTACCCCAGCTTCAACTTCTAGCAGCCTTTTAAAACAAATATTTATTGTTATTAAGTTTAATTTAAACAATTAACATTAAGTTAAATAATCTCTGAATACTAACTAGTCTGACAATAAGCCTGTCCAAAGAGGAATGTTTTCAGTCTAACTTTGAATGTAGAAACCGAATCTGCCTCTCTTACGTGAGCTGGGAGCTTATTCCATAAAACAGGGGCTTGGTGGCTAAACGCTCTACCTCCGACTGTACTTTTACTAATTCTAGGAATCACAAGCAGTCCTGCATTTTGCGAGCGAAGTGTTCTGATTGGATGGTAAGGGACTATGAGGTCATTAATGTAGGACGGGGCCATTCCATGTAACGCCTTATAGGTTAACAGGAGGATCTTGAACTTAATTCTAGAATCAACTGGGAGCCAATGGAGCGAAACTAACACAGGAGTGATGTGATCTCTTCTGTTAGTTCCTGCTAACAATCTAGCTGCTGCGTTCTGAACAAGCTGGAGACTTCTTAAGGAACTCTTAGGACACGCTGCTAACAAGGAGTTACAGTAATCCAGCCTCGACGTAACAAATGCATGGATGAGTTTTTCAGCATCACTCTTAGAAAGTATATTTCTGATCATAGCAATGTTCCGCAGGTGAAACAATGCAGTTCTACACGCCTGAGATATGTGAGCCTTAAATGATAAATCCTGGTCAAATAAAACCCCAAGGTTTCTAACTGTGGAATTAGGGGCTATACTTACACCATCCAGGGAGACTATCTGAGCAGACAGAGCATCTCTCAGGTTTTTAGGACCTAGTATAATAACCTCAGTTTTTTCTGGGTTCAAGAGGAGGTAATTCATTGTCATCCAGGTCTTGATGTCTCTGATGCAGGCATTCAGTTTCTCTATCTGGTCATTCTGGTCAGGTTTCATGGATAAATACAACTGAGTATCATCGGCATAACAATGAAAATTAATGCTGTGTTTCCTGATTATGTTTCCTAGGGGTAGCATATAAAGCGTAAACAGGATGGGTCCTAAGACTGAGCCCTGTGGGACTCCGTAGTTAACTCGAGTGCACTGAGAGGAATGTCCATTTACATTAACAAACTGATACCTATCTGACAGATATGATTTAAACCACTGGAGAGCAGATCCTCTGATCCCTATGTCATGCTCTAATCTATGGAGTAAAATACTGTGGTCAATTGTGTCAAAGGCTGCACTGAGGTCTAACAGGACAAGAATAGAAAGTAGTCCCTTTTCTGAAGCCAATAACAAGTCATTAGAGACTCTAACTAGTGCAGTTTCCGTACTGTGGTGGGGTCTAAACCCCGACTGAAAGTCTTCAAAGTGGCTGTTGTCCTGTAGGTGGCAGTAAAGCTGCTTAACTGCAACTCTTTCTAGGATTTTAGAAATAAAGGGCAGGTTTGATATCGGTCTATAGTTGGCCAAGATGCTAGGATCCAAACTGGGCTTTTTCAGAAGAGGTTTAACAACTGCATATTTAAAAGACTGTGGCACGTAACCCGTTTGCAGAGAGGTATTTATCATCGTTAATATGGGATCATTAATTAGGGGAAAAGTTTCTTTAAAAAGTCTAGTGGGAATTGGGTCTAACAGACAAGTTGAGGATTTGGAGGACGTAATAATTGATGTTATTTCTACTTGATCCACAATAGTGAAGCAGTCTAATGTTACAGAGGTTTCTAAGGATGCCTCCACTTCTACCGCTTCAGCCTGCTCTGGGCTGATAGTAGGAATAACTTGATTTATCTTATGTCTAATATTTGAGATTTTACTGTCAAAAAATGTAAGAAAATCATCAGAGCTGAGAGAAACAGGAACAAGTGGGTCCACTGAGCTCTGACTGTGAGTTAATTTAGCAATAGTACTAAAAAGAAATCTGGGATTGTTTCCATTCTCTGATATTAAGGTTGAATAGTACTGGCTTCTAGCTCTACGCAGAGCTTTTTTATAATTTAATAGGCTATGTTTCCAGATATTCAGAGACTGCTCTGAACCGGAGCGGCGCCATTCTCTTTCCAACTTACGGGTTTCTTGTTTAAGAGAACGTGTTTCAGCGTTAAACCACGGTGCTACTCGGTTTTGTCTAACGAACGTAGGTTTCAAGGGGGCAACAACATCGAGTGTACTCCTGAGGGCTTGTAAGGCATCATTAACAAAGTGGTCATTTATACTAGGACTGATGCTATGGGAGCTGGTCTCAGAGTATTTGCTCAGAATGTCACTAAGTACTGGCTAAACTATGAGTTTAAACTCAGACACAGAACGGTCAGTTAAGGTTCTTCTAAGTTGTTTCTTATTCACTGGGGCAGTAGCAAGTTCTAAAGTAAGCTGGAAGGCAATCAGAAAGTGATCAGAAATGATGGGGTTAAGAGGAAGGACACTCAGCTGGCTGATCTCTATACCATGGGTTAAAACGAGGTCCAGGGTGTGCTTATGACAGTGAGTGGGTTCATTTTATTTTGGGTGAAACCAATATCATCTAATAAAGCTGCAAAAGCCTTTCCTAGACAGTCACTGGGGTCATCAACGTGAACATTAAAATCCCCTATTATTATAGTTTGATCAGAATCTAAGACAATAGTCGATAAGAAGTCGGAAAACTCAGTTAAAAAAAAAAATCAGAGGAAGTGGAGATGAGTGTCAGAGCTGAAGCAGGAACTTATCTGAGATCAGGGGGGTATTCTTTGCTCCCACGATAAGTTTGAGGCCAAGGAAGTTGATAACCTCAGCTTTCAGTTCCAAAAATGGAGGTATGTTTCATGGTATGTCATGTTGCCATAGCAACTCATGCTCTGAACATAACCTGGTCTGGAGCAGGTTAAGTTGAAGGTTAGTTTGTTTACAGAGAGGTGCAGCAGCATGGCGTGTCCATTTGAAGATAATTTAGTGGATGAAGAAGCTCAGATAATACTTTTTCAAACATGAGAGGGGGATAAGACCACATATGGATGTTGGAAAAATAAACTTTTTTACTTTGAACTACCTTAATTATTTGCTTCAGTTAAGATCATTAAAAATCTTTTTTTTTTGTTAAGTCAGCTTAAAAATAACTTGTAGTTTTCAGACAGTTATTTTACTTTCATTCAAATTAATTCAATTAAGTAGGTGTAACTTTGGTGCTGCTGTTAGATCTGCACCGCAAGGAATTGTGGGAAACCCATTTTTGACCAAATGGGTTTAGTTGTTTAGCTGTTTTACTGTGTTTTGCTGAGTTACTTTGTCCTATATGCTTAAGCCTTTAAACCAGGGGTGTCCAAAGTATTTTTGGTGAGGGCCAAATACAGAAAAATGAGCAAAGGTCCGGGCCGCACACAAGAGGTGACACATTGACACATGATTACTGTGTATTTCTAACTTACCTATAATGTGAAGAACATTGCTCTCAGTGGAGCAGTGATGCTGATCTGTGCCACATAAAACAAGCGCACGTCAAAATGAAACATTCACTCAGACAAGGAAACCTCATTCCAACCAGGCAGTTCAGAACGGGTTTATTGAGCAGCTGAAGCCAGCAGATCTTTACATACGTAGCCGTTAGTGTGGTTGACTGGTAGAGCACACGATTTTGTAGATTAT
Organism: Oryzias curvinotus; assembly: GCA_023969325.1. Lineage (NCBI taxonomy): Eukaryota > Metazoa > Chordata > Actinopteri > Beloniformes > Adrianichthyidae > Oryzias > Oryzias curvinotus. The sequence continues at coordinate 53,777 of JALJSC010000259.1, read as the reverse complement.
AAAGAGTCAACTGTTTTCTCAGAAAAGTAGAACAAAAAAAAGGGCTTATGGGTGACCAACGAGGACAATTTTAACATTAAACGCACCCAATTTAAAAATTCATTTTACAATACACTCTGTGACAAAATATGCAGCTAGGAACAAAAAAAAAAAATCCAAAAACAAAACAATTTTTTTTTACATAAAGGAAATACTTTTTCACAGTTCAAAATGCTATTTATTAAAATTCTCCGTCCAATGGGACATCTCTGTCCGACCCCCCACACCTCCGCTCCGTGCTCACACACCCATCTGCACCTACACGGGCTCCTCCCCCTCTCTCTCTCGTGGCACGTGCCCCGCTCAGCACACACCCACTCCGCAACACACCTTTCTGTGACCGACTCCATCTAGTGTTGAAACTGAGAAGTGCAACAGCGTCATGTGCAGGCCATATTCAATTATATTTTCAACATTTGCTGCGGGCCAATAAAAACAGACCCGCGGGCCGTAGTTTGGACACCCCTGCTTTAAACCATGAGTGAGAGCGAAGAAGAGGATAATGAGTTTATATAGCACCTGCAATTCTGTAATGACAACGTCGGAAATTTCTTAATAAATGTATGTTATCAGCTTAAATATTAATTGAATTGGAGTAATATGACATTTAGTTAGATAAATACATAAATTTGAGTTGTATAAACAATTATTGAGTTTTATAGACGTAAAAAATTAGGTTGAATAAATTTAACTCAGTTACTTGTTACCAATAGAAGTAATTCATTTTAGGTGGCAAAATTATATACTATATATATGCGTCACAAGGAAAATGGAAGTAAGATCAGAAACTCGTACGTTTACTTTGTCTGTTCTACTACAAGCAGAAATTCATGTCCAAAGTGTGAACAGCTCCAACATGTCAGAAGGTCAGTGTGACTCTGATGTTAGAAAAAATCCCAAGAAGACAAATCTTGGTAAGAAATACAAACAATCTCCAAATGAAGAGAAACTTTCCTCTATCAATTCTGGTGAAAACTCAACAATAATTCCTAACCTGTCTGACTACATGGAAACTGGGTCTGACGAAAGATGTTATATCATTAAAGAATGTGATAAAAGCTTTTGTGACATATGTCTGCTCAGAATTCCCACAAGAATCCATGCAGAAGATAAGCGATATTCTTGTAAAGAATGTAAGAAAAGTTTTGTTTGTGTATCTCATCTCAAAAGACACATGAGAACTCACACAGGAGAAAAGCCTTTTTCTTGTAAAGAATGTGATACAAGTTTTAGTGATTCATATACTCTCAAAATACACATGAGAATTCACACAGGAGAAAAGCCTTTTTCTTGTAAAGAATGTGATACAAGTTTTAGTGATTCATCTAGTCTCAAAATACACATGAGAATTCACACAGGAGAAAAGCCTTTTTCATGTAAAGAATGTCAAAAAAGTTTTGTTTGTGTATCTCATCTCAAAAGACACATGAGAACTCACACAGGAGAAAGGCCTTTTTCTTGTAAAGAATGTGATAAAAGTTTTAGTGATTCATCTAGTCTCAAAATACACATGAGGTTTCACACAGGAGAAAAGCCTTTTTCATGTAAAGAATGTCAAAAAAGTTTTTATCTAAGCTCTCATCTCAAATCACACATGAGAACTCACACAGGAGAAAAGCCTTTTTCTTGTGAAGAATGTAAAAAAAGTTTCAGTCATTTATCTAATCTCAAAAAACACATGAGAACTTGTAAGACTTTGTCTTGACAATGCAAGGATTTCTTGTAAACTCTAAACTTTTCTGATAAGAGGTCGACCTCTCACCTCTGTACTACAGCAGAGGACTTTATTTTACAGGGAAAAAAGTTCTGGATCTCAGAAAAATTTAATATTTTAAAATAAGTTTTTAATGCTTAAAACTTCTGTGGTCAAACCCCAATGTTCTAATGAACTCCATAGCAACCTGAGCTTTCATTTCATGTACACAGAGCCACAGGCTGATGGCCTCCATACCATATTGATGCAGTAACTTCATTAGAGGGAGGCACGAGTTAGTATTGAATGTGTAGAATTGAATTTTTCCACTCAAAAAAATACTTTGGTTGTTCAGATATATGATTTGCTACAGGAGGTCCTTTGTCCCAACAGCAGTTATAGTCTATAGAATGACACAGTTTAGGACTACTGAAACTGCTGCTGGATTTACTTATTTATTCATGACATGTACTTTTACTTTTACTTACTTTTTATTACTATTTTAATTTTTACTGACTATTTGTTTTTCTAACTGCCGTATTTCTTTTTTGGCTGCTGTAACAACTGAATTTCCCTCTGGGGATCATTTAAGTCTTGTCTTTCTTGAACAGCTTTATTAGGTTTTCCTTTTCTCTAAGCCACAATTATCAAAAGCAAAAAAGTAAATGATCAATACATTTCAATCTATGTGTAATGATACTAGACAATGATTTTTACTGCTGACAAAACATGTAAAACCTTTTTCACAAAATAAATTATTTTAGATGTACCTGTTAATAGAAATGAGTTGTTTTGAATTATTAGAGCTAACATTTAGTAGAGATGACATCTAGTAGAGTTAACATCTAGTAGAGATAGGTATTGTTAAGTTTTGATCTATTAACTCCTCTTAATCTGCTGCTTTTAACTCTGGTACCTTATTGGTATTCTTTAACCATTGTGCTATCTTAGATGACCCCACACTTAAATTGACGTGTTATTCTTACCATGACAAAGGTGATAAAGGTGGAGAGTATTTCATTTAATCCATGGATACCAGTGAAGATCACAAATCATTTAAGAAAAAAGGATCAGCGCACTGTCTAGTGGGTCTAGATGACCCAACTCCCAATGGTAAAGTGCCTAGGAATATCTCAGTAACATCTCCAAGTCTTAATCAAAAAGCTGCATATTTATATGAAAGTTGTAAAAACCTAAATGTTTTATGTAAAATGCATATATGTATGCTCCCCTGCCATATCTGCAATTTATTTTGTAAATCTGTGTTTTGTATTGTACTTTCGTTTTATATAATAAAGTTATGTAAAAAAAAAAAAAAATAACACCGTAACTACCTGGACCTCTTTCTGGGTCCTAGTGCCCGAAAGGTTACAGCTCCTGATTACACAAGAAAAAAGTCCATTCTATAGGCCACCATCATCATCAAAGACAGCGTTACCTAGCAACCATACCAAGACCATAGCAGCTATAGAGGGAAACACAACAAACCATCAACGGCGGTTAAAGCAGTCAGACGTTTGTTCTGCAGCTCAGCAAAAATCTCTGGTTTAGATTGGTTTGTTTCCTTAGATTCTTCAGATGGATTTAAGCTGTAAATGTTGTCAGCATAAAGCAAGTTTGGACTAAACTAAAGCAGAAAGTGGCTTTGAAGATGGTCAGGAGAAATGAGGGCTTTTTTCAGGAATTCTTGGAAGAGGAGGACTTCTCCGAACAACCAGAATCTAGGAGGAGGTTTTTTCAGCATTGATATCAGGATTTAGCATGAGCTTCAATCCCATTTTTGTTCAATCCAAAGGTTTACCGTCATATTCAGGAGTTCAACTCTGAAAGCCACCATGACATCATAGACATTAAAGACCCTGTTACCTAGCAACCAAACACAACAAACTGTAGACTATTCAAACTGGACATTTTGGGGCAACAATTCTTTTCTAACTCAAGTTTGGTTGAAAAATCCAAATGATGGAAACAGATTGTGTAAAGGAAATGAGGACATATTGGTGAGTCACAGTCCTGGAAACATGAGTTGTGCTCTGATGAAGACGCCTGATCCAAATGTGGATTTTTGAAATGTTCTTCATGAGATTCAAACTGATGGAAGCTTTGAATTAAAAGTATTTTCCTGGAAAACCTGCTTTATCAATCATTTTGGTCTCTTTTTCTTCTTCTAAGTTCCAGCTTGGTGAGTGTGCAGGTAGCCATGGCAACCACTGTCCAGGTCAAAGGGAGGACCACGGCCATCCAGTCTCCAGGCTTTTGGATTGATTTGGATTTGATAAACATTTGTTTCCCACATTTTAATAGTAGAATTCAACACGGGACATATGGTCCATTGTAAGAATAGGAACAAAAATAGTTAAAAAAAAATTATCCTCCTCCCCTTAAAACATGCATTTGACTCTGAACAAGTCTAAAACAAATCCAAGCAAAGACCAGCGCTGGGGCTCCTGCTAGTTTCTTTTAGAAGAGCCTGCCTCTTCCAAACATAGAATGTTCAACAACTAGAGCTAAAAATGTCTGTTGGTAGATTTCTGGATGTTGGCCGTATCCCAGCGAGCAAGGCCAAGTCAGCCCCATATGGTTTCAAAGTGGTCCGCCCTGTGACCTTCAGCAGTCATCTCCAGGCTCCGCCCCCAGTCTGTGACGGCTGGATGATGCTGTCCTCCACCTGCAGCTGGACCTGGATGTTCTCTCAGACCATGTGGCCTCATGGATCAGAAGGTTGAGGGTTCAAGTCCCTTCATGGTTGAAGTCAGACAGAAAGTGAAGAAGAGGGAACATTCAGAGCAGTTTCTGTGCTGTTTGGTTCCTCATGAGTCACGTCTAGATCAGGTCTGGATCCCAGTCAGAAAGTGATCAGGAAATCTGCAGATCAAACCTTCATTTACTGAAATGGAAAACATTAACTGACTTTCTACAGATTCTACTTCCATTCGTCAAACTCCAACAGGAAGAAGATTTACAATCAATCAAATCTGTTGATTTCCTGACAAACGTTGTTTTCTCTTCCTGTTTGAATGTTTGATTGTTTTCAAACATGAAGAGAGTTTTTTTTCCCTGTTTTTACCTTGAAATTTCTGTTGAAATGTAAAGGTTCATTCAGAATTCCCCAGTGGCCTCATGTTGGAGGAGGGGCTTCATGAGATGCTGCTGGGGGCGGAGCTTGAACACACACCGCTTCCTGGAACCCAAACTCAGGCTAAGTGCAGGAAAAGTTGGGATTTCTGGTGTTTGTAAAGATCTGGAATGGTTTCCTCCCACAAAAAGGCCTTTTTCTAGTTTCCTGCAGATGAATTCTTTTCCTGCTGGGAGTTCTCATCTGGGTTTGCAGATTCTTAGTTGGAGGAAAACTTGGAGCAAATTCTTCCCAGAAAAAGGATTTTCTCTGGAGTGAATTGACATGAACAGAGTGAGTTTGGACTGAAAGCAGCAACAGGGAGCAGATGTTAGACCTTCATCAGAAAACAGCTTTCTGGAGGAGTTGGAAGACGTCAACAGTCACAGTGATGGTGAGGAGGAGGAGCTAAGACTTCCAAAGTCAGAGCTAAAGATGGAGGAGCAGCAGGAGGAGGTTCTTCACTGAAGGAGAGCACAAGTCCAGCTTGTCAGTGCTTTGCTGATTGGCTAGTTGGATGTGTTCTTTGATGAGCTTTTCAATCTGACGTCTGCTTGGAGGACTGTTTTCATCCTTTTGGATGATTCCACTATTTGAACCAGACCTGGAAATACAAGAGACTCAATGAGAACAGAAACACAAGAAAGGATCCAAACCAAACTCTTCTTCTGTCTGACTTCAACCATGAAGGGACTTGAACCCTCAACCTTCTGATCCATGAGGCCACGTGGTCTGTGAGAACATCCAGGTCCAGCTGCAGGTGGAGGACAGCATCATCCAGCTGAAGAAGAGGAGGAGCTTTTGCTGCCTCAAAGAGGAAGGTGGAGGAGGTGAGAGGCTGCACTGGAGCTTTGGACCAAACCCTGTGATGGACTCACAACATCTCCAGGCTGTTTCCAGCCTGACCAGGAGGATCAGAAAACAGCAACAACTTCTCCTCCATCAAACCATGATGTCACCACCAGCAGGTGGAGACAGATATGAGCAGAAATTCTCTAGTTGGCTTCAGATTTCAGAGTTTCCCAAACAAGCAGTAGCACAACTCCACTTTTCTCTCCAAGCCCATCCTCTGAAATCTGATCTTCTGAGGGACGAGAACACATGGAGACTGAAACTACCGGAGCATCACTAGAAGGACAGTTGGACTCCCCTCTGGAAAAAGAAGGCTTGAGCATGTTGACGTGACAAACTCCACATTTCTTCTCTTTGTCATGAGTTGGGATCCTCAAATTGGTGTCATTCATTTTCTTTTCCACCTCATATGGAGCAGAAAACTGTGCCTGTAGGCTGGAACCAGGCAAAGGCAACAACAGCAACACTTCCTCACCTGCACCTGTTGTTGTTTGTGTGTTGATCCACAAACACATGCTGTGAAGAGGAAGCTGCAGTGAAGGCAGCCATGTTGGAGCCTCACACATGTTCTCATTAGGATCAAATGAGCCAGTGTGTTTGAGACTGAAAGAAAGACTGAAGGACAAAGAAATATGAAGATTCATTAAGGATCAAATCCAGACTTTATTCATGTCTTCATACAAAAAAGCTGCAGACATCTTACAGACACAATTGAGGTTTTCAACACTTTTCTGACCAGAAGATGCAGTTCTGGATACAGCCAGAAGGTGTCGCCCTTCTCATTTCTAATCCAAGTTCAAACTGCAGACCTGACTGATTTGGTTTGGTTTTTGTTATTTTAGCCATCATGTATGAAAACATCAGACCTAGAATCACAGAAAAAAGATGAAAAATTTTAAACTTATTTTTTGCAAATTAAAAATTTATGATTTATGTCTATAGGATCTGAAGTTGAAAAGAAGTCAAAGTGCTGACTCAGCACAGATCAAAGGAGACACAGATGATTTCCTGGAATGAAGAAAACATCAAACATCATGATGTGATCTGGAACTGAGCTGTTCTTCAGAAGATCCTCCCAAACATGGAAACTGTTGCTGCAACACGTGAAGGTTTGGTTCTGTTGCTAGTGAGATCTGATGGATCAGAACCAGACTTCTGTCAGCTGGAACTGGGGCTTCTTCCAGACCATGTGACCTCATGGACAAAGTTCCAACATGGTTTCAATGAAAATTGGAGGTTTTCCAGGAAACGTTGCTGCAGTTCCTCCGTCTCATCAAATGAGAGATTTCTCTGCACTAAAGAAGAAAATCTTCCAGAACAGCTTCAAGCTGCAGAAAAACTGTTTCCATCAATCTGAGGACATTTCTTTAGGCTTCATGTGAAGAAAACAAACTGTTTGAAAAGAAGAAACCAGAAACAAAGAGGTTTCTAGAAGCTGCAGATGCAGTTACAAAGAACACCCAGCAGGTGTCTCACTGTGGGAGTCTCTGGAGTTGAAAATGACTTTTCTTTGGTGAAATTCAGTCATTTGGATGAAAGACAAACAGGAAGACAAATCCTTGTTCTTCTAATGTTGGATCCAAATGTTGGTAGAAAGTAAAGCAGCAACAATCAAATGAGCAGCAGCTCTTTTTAGTTCATCTCTCACTAGAATGAGATCCAGACTGAAGCTTCTGGAAACTTGGATCATTCCAGCTGAAACTCACTTGGATCACATTAATAACAATAATAATAATAATAATAATAATAATAATAATAATAATAATAATAATAATAATAATAATAATAATAATAATAATAATAATCATAATCATAATCATAATCATAATAATAATAATAATAATAATAATAATAATAATAATAATAATAATAATAATAATAATAATAATAATAATAATTTCTGTTTTTATTTGTTGAAAAAGTTTGAAATCACCCAGAAATTTCATTCCACTTCATGATTTTGTTCCACTTGTTGATTTTTCACAAGAAATTACAGTTTTATATCGATTCTTCTTTGTTTTTATTTAAAGCACTTTGAGCTGTTTTATTTACATTAAAGGTGCTATAGAAATTCATTTATTTGAATTTGAATCATCATGTTTGCAGCCTGAAATTTTTCAAAAGGTTGAAAACTTCAAGGGGGGTGAATACTTTCACAAGGCACTGCACCTAAAGAAAGCATTTGAGGGCAAATGTGACAGAAAGATATGGAAAGAGGAACTTCCATACATATTGATGGCATATCGTTCGACACCACACAGAGCGTCAGGAGAAACAGCAGCCGTGTTCATGAAACATCCAGACTAAATGTCCAAATCTTGAAAAAGAAGATGAGCTCTGACAGAAAAGGAGAAAACAACAGACAGGAATAAAAACCAAAATGAAACCCAATGCTGACCAGACCAGCAGAATGAACATTTGAAAGTAGGTGACATAGTTGGGAGTCTGGAAAATGGAAATCTGGATCCAACATTCAGAGAGACTCTACGAACTGCTGGAAAACACTCCTTTGAACTGGTCAACACAGAGGATGATCTAAAGTGATCAGGAATGTCAAACATCTTCATCAAACACCACTGGAGGATGACTTTGACATCCCAGAGTCTTCATCAGCTGCAAGAACCAAACCATCATGAGGCAGAGGAAATGTCAACTGCAGAGACGCTCCAGCAGAACGTGACCTCTGACCTCTGCATGTGATGTCATCACTACCAGGAGGGACCGGGGCATCAGAGAGACTTGAATAGATTAAAAATAATAATAATAATATGTTTATGTTCTCATTTATTGACAAGTTTTGTTACAAGGATTTTGAAAGTTTAGTTTGAGAACAATGTGATTTATTATTTATAGGGAAATGTTTGTGGTAGATAGATAGATAGATAAAAATCAACAGAAAAGCTGCCATTTTTTAAAAAAAAAAGTCGATTTTCCTTCAATTTCTCACATGTAGTTCCTACCAATACGATCATCTCAATCAATGAGTTTCTCTGAGTCAGTTTATGATGCTGATCATAATGCTGATTGATCACAAAGAGCAGGAAGGACTGCGGTCCAAAGCCTCCTCTGTAGCTCACAACATTACAAAGCAACCCCCCCCCCCCCCCCCCGCCTGCAAACACGAAGCTATGAGTCCAGCTGCTCTGATCAGAGACACGGTTCTCTTTTGTGGAGCAGCAGGTTCATTCTAACAGCCATAGATGTTTTAACAAACTGGGTTACAAGGAAACGTGAAATAAAAATATGTAGAGCCCCAGCAGATCTCAACGCCACGTAGTTTGTCCAAGACTTTAGTGGGGTTAGTGCACGTGCACGATTGAGCATCAGTACGAACACAATAGATCAGTCCGTGCACATGTTTGATCAGATATATTTTTTTAACCACTGGCATCTGGGGAGCTCCGTACATTTTAGCCCCTCAGAGCTGAAATTCATACTCTTTAGGACCCAGCAGCGTATTGACTGCTGCAGCTGCAGTCACGTGATTTGTTGTAACTGCAGAGAGGAACGTCACAGCCATGCATATGCACACACACACACACACACACACAACACACACACAGAGGGAGGAGTTCTGTTCTCAAAGTCAGTTTTAGCACAGTTTGTTCAGGCACAGACGTTGGAGTTTCCTCCATTTTCTTCTTTGGTGAGTCTTTATGTCAAAGTTGTTTTCTGTTCTCATCATGAAACTGTTGTTTCTGATCTGTGAGGAAAAGAGCAGCAGACAAACACAACAGAGATCACTGACAACATGAACTCTGAACGTTTTCATGTGCTGAGAGAGAGAGACGGTTCAGAGAAACTCTGGTCCTTCTTCCAGAAATTATGATCCACTTTGATCTGTGGATGTTCTTTCGGGCTCTTAATGTGTTTTTCAAAATCCAACACAAGAGACTATGATGATAGATGAAGACGTGTTTCCCGAGGCTCCGCAGAGACCGCGGTCAAGTGAGCAGACATCTGTGGAAGTGTGGTCTCGTTAGCCGTCACTGACTCTCTGCTTGCGCGTTTACATCATAGTTTACGGTGCAGACAGTGAGCTGGAAAGACGGTATAAAGCACTAATATAATTAACCAATCATGTCACAGTTACCCATGATCAAATAACATGTACTGTACTCTGACATCAATGAGAGCTAATGCAAGCCCTATATTGTTATTTGATGTACAAATGTATTCATTTAGATTGCATGTCTGACCATTCTATAACAAACTACCATAAATAACGTGTTTTGTTTGAAATGTAATCAGACAGATTCTAAAAGTGAGATTTAACACTGACTATAGTGTTTTGTTTGTTGTTGAGCATGACATGAAATGGAATCAAACAGAAATGAAGACACTGAGCACTTAAATTATTTTTTTTATCAGACACTGGTTTGTTTTTGTCAAGCGTACCTTACATGTTTCGGTGGAATACCTTCCGCCTTCGTCAGAGTCATCATTAGATGGTGGTGTGTGACGTCTTTAAAAACAGCTGATTGTGACTGAGGCGGAGTCACCTGTCAAACTTTGACAGGTGACTCCGCCCATTGATGAGAGCAGGAAGGCCCCCTCATCCCGGTTCATGGAAGTGGGCTCGCTTTCTTATCTCCATCCCCTCCAGGATCCATCTGCAGTGTCTGCTGTCTTCAGTGTGGAGGACTTTGGCCTTTTCCCAGTCCATGATGTGGTTTTCCTGCTTGCAGTGGTCCGTTATGGATGATTTCAGGTTTTCTTGTACTGCCTGTTGTTAAATGAAGATACTCCACGTCAAAGGGTCATGTCTGGTCAAATCTTTCTAACGTTGCTTCATTGAAGGTGAATGAAAACTTTCACTGGATTATTGTTGGTAAGGATTTTCTCTAATATCACACGTTTGGAGTTTAGGATCAGTTTCCTGTCATATTTTCTCTACATATTCCATCTTTATATTTTCTCTCTACTATTCATCTCTCAATGATATTTTTTATGAATTGTTTTGACAATTGTAATTTGGAAACAAACCACTTATCAATACTTATCAAACTTCTTTCAAAAACATCTTGGTCATTCAACAAGCTGTGGCTTGAGAGACACTAAAAAAGTGCATCTGTAAAGTCTAACTGGAAATTTTTGTCTTTGAAAATCACAGTGTTATTTGGTCATTGCTTTATTTCATAAATAATGTTATTTATTTTATTAAAAGGATCATGAATGAATGAAACTTTATTCATATAGAACTTTACATCTCCTTGAAGGTACCAAAGGGATTCACAATAAAAAAATGATCTAAAATGAGAACAAAAGTTTGAAACTAAAAACTCTAGAATATTCTGTTTTAGAATATAATTTAAATCCAAATGTTTTCATCTACATTCCATATTATATCATTCTCACTCCACGCATCTGCTCCAAATTTTAGAACCCATTGTGGCCCCCGACTTAAAATAATTGCCCACCCCTGCCTTAGACTCTCCGCTTCTGATTCCAGACCTGCAACAAACTAACAGCTGCTGCCTAATAAAAAATAGTTGTCATCCATATAATTAATGTGCTTTATCGGGTTTACTGGATTTTATGAAAAGTTCAAGAGAAAAAATAGAGAGGAGTCTGCATCAACGTGAATTTATGTCCATCTTCTCACTCATCTTGACTCTGGTCTTTGACAGATTTAAGGTTGTGGAAAATGGATAAAGATCAAAACATCAGCATCCAGTTTAGAAAGAAGAAAAACACTCCACGGATAAAGGAATGCAGGCGGGGTCCAAAGTTAACACTCGCTAGACGCCAAATACGACCAAAAATACTGTTGAACTAACAAGTCCTAACTAGTCCTGTGTTCAGACTTGTTCTCCTTCACTCCCTGCACCGCATTGAGACATGTCCTAATGTGAATTCAACTATACTAGTATGTTTTACTTATGTTTCATAATAAAATAAAATAAATTATATTTTGTTTTTCCCAGGGTGTCAAACTAGCCAGGACCGCCTCTGAAGACAGTACATGCTGAATGAGAAGTGAATAAAGAGAGAAAACTTTAAAAACCAGAGAAATGATGTTGGGTTTTCCAAAGGCTGTTGCTGCTCCCTGTGCTTTTATTTTTATTATAAACACATAAAACACATTAGGATTTGCTGATAATTAACTTTTTCTGCTAGTCCTGTGTTCAGACTTGTTCTCCTTCACTCCCTGCACCGCGCCTCTCACCTGCGCGGCTGTCACTGCCTCTACGCTGCACGTGGCGCCCTTCCTCTACTCACACACACACAAGCACGGTTTTAGAAGCACACACACATCCTCATTGATTCTACAACACAAGTTTCCATCTCGTGAGGAAATACGTCAAATTTACTGCGTTGTAATTATTCCTTTCCATTGTATTAATTTCCATTACAAGCTGCGTGCGTTCTTGAGTGCGCGACACGGCCGTCAGAGGATTTTGTGTTGGGGGGGTTTATTACTCTTCTCCTTCACTCCGTAACACCAAACATGAACGCGCACTGTTAGATTTAGATGAATATCACTTATTCCTCCTACACGCGCAGCGCGCTGACACATACACACACACACACACACACACACACACATATAGTCATTCTACAACACCTATATAGTTAGTTCATATTAGTAAATGTTTGTTAGTAATGTTAATTAGTTACATGTCTATTTTAACATTATTGTTTATGTACTGATGATAAAAAACTACACAGTAAGATTACACGAAGATAATTTAGTATTAACAGATGAGGCGTTTTATTACAAAGACAGAAAGCAGCGACCATCATTTGTCAGGCTCTGTGGTAAACCGTGCAATGGGGGGAGCATGGCATTTCTAAAGCGCTGCTGGCTCCGTATGAAGCGTGTGCCACGGAAAAAAACAGCTTCCTTAATGAGCTCGGGCGAGAACTGCAGAGCTGGTAGCAGGAGGACACGCGGGGCGGCTTCAATAAACACTCCGGTTGTCCGAAGTGGTCTTCCGGGGACTTGATGTCCTGCGGGGCAGAAAGCGACTTTCTGATGACGGACAGAATTTGCGCTCAGTGAATTTAAATGTGGAGAGGATGTCCGATTGGCCGTTCTGCATGTCAATCAAGTCCCCCACTTCTTAGTGAGGATTTCTATTGGCTGGTGGATTTTTTAGAAGTACATTTTTTTTGTTATTTATCTTTCCTGGCCTGCGATCTAACCTTATGTCCTTGAGGATCGACTAGTCGATAGCGATCGACGTAATGAGCACCCCTGCTTTAAGGGGTAAAGGTTCCAGAAGGAAGATTACGCCGTAACAACGTTTGTTTGATTGGTGTCCCTGAGGGTCCAGAAACACCTGATCCCAGGGAATTTACTTCCTCTTCTACAGGGTCTTCTGAAATTGGATGAGCCCCTCCTGCTGGATCGTGTTCATAGAGCTATTGGCCCAAAACCCAAAACAGGGGCCCGTCCTCGACCATTGCTTGTCAGGGTGCTTTATTTCTGCGCTGAAGAACAGATGCACGCCAGGCGGGGGCCAACACACATCTCCTTCTTGTCGGAAAAAAAGATCTCCATCTTTTCTGATTTCACATCTGCAGTGGCCAAGAAATGCTCACATTGTCTGGTGTCTCCTACACACTTGTTCTGGTGTCAAGTTTGGCCTGTTTTATCCTGCAGAACTGAGATTTACGCTTCCGGATGGGGTTGTGCGTTTACTGAACCATCAACAGATAAAATTTATACTTGTGTCTGTCCTGGTCTGGGCCATTAGGAGCTGGAGCTCTGCTGGGACTTCTTGTGTTTGGAAGGAAGTGCCTAGCCTAGTAGTTGGTAATGACAGTGGTGCGCGCATTTTGTTTAGAAAGATGATTTAGCCTTTTAGGTTATGTTTATCTGTTTTTTGTTTTTTTACTGTTTGGTACTTTTCTGTCTTCAGGTGTTTACCTTGGTCAGTGTTATGTTTTCTATCTACAGCAGGTTGCTCTCATACATTTTGCAGTTGGAACTGTAAAGGTTTAAATCAGTCTATTAAAAGTATCAAGGTTCTTCATCATCTACAACACATGGGTGCTGAGATTGTATTCTGATTGTAGATTGTATGCTCCTTAAAGGTTGGGTGGGTCAATTATTTCATTCCACATTTCAGTCAAAAGCCTGTGGTATTGCCATTTTAATACACAAATCTGTGCCTTTTTGTTCCTTCCAGTGTTATTGCTGACCTCAATGGTATTTACATTATTGTGAAGTATATTTAACCAAAAATTAATTTTTGCAAATGTCTATGCACCCAACTGGGACAAATTCAATTCTTTAAGTTCTTTTTTCTCTGAAATTACAGCTTTAACTTCCTATTTCCCTGTCCTTGGGGGAACTTTCATTGCTGGCTTGATCTTCAAATAAACCTAGCAGAAAATTAAATTCATCTAAAGTTATTAACACTTCTCTTCAGGAATTTTCAGTTATTGACACATGCCGTTTTCTTAATCCCTCACACAGAGATTATACTTTTTTTTCTCCTGTACACCACACATATACTTGCATTGAGTATTTCCTATTAGACAGTCGACTCAAGTCGCATGTTTGCTCCTGCTCCCATGATGCTATAGTCATATCTGACCATGCTTCAGTGATTTTAGACCTGGCAGTTGGTATAAATTTCTCCTTTGCTCCATGGCGCTTGAACATACAACTACTGTCAGATGAAAAATTGACGGCCTTATGGCATCTAAGATGGACTTCCTTATTACCACAACACCACACCAGGTATATCGCCTTCCCTTTTGTGGGAAACTTTTAAGCCCCTGATCAGAGGCATAGTACACCCTGTACTGGGTTTGAGAACAGGCAGAGGAGGGGAATTTGGAAAGGTAAGACCACCTTACCAGTTCGCTTTGATAGCAGCTCCTCCTTGAACTGTTTGACAGCCAGCGCCTACCTCCGTGCTTTCTCCGATGTCCGTGTAACTGAATCCTCCTTTGTTTCTCTAAATCCCAGCTCCGTTGCTCGATTTCTTATATCCGTGTTTATTGGCCTTTTGTGTTGACAAAGGTAAGACCACCTGTGGATGTGCGCATGGAAGCTGTGCCTGTGGAAGGATTGCAGTTTAAGTGTTTGAAGATTGGGAGCGATCGTCTGGCTCTTGACTGAAGGAGCTTTAGTTCTGCGCAAAATGTTCCTGATGCTGAGTGACGCGTGAATGCGCTCTATTGGTGAAGTTGCTGCTCTGCTGTTTTTGTTCCAAATATGGATATTATTTTGAAAAAAGTTTATTTTGCTTCTGTGAAGATGAGATCCTGTACTGAGTTTGAGAACAGGCAGAGGAGGGGAATGGTCTTGGAGCTCACTACATGAATACTACAACTTGAGGAGCTTTATGCTACCTGCCCTTTACCTAAGGTTTATAACGACAGGCTGTCTTTACAGGCTGAGTTTGACCACTTATCATAGGTGTAAGCTGAGGAGTCTTTGCTGAAATCGCAACACTCCCAGTACAAGTATGGAGAAAAGGCTGGCAAATTACTCTCCCATCAGCTTCGTAGTGCAGCAACGGCGCATCTCATTCCCCAAATTCAGACACTGGGATGAGCCTCTACAGATTCTCAAAAAATCAACAACCGATTTCATGACTTTTACTCATCACTCTACACCAGGGGTGGCGAACAAGTTTGACACCAAGAGCCAAATTTTTTCACTGTGAGAGTCAAAGAGCCACACCACACACTGACCTGCCAAGACGTACACACACAAACACACAATTAAAGCCGTAATACTTTCCATAACACACTCTTCTCCCTACAAAAGAACAGCAAGTATTGTACTTGTGTTTATTTCAAGGAAAGAGTCCACCCTCAATACACACATCAATGCAGCTAAAACAGAGTTAACACAGAGACTACCCTGGAGGTCAGAGACCCCCTCCACACACACAGGCACCTCTCTCTCATCTCTTACACACACACTCTCTTTCTCTTCATCTCACTCTTTTCTCTGACACACAACCACTCAGTGACGGGCGGTGAAGTTGATGCTGGAGAGGCACTGACTTCTCTGAAGTCAGATTTACGATGATAAAAACGGAATATTTCGCCATTTATCCATCAGTATTTAACTGATAATTCTTTGTATCTCAACATTCCTCTTTCAATGACCCTCACACCAACAAATACACAAACATCTGGACAGAGCATCATTCTGGTGTCTTAAGTCATTCATATTCAAAATAAACACATTAAATACATTACATTTCAGTTGTGTGCAACTTAAATTAATTTTGACCTTCATTAGAATATCTTGCTTTTATATGTTTATTTTAATAAAAATTGACTGACATTTGCATCAAAATAAATAATTTATTAAATATTAATACATTGCAATGAGTCAGTTCGTACTTAGGAGTAGTAATCCAACAAGTACTGAGTTTTAACTTAACTGGCTGAGTTATTTGTGCCCCCTCTTTCCTGCTCACATTAGGAACCCGGTAACTTGGACACACACTCATTCAGCCAAACGGCATGTAAGTCACTTCTGCTAACAGCTACCTGGCTCATGGTTTTACACTGAAGATTCCCCACTTCCCATGAGTCTTAGGGGCTGAAGGCGGGGCTAACCCCTAGGCCAGTCGTAGCCTCTCTGATCAGCTCCTTTACGTGAGTGTCGGTCAGAACGGACCGATGTCTGTTCTCCAAAGCGTAGCAGGGCCGTCTTTTAAAGAGATTTCTGCTCATTTATCTCTCGCTGCCTCATCAGTGACCAGCGGGGATCTCATCAGTCAGTCTCTGCATTAAAGGATCCATGAGAAAAGTGATCAGTGGTCGTTTCCGTTCAGTTGTGCAAGCAGCGTCACATTCTGCACTTCATTCATTTGGATTGCAGCTTTCTGCTGTGAGCTCCGCAAAGAAGGAAAGTGAGACAGATTGTCGTTTTGAATGTGCACTTAGAAAAGCTTCAACTTGTTAATAAAGGAGACAATTTGTGTCAGATGATCAGGAAGAGTTTTTATTTTCTCTGGGATACGTTTTGTTCTTTTCTGCCATGAACTATTTTACTGCTTCCAGAAGCTCATAATGATAAACATCGTGACTTTCCATTCTGTTCAGTAAAAAGTAAGAATCTTCCCGTTCTTCCAGAAACGTCCTGTGTTTATCTTATACTCTGAATTTCAGCATTTTGACCATGAGGGTGACAGTCTGCACGCACAGCTAATCTTTATCTATGTGTTCCGACATTGAGCGTAACCTGTGCAAATGATTGGCGGTCACGTATGTGTTGGGAGCAGCATCAAACACACACACACTGTCAAATTACTTTTAATTATTTTTAATACACTCTGATGGTTTGAGTGTGGTTTAAGAGGGAAAAAATTATGAAATGAGGCACAGTATATAGAAAATATGACGAGACGCAAAGTGCCGCACGCTCATTGGCCAAGAGCCTCGTGTTCACCACCCCTGCTCTACACCTCTGAGTGTTCACCCAGCACTGCAACCTTTAGATGCCTTCTTCAATTGTCTGTTTTTTCCTGTAATTGAACACACACATAGTGATCGATTTGAGGAGCCCATAATGATTGGAGAGATTCTGCAAACCACTAACAAGTAGTGATCTTTTTAATGTCATGGGCAGAACGAGTTTCCTGTTGAGTTTTACAGAAAATGTATGCCTAAATTGGGTCTTTAATAGTCAATATGTTTAAACACTCACTTGAAGGGGGTTCTCTTCTGCTATCTCTCTGACAGGCAACTCTATCCCTTATCCTGAAAAAGGACAAGGATCCTCTACCCTGTGGCTCATATCCTATCTCTCTATTAAATGTGGACTATAAAATTCTTGCCAAGCTTCTGGCTTTGGATATTGAGGGAATTCTGCCAACAGTGATCAATCCTGACCAAAAAGGATTTATTAAAGGGAGATAAGCCTTCTCTGATCTCAGAATATTGTTTAATGTTCTTTATAACCCTTCAGACACCACCGAGCCTGAATTTTTCTTGTGGCGTAGTGACTAGAAATGGCATCGAACAGAGGATTTCATTATAGGCAGAGGATTTGCATCTTTGCACTTTTCCAGCTGCTCAAATATATCCATCTACCGTCCTCCCATTTCAGGTTGCACTGAATAGTTTCACATACTTGGGGGTCAAGGTTACTAGGCAATTTCAGAACCTTTTTAAATTAAAATTTTATTCACTCCTGATCAAAATTAATGTGTCCCTGCCTTTATTCCAATCTCTTTTTTCTGTAAGCTTGATCAGACTTTGTCTAGATTCATTTGGAATAACAATGTTCCCAGAATTTGTAAAGCATACCTAAAACAACTCAAGTGTGCGGGAGGGATGGCCTCACCAAACTTTATGTTTTACTACTGGGCATGCACTTTTTGCGTCCTTGGGTATCGCTACAGGCAGATGACTTAAAGAATGCCCCAACGTGGCTGTGGCTGGAGGCCTGTGCTTGTGTCTCGTCCTCGTTAACGTCAATAGTTTATGCTCCAAAGCAATTTCTGAGCACTGAAAATCACAAAGTCAAAGTCACATTGAAAATTTGGGATCAGTTCTTTAAAATACATTTTCTTTCCTTACAGTCACCCATTTCAAAAACCCTTTGTTTCAGCCCTCAACAGTGGATGGTGCATTCCCCTTGGGTATCTGATCACTCAAGGACCTCTATACTGAGGGCATGTTCACCTCCTTTGAATAACTTTCCTCCAAATTCAGTCTTCCAAAGAACCACTTTTTCCACCATTTACAAATCTATAGTTTTGTAAAAGAAAAAAATCTAGTTTCCATCCAGACCACCTGCCCATGATTCTGACAATCTTCTGCTGCCTCCACCATTACCAAAAAGAATGATATGTCTGTGTGAGAAGATGGGTTTTATGGGCGAATCTTCTACTATGGCTATTAAAATGGCATGGGAGCAGGATTTAGGTTTGTGATCCAGGACCACCTTTGGGACAAAGTCCTGAAGCAGGTTCATAGTTCTTGATTGTATGCCAAAAACAGATTAATTCAATGTAAGGTTTTGCATTGAACAGATTGGACTAAATCTCCCCTCTCTCAGATATACCCAGATATTAATCCTGAATGTGATCATTGTCACAGATCATCCGCCTCTTTAATTCACATGTTTTGGAGGCTCCGCCTTTATTTATACAGACACGTAACTTTGCGCTGCACAAAATAGTTACCAAACAAAACATGGAGTGATATTCATCGCGTTCATGTTTGGTGTTACAAAGTGAAGGAGAACAGTAATACCCCCCCCCAACACAAAATCTTCCGGCGTCTGGCCGTGTCGCGCACTCAAGAACGCACACAGCTTGTAATGGAAATGAATAAAATGGAAATTAATAATTAGATCGCAGTGAATTTGTCGTAATTCCTCACGCGACGGAAACTTATGTTGTAGAATGAGGAAATGTCCTCCTGCAACCGCGTGTGTATAAGTATAGGGAGCACGCCATGTGCAGCATAGAGGCAGTGACAGCCGCGTGCCGGCAAGTGGGAGTGAAGGAGAACACTAATAAAAGGTTTCCCCCAGTAAACCTTGAAGTCTGAACACAGGAATAGCAGAAAAAGTAAATTATCAGCAAAGATGAATGTGTTTAATGTGTTTATTATAGTTACAATCACGCACCATATGCAGAACTTTTAAAAAAAAAAAAAAAGGTAAAAAAAAAAAGGTCGGTGATGAGGTCATCAAGTGATGCGGTTATCGTCACACCCTTAATCTGGTACTTAAGGGGCTTTAAAAAAAAATTCAAGATGGCGGCCTCTTCCCAAGGTCAAATGTTGACGAAACTCCAGAGGTGGTTGAAAACCTAACAGCGTGAAATTTTGTGAAAATTACTCGGGGAAAAAAAAAAAATTCCCATATTGTGTAAAAATTTTGCACGAATTGGCAGCCGAACCGTTGGTTGTGTCGCCATCCCATTATGATTCAATGACTTTATGGCATTCTGATAAAAAATGAGTAAGCTAGCTAAAACCGCAACAGTTGCAAATTCGCCACGCGGCCGTCGTTAAATATACTTCTAATTCCAACATTTTTTCCACAGTTGATTGATGCCCAAGTGGACTTGTTTTACGAAATTGTTTGTGCAATTTCGTGAAAATCGCACAACCAAAAATGTCATTTTCCCACATTGTTGAAAAACACGATAATTGCCCATTCTTAGAGTTTGCCACAAAATGGCCACCAAGTCGTAGGTCATGTGGCCATCCCATAATGATTTTAAAAGTTCCATTGGAAATCCCAGACACTTGTGTTTTTGTTTCGAAACGCTATTTTGACTTTTTTTTTTTTTTTGGACCACTTTTTTTTTTACAGTATCGCTTTTTGTGATGACATCATCTTGGAGGGAGGTCATTCACTTTCCCGAAAATTCATTCTCAATTTATCTTAGGTGTCTGCCATTTTTGGTGAGTTGATGGGTATGTGGCGGGGGTCAAATTTCTGCTCAAAGGCGCAGAAATCTTTCCAACTACAAAAAGAAAATGGTCCTTGCAGTCAGTGATGCTGCTGATGCGGGCCATAATAATTTATCATTTTAAAAGCTTAGTTGACATAAACAAACAAAAGTTTTGGTACCACAGTACAGAACTCAGAACCTCATCTGGTAACAACCAGGATGTCTGTCAGAGTTTAAGAAGACATGTTTCGTCTGCAGGTGAAGGAGGAAGGTGTGTGTGAGCTGATGTGGATCCAGTGAATCCAGCAGCATGGATCAGTGGGAGGAACCACAGGAGGGAGCCCCTCCCTCTAAAAGCAGAGATGGTAACCATGGCAGCCAGAGCAAAGCTCAGAGGTGAGATGAATATCTCCAACTGTCCATGATCTTCTCCATGTCAGAGCTCAGGACTCACACCAGCAACCTTCATTCTTCACAGGAAACAAGCTGGACCTGGATCTGAATCCAGCTGTGGATCCTTCAAGAGTGAATGTGTCAAATGATTTACCAATAAACTTCAAAGTCATCCGTTCAGGAGAGGAACAGTGAGTGTTTGTCAGAGTTTTAGGAGGCTGGATTCTAGTTCAGATGATCAACAGTTTTCAGATGAAGGACTTGAGGTCTGGTTCAGTTCTGGATCTCTCTGATCAGACTCACTTGGAGCATCATGTGTGTGATGAGATCTTTTCAGTTGAGTCTTCTGAGAGTCTCTGAGAGACATCAGAGATGTTGGAGAAGAAAACATGTTGACTGCTGACTCTGACTGACAGCAGCTCCAGTCTAATGAGAAGAATCACTGCAGACTCCTAGGATTCAGATTTTCATGCTTTCCAAACATCACATTGTTCTAGTTTGACTTTCTGCTATCAGAATTTCTACATTTCTACATGGAGAATTGGAATCAGCTTTTCTAGAAAAAAGTCTGGATTGACTGACAGAAAATGCTGAAACCTTTTCCCTCCAACTGGAAACTGTTGATCCAAACATGTCATGTTATTCCAGACTAAACAGCTCAGTCTGTGTTCATGTCAAAGTCCATCAGCTGTTCATGAAGAAGCAGATCCTCCAACACTCTGATGGTTTGGTGTTTGCAGAGGTCAACAAGTCACACAGAGAGTCCAGTCTGCAGCCTCCAGCTGTGGATCCATGAAGAGTGACCGGTCCAAAGGTGATCTTCCACTCTTCAGCACTGAACCAGGACCTTCAGACTCACAGTAAGAAGCAGTTTCTAGTGAACAAAGCAGGGTTCAGCTCTCAGCAGGAACAACAATGTTCTCATCAAGAAGAAGAATGTTATCACTTTTTCACTTTTTTGATCACAATATAATAAGTGGATTTAATTACCTTCATTTTTCATTATTAAAACTTCAAAATACAAACTTCGTTATGCTTTATGGTTTTTTGAGCGCGTCATTCAATACCCGGACCCACCCAGAGTCAGCCTCTCAGCGACTGTTTGGTTTTGAAGTCGCTACATTTTTGTCAACACAAAAGGCCAATAAACACGGATATAAGAATTCGAGCAACAGGGCTGGGATTTAGAGAAACAAAGGAGGATTCAGTTACACTAGGGGTCGGGAACCTTTTTGGCTGAGAGAGCCATAAACGCCACATATTTTTAAATGTAATTTCGAAAGAGCCATACAATAATGTAGCATCCCTGTCCCACACTAAGGCACAGAGACTTAACCTCTTTTAAGGTTCTTTATTCTGGTTACTGCAGACCGCAGCAAACGCCGAACAATTAATTCAGTAACTCCTCAATCTCTCCCGCTGAGATGAGAGCGCGTCTCCCAACTTTTTATATTTCCTGCTCCCGCTCCAGCCCTCCCATTTCCCTTATTCGGCCCATAGCTGAACCCCATTGGTCCAAACTACCTAACAACAGGCTGAGCGACAGAACTGAGAGCCAATCAGATCTCTGCTTGATGCGTTCAGGGAACTCCAGAACTTTTAACGCGGCCCAACAGCGGACCCAACTCAGTCCGCTAGAATATGTTTAAAACTAAATATACAAGTTAATATGTGCATTTGATGTAATTTCAACATTTTTAAAGTACAATAAGTCTGTGGATTCTTATTAATAACATGGTTATGCTGTTGCTAATAAATGATGAGTATTTCTCGTGGTGGTTTTGCTGATGGTGTAGTCTGGTTGATACGTGGTGAGTTTCTGCTTCATGCAGGCGTTGAGACTTTAAACGTGATCGTAGGTCTGAATGTTCTGTAGATGTGACAAAGACTCACATGCAGACCTGGAGCCAAACACACACTCACACTGCAGTGAGTGACGGGCAGCGTGTTTTATGTTTTTACAATCCCTGCGCGATTCACCTGCTGCCTTCTCCCCCACCCCCCACCCCCACCCTCTGCTTTCTTCCTCACACATCCCGTCCCTGCATCTGCGCGCTCTTTCTCAGACGGGAGCGAGCAGTTTTAGGCACGGCAATTAATAGGTTTCCTGCTGGAATAAACTCTGGTAAATAATAGATAATAGTAAACTGAAAGTGCAGGCGCAGAGTTTTCTCTCCAAGCACCGCTACTACTGCGCGCCTCTGGCATCGCATCGCGCACGAGAAGGACTGGTCTAATGAAAAAAAAAAAGTATAATTAAAGATTTGTTTTCGAGCCACATGCGACCATCAAAAGAGCCATATATGTATGGCAGGCCATTTTAACATTTAAAAGCTAAGTTTGACTATCCGGAATTAACATTGTAGATATCTTTATTTGAGTTTTGCCTAGTCAAAAAGAACATTTCAGATATCCGCAACTACATTCTTCCTATCCGTAATCGTAATTTCAGATATCCTCAAACATATTATTCCTAGGACAAATGACATCACTTTCACCATTCATTTGTATGGGGTTTGTAATTACAGATATCTACAATTCAGTTGCAGATATCCACTTCATGAATTACAGATATCTGTAACTGAATTGTAGATCTCTGTAATTCCAGTTTCAGATATCTACAATTTCATTCTGACTAGTCAAAACTCAAGTTCAAGATATCTTGAATTCAAATCAATTCAAGATGTCTACATGTTCCTTTTCAGATATCTTAAATTAATTTTTGACTAGGCGAAATTACGTAGTAGATATCTATAACTGGAGTTAGGGATAGTCATAATTTAATTGTAGATATCTATAATCAAGTTACAGATATCTTGAAATGTAATTTGAATAGAGATATCTGAAACTTGAGATATCTGTAATGTTCATTCTGTAATGTAATTACAGATATCTTGAATTAGAGTTTTGACTAGGCGAAATGACGTCACAGATATCTTTATGCAAATGAGGTCCGTATCGCACTTTAGGGGAGGAGCAGAGCGTGGCGTTCTAATCATTCAAATCGGACCTGCTAGCTTCTGATTAGCACCATGTCGGAGCAGTACGACAGAGTTTTAGGGCCAGTTTACAAAAAAATGTTTTGTTTTCTTTAATTACAACTTTTATCTCGTAAATTTGGGAGATAAAAGTGTTGTAGAGTGTGTGTGTGTGTGTGTGTGTGCTGAGATGGGGGTGTGCACGGAGCGGAGGTGTGTGCGTTGATACTGTGTGTTGGGAGGAAGGAGCACCGTAATAAAGAGAAGGTGTCCCCCCCCAGAATAACTGTTTTGGAGTCGTTCTTATCCGCACTGGAGGCTTAGGGTTCCGATCAGGAGTGAACCCCGAAGGAGAATCGCCTTCGGCGGAGGAAATCTCCCCTGCGCTTCTGACCACGGTCGGAAAGAGAGAAAAGAAAAGAGAAAAGCAACAAAGTTGTCTGTTTATCGGAGCCTAGCTTGAAGATGAAATGTGTGGAGCCTTTGGTAAAGCTTTATTTCCGGAGCTTTAAAAACAAAGTGATTCTGAACCTTTAATAACAATAATAACCTCGGATTATTGTCAGTGAAACCATCTTTCCGGGGTTCGGTGATTGTAAAGCTGAGTTTTATCTGTTAAATAAGGAGAGAGACACGTTTGGGTGTAGAGGACCACTGCAGCCTTTATTCTTTATTCTCCTTTTCATTCACAAACCCTGAAGTTCATCTGTCCGTACGTCATGAACCTGTCATCAGAACATTAATGCGGAAGTAAACAGTGTTCCATACGCCTCTCCTGCAGATGAAGCGTCCCGATCCAACATAAAATAATAAAAAGGAATGAAAATAGTCTGTTATATTAGCATTAAAACATTGAAAATGCCAAAGAGTTCTCCTCCTCGGACGGAAGCGTCACAGAAACGTAGAGATCTGGTCTTTAGGAAGAAAGGATTAAGATGGACATCTGCCGGGACACCGACGGCTTCATCGGGCTGCAGAGATCCTGCAAACCAACCATCAATAAATAAAACTTTAATAAATTGTAAATCAAACTAACAAGCTTCCAAACATTTGGAACGTTATAAATAAACATTCAGCTCACCTTTTCAACAAAGTTTAGTCGGTCTGCTGCTGCTCTGCGTGCTCACTTCTACTTAATCTCGTAAATTTACGAGTTTTTCCCTCATAAATTTAAGACTTAAAATCTTGTAATTTTACTTTTTTTGGTGGCCCTAAATCTCCGTCGTAGAGCAGCCAGCGGGCAGAGCGATTTTTATTCGTCTTTTTAATGCTGCAGCCCGTGCAAGACAGGAGGAGCTAGTGATGATGACGTATGAGATATCTTTAACTTTCATTCTGCCTAGGCAAAACTGAATTACAGATATCTGCAATTGTCATTGAAGATGTGTGACAAGTTGAATGTCGTTTTCAATGATGTCATTGCAGATATCTATAATTCAGTTTTGCCTAGTCAAAACTGAATGATAGATATCTCTATCGGTCGTTTCGCCTAGTCACAATTACGTTGCAGATATCTTGAATTACAATTCCGACTATCCAAAATGTAATTACGACTAGTAAGAACAACGTTGATGATATCTACAATGTTAATTCCGGATAGTCAAACTAAGCTTTTAAATGTTAAAATGGCCTGCCATAATATATGGCTCGCGAGCCATAGGTTCCCGACCCCTGAGTTACACGGACATCGGAGAAAGCATGGAGGTAGGCGCTGGCTGTCAAACAGTTCAAGGAGGAGCTGCTATCAAAGCGAACTGCAGCCAGGTAAGACCACCTGTGGATGTGCGCATGGAAGCTGTGCCAGTGGAAGGATTGCAGATCAAGTGTTTGAAGATTGGGAGCGATCGTCTGGCTCGTGGCTGAAGGAGCTTTAGTTCTGCGCAAAATGTTCCGATGCTGAGTGACGCAATGCGGTGACGCGTGAATGCGCTCTATTGGTGAAGTTGCTGCTCTGCTGTTTTTGTTCCAAATATGGATATTATTTGGAAAAAGTTTATTTTGCTTCTGTGAAGATGAGATCCAAAGGGGGCTAAAGAATGAAATGTGCCATAAATATGCTGATGCTGCATGTTTTGAAATGAACAAACATTGAATGAAATGAATGACTGATTAAAATGGAGCGTAATAAAAGACTGATTAAACCCACGGCCAAGGCGTTGGCAAATAAAATCGAAAAGCTTCAACATGAACGAAAAATAGCAGTTAATAAAATGAAATCACCTTTACCAGAAATGAAATCACTTATGAAGACAAAAGAAAATGTTTCACAATCATGTTTCAAGAAATTCATTCAATTTAGTGTAACTGCTATTGCCTCACATTATGTTTTGATGCCTTTACTCATGAGTGAGGCCGCTCAAAATGAGTGGTTCGACAGCATCATGACATACACTAATGCATTTAAAGAAGATGTTGAAAGATGGCTGAATGGGTCTGAAGACTTGCAACAAAACGGAAGCCTCAATTTGCTTCAATCAGTTCCAGCTGTAAAAGATGAAGAAATGTTTCAATATCTAAGAGAGGATGGTCCACAAATAAATATCCCTGCATCACTGCTCAGTACAGAAGACATGCAAGACGACATTAAACCAAATGACAGTGTGTCAAATGCTGAACATAAAACTTCAGTTTCTGGGAGAAGGTCTGTTGTTTCTTCTACTTCATCTGCACGTCTGAAAGCAGAAGCTGACCTGGCAGCGTTAATGGCAAGACAGAAGCTACTGAAGGAAAAACATGAACTGGAAGAAAAAGAGGAACATCTGAAGAGGAAGAAGGAGCAACTTAAAATGGATGAAGACATTGCAGCACATGTGGCTAAACTGAATGTTACGATCTCAAAGTGTCACAAGTTCAAGGAAGTCAACTAAATACTCCGATGGAATGGGTTCTCACCTGGAAAAGGAAACATCAAAACGAATGATTCTCAAAGTTGATGCAAAGTCATTTATTCCACAACCATTAATAAAACAAAGAACAAGAACACTTGGATCAAGGAACAAGGCCTAAAAGGAAATCTCTACCTCTAAATACGACTATGAACCGAGACAATATTCAGGGAATCACAACAATAATGAACAGACTCAATACAGAAGCCCTTTGAATGCAGAATCAGAGTCAAGAGATGAACATGACAACAATGTGCTGGGACTTAAAAACCCATAAAGAGAAAATACGCTTCTTATAATAATTAGGGACTGGTGAATTAATTGTGGTCTTTCTTATGGTGAATGAATATAGATTTGTTTTGATTATAGGTCACTGAGTATGGTCATCAGCTGGTGGGTCACATGTTTGTTCAACAAATAAACCCTACAGAGCACAGGACCACAGTATCAACATTTTACCAGCGGATAAGGGGAGATGTACTGTGATCCTGAATGCAGCGGACTATGAAGCCAAAGTTACCAACCTACTCAGTGACACCACCACATATGAAGCACTGAGAAGAGACCCAACCAGCGGCTACAAGAAAAAGGTTATAGACTGCCTACAAAGACTGGAGAGAGATCAAGTCATCGACAAGCCCCTTTATTACAGACTGTACCCAGGTAATACCACTCCATGCATTTATGGCCTCCCAAAAATCCACAAGGAAGGAATACCACTGAGACCCATTGTCAGCAGCATTGACTCAATAACTTACAACATGGCTAAACACCTGGCTACTATTTTGGCCCCTCTAGTTGGCAACACAGAGCATCATGCTAGGAATTCACAAGATTTTGCAAACAAAGTCAAACATCTTCAGCTGGATTCTGACGAGACGATGGTGTCTTACGACCTAACTTCCCTCTTCACCTGCATTCCCACCACGGAGGCAGTGATTTCAGTGAGGAAGACATTACTGCAGGATTCTCAGCTACAAGACAGAACATATCTGACACCAGACCACATCTGCGAACTGCTGGAAGTGTGCCTCAACTCCACATATTTCCAAATCAGGGGGAACTTCTACAGGCAGAGGCACGGCTGTGCTATGGGCTATCCAATCTCACCCATTGTGGCCAATTTGAACATGGAAGAAGTCGAGAGAAGAGCCCTAGACTCTTTCCCGGGTACTACTCCAAGCCACTGGTTCAGATATGTGGACGACACTTGGGTCAAGATCAAAAGCCAGGAAGTGGAGACTTTCATGGAACATAACGCAGTCGACAAGAACATCAAGTTCACCAGGGAAGACACAAAGGACAACACCCTCGCCTTTCTAGACTGTGCTGTGATCATTGGAGAGGACAGACAGCTCCAGGTTGAAGTGTACAGGAAGCCTACTCACACAGATCAGTACCTGTTATTTGACTCAAACCACCCTTTACAGCACAAACTAGGCGTCATCAGGACATTACAACACAGAGCCCAGGAAGTGCCCACAAGCTCTGACGGAAAGAAGAAGGAAGAGCAACATATCCACCAAGCCCTCCAAACCTGTGGATATCCCAAGTGGGCATTCACCAGATCCCAACATACAGGAAAACAAAACAAGAAGGAACAAAAGCCGAAACGGAACAGTATTTCAATTCCTACAGAGCAGCATATTCAACATTTGATCAGCAACAGTTAGTGTGTTGTTTGAAATTTAATTTCCGCATTTTTCTTCCGCTTTCAAACTGTAGCATAGAAAGAACACCAACATTGTTATTATTGACTTAGTTTTACTTATAAATGGAGTCTGTGTGCCGCTCCTTCTGAAGAAACACATGGATGACCTGTTTGTAGTAGTTTTCCTTTTCTTTCTTCAGTTTTAAAAGTCTCTTGGTCTCCATGGCGACCACTGCCACAGACGTTTAAAACAAATTCCGGAGTTTAGACACTAATCCTCCATTTAGAAAAGAATACGAAACAATATTAAAGAGGAACTGGACGGCTGCCCTTTTTTTTTACGACTAATTCTATTGTTCTTTAGCTGCGGTGTCACTTACTTTTGGACCAACAGCGTCCTCTGCCTGGAGGCTCACAAACTCATGTATTTCTAATGTTAATTTTTAGAGGATAAAAAAGACTAAATGGTTCACAAAAGGGCACCAATGTAATCAGACAGTTGATGAGAAATAAAAAATGAATTAATTAAAAATAAAGCATCTTTTATGATGGTAGAAAGACTGCATTAGTAAAGCACATGCGTCATCCACAGCTCCAGTCAGTGTGTGGAGAGGAGAGCTGCTGGTGCCTCACCTGCTTCTTTCTCGTCTGTTTAAACAGGACATTTGTGAATTAGCTACTTTTTTTTTAACCAAACGTTGAAAACCCACACAGAAAAATGTAATCATTGAATAGTCAGGTCTAAAAATAATATTTGTTGTTTTAATAAAAAAGTATATTCATCTTATTTATCTTATGTATTTTTAAGCTATATTTTGCAGGTGAGGACAGCCTCACCTGCCTTCCCTGACTGCAGGTCAGTGTTTGGCTAATTCACACAGATGGTTTGGCAACCTGCTGCAGTAGCTGCTGGTTAGCCGGATTGAAGCAGTCAAGTTTCTGATTGACTGAACACACCTGATCCAGGTGAGCAGCAATTACTGAAGCAGGGTTAACTGCAAAACAAGCTGGGCGGTAGCCCATCAGGAACAGGCTTGTTGACCCCTGATTTAAATCAAACTAGTTGTTCTTTTCAACCTCTACAATATGATGTTTCACCAAAGTCATTGAAGTTGGTTTAGAGAGGATCGTGAAGCAAATATGACATAATTCCTGTTTGGATCCAAATGAGAACTTAAAAATGTTTCTCCCTGGTGTCCACAGAGAGAAGAGGAGCGGACCCCAGTCTGCAGAAAGACCCAGAGCTGGTGAGTCAGAGCCTGATCATCTGCTAATGGATTCTTCTGGAAACATGTTGAACACTCATGATGGAGCTCTGCTCTTTCAGCAGATGTTGGTCTGCAGGAGATGTTTGGAGAACATCAGATCAGTCTGAGGAGCAGAAGTGAACATGTGGCTGAAGGAACTGAAGAAGCAGGAAGAGAAACGTTCCTCAACAGGGTCTACACTGAGCTCTACATCACAGAGGGACTGAGACCAGACGTTCACACCCAACATGAGGTGATGCAGCTGGAGACAACCACCAAGACCAACAAGCTCCATGACACTGCAATCAAGAACCCAGACATCTTCAAAGTCTTCCCTGACCAACACAGATCCATCAGAGTGGTTCTGACCAGCGGAGTTGCTGGAGCTGGAAAAAGCTTCTCAGTACAGAAGTTCACTCTGGACTGGGCTGAGGGCTTGGAGAACCAAGACATCAGTGCTGTGGTTCCTCTGTCCTTCAGGGAAATGAACTTGATCAGAGATGAGCAGCACAGTCTTCTGACTCTGATCCAGCTGTTCCATCCAACATTCCAGAAGATCCCAGCAGAACAGCTGTCTGTCTGCAAACTTCTGTTCATCTTTGATGGTCTGGATGAAAGCAGACTTTCTCTGGACTTCAAGAACAGTCCGGTGGTGTCTGATGTCTCACACAAGTCCTCAGTCAACGTGCTGCTCACTAACCTCATTCAGGGACATCTGCTGCCCTCAGCTCTGGTCTGGATCACTTCCAGACCTGCAGCAGCCAATCAGATCCCTCCTTCATCTGTGGACAGACTGACAGAAGTACGAGGCTTCAATGATGCTCAGAAGGAGGAGTACTTCAGGAGGAGGTTCCCAAATAAAAAAGCTGTCCAGCAGAATCATCTCCCACATCAAGAGCTCCATGTCCCTCTACATCATGTGTGAAGTTCCAGTCTTCTGCTGGATCACTGCTGTGGTTCTGGAGAACCTGCTGACCACAAAGAAGAGAGGAGAGCTGCCCACCACCCTGACTGACATGTACTCCCACTTCCTGATGGTCCAGACAAAGAGGAAGAAGAACAAGTACCAGCAGGAACATCCGACACGTCAACAAAAGCTGACAGAGACTGACAGGGAAATTCTTCTGAAGCTGGGGAGGCTGGCATTGGAATATATGGAGAAAGGAAACATCATGTTCTACCAAGAAGACCTGCAGCAGTGTGGTCTGGATGTCACAGAGGCCTCAGTGTACTCTGGAGTTTGTACTGAGATCTTCAGAAGAGAGTGTGGGATCTTCCAGAAAGCGGTCTACAGCTTTGTTCATCTGAGCGTTCAGGAGTTTCTGGCTGCAGTCTACATGTTCCACTGTTACTCCAACAGGAAGGTAAAGGTCATTGAGGACTTCCTGAAGAACAACATGGAGAACCCATCCCTGGATGAGTTTCTGAATAGAGTCATGGAGAAATCACTGCAGAGTCAAACTGGACACCTGGACCTGCTGGTTCGCTTCCTTCATGGTCTCTCTGTGGAGTCCAACCAGAGACTCTTAGGATGCCTGCTGGGTCAGACAGAGAAGAATCCAAGAACTATCCAGAGACTCTTAGGATGCCTGCTGGGTCAGACAGAGAAGAATCCAGAAACCATCCAGAGAGTCATCAACAACCTGAAGGAGATCAACATCAGTAAAGGAGTCTCTCCTGACAGAAACATCAACATCTATCACTGTCTGATGGAGATGAAGGACCTCTCAGTTCATCAGGAGATCCAAGAATTCCAGAAGTCATGGACCAAATCAGAGAAGGAACTCTCAGAGTTCCACTGCTCAGCTCTGGCCTACATTCTGCAGATGTCAGAGGAGGTTCTGTATGAGCTGGACCTAAACCAGTACAACACATCAGATGAGGGTAAACGGAGACTGATCCCAGCTGTGAGGAACTGCAGAAAGATCAGGTGAGTCCAGAAGTGGTTGTGATGATAAATGTGTTAAGATTGATTTACAAAGAATGAAAGGTTTGAAAATGATTCGAAATGAAACATGAAAGAAGAAAATCAGTTTGTTTTTAACACTCATATGATCTTTTAGCTAAAGATCAAAGAAGGATCATATTTGTCCAAATGAAATCCAATCTAGAACCTTCTGAAAGGTTTGAACACAAAGCAGACGGTCCAGAATGAAAGGATGTCTTTATTTCCACAATGTCAGTGATTCTAGAAGCACATTTCTAGAATGCTCTTTTTTTCTGTTCATCATCTTCTTTCTAGAGAAATCATTGATCTGTGAATGAAACAGTTTGATGACTAAAAGAAGAAACTGAAGCAGAAACTGAATTTCTTAGGTTCTTCTATATCAGACACGGTTGTGTTTTTTTTTCACAAACCGTATTTTCACGACCATAGGCGCACTGGGTTATAGGGGGCGGTCTCAGTTATGGGTAATTTTTCATTATTTGACACAAACTAGAGGCCCACCAGGTGATAAAGTGCGTTAACACAACATACCGGTAAAACACACATGCTAGTGTTGAACTTTTACTGCCATGACGTTTCTGACCGCGAGGGAGATCCTCTCCAGGGCTAAAGGCGGATCTTACTTCACTTCCCTGTTCAGACCCTCAGAGCCTCCAGAGCGGGTGAATAATAGAACCAGTCTCTGTTCTTTTGGAGGAAACCTTTTTTATTACTGTTCTCCCTAACTGAGTAACACAAACTGAATGTGCGCTCACACACACTTGGCTGAGTCTCTGCCCCTCCTTTTGCAAACGGGGGACCGCGGCTCGCAGGAACTTTCAGCACACACACATTTTAGCACACACATTTCAGCACACACACATTATAGCACACACACATACACTCACCGTGGAAAAAAGCAGTGGGAGAAAAACTGAGTTGGTTCTCATCATCTTCTTCTACTCCTCTGTTGAAGTCCCACAACTACACATTAGGCGCACCGCCTCATAGGGCGCCCCCTACTGTTTGGAGAAAATGTAAGACTTTTAATTGCGCCTCATAATCTTGAAAATATGGGACCTGACATGTTTGGATGGACGTCTTCCGTCTTCGTTACAGTCGAGGAGAACTCTGACTCTGCACAATGAAGCTCAGCATCACAGCTAACTTGTAAACCTACACAGGTTCTGGTTCCTCCATAGAAACAGTCACTTTAGCCTCTTTCTACCAAGAAGACCTTCTGGAAAGTTCTGCCTGAAGGTTGGTGCTGCTGTGGTTCTGTTCATGACGGGAGACGTGGACCTGAGGAGGAAACTGGATTCAAAATTCTGCAACAGAACAGGAAGATGAACTGTTGTTGTTTACAGCTTCAGAGCTGAAAACATGAAAATATCATTTTGGAAATGAAAACAGAAAACTCTGGATTAGAACCAACATTAAAAAAAACTGTCAACATTCAACTATTATCTTCATCATCGTCTTCATCGTCATCATGGTCAGAGTGACAGCTGTCAGTCTTTGTGATTCAGATGTTCTACTGTGAACTTTGGGGTTCAGACCTCAGATCACTGACAGACTGAGGGCAGCATGAAGCTCCATGGAGCTCCACCTTTCTCCTCCAGCTGCAGATGAAAGAAAGATGAAGGTCTGAGAGAGACTGATGAGGAGGACTGTTTCATGATGAAGATGAAGCTCTGACGAAGAGAGAAATGTCCAACTGGAACTTCATCCCAACCTGAATTCATCAAAGATCACCTGTTTCTGTCTTTCTTTCCCTTCGCAGAGTTTCAGATTGTGGACTCTCAGAGACTCACTGGGAAATTGTGGCCTCAGCTCTAAAGTCAAACCCATCCCACCTGACAGAACTGGACCTGAGCAACAACGTCCTGAAAGATTCATCCATGATGAAGGTTCTGTGTTCTGGACTGGAGAGTCCAAACTGCAGACTGCAGACTCTGAGGTCAGAACATTGAAGCTGCTGGTTGGTTCATTTCTACATTTGTAGTTCTTCACTGAAGCTGAAAGGTTTGGATTCAAAGATTTTCTGGATTTTCCAGAAATTGAACATCTTTGATTCTTTGAAGAGTCTGCAGTGGAAGAAAACAGCTGCTTAGATTTTCTTTAGAACAAAGATGTTTCCATGGCAACAAAAGGTTCAGCTGTTGAAAGATTTGACAGATTTATGAGTTTAAAGAGTCAGAAAATAAAAAATAACTCAAACTAATGACAGACTAGTCATCCTGAACAAACCTGCCTGAAAGCTGACTGAGGTCAAAGTTAAAATCAGACACAGCAGAGCATGTGAGCATGTGCGTGAACACACACACACAGACGCAAGTGTGAGTCAGACTAGAGAGGAAAATCAGAGAAAGGAGGAGAGTTTTGGTGCAGAAATGAAAGAATTGAGTAAACCTGCAGAGGCAGATCTGTAGCTGCATATCAGTTTAATGTCAGACAATATTCTAGCAGGTTGCAGTTGAAATTTAATGTTTTTTTTAATGTCCTACTTCCTGTAAAATATATTTATCACAATAAAAGGGTTTTGAAAATCCTTTAGAGCCAATGAGCTCTGAGCCAATTTGACTGGACGATGTGTAAATGTCTCTGAATGACAGCCGTCTAATTCCCTGCAATCGTGCACTACTATGTGTAGCACACAAAACAAAGAGACATACTTCTGACATACACAGTTGTACTATTTAAATCAAAAACATTAGCCGTGGTTACATGTGCAGAATGTCTTTGACCGGATCAAAGATCAGATTAGAATTGAACTGTGTACATGGACCCAGAAAAACTTTATCCAATTAGAACAAATGTTTACATACGGTACAATTTCCACCCCAATAAATCATATTGACATGCGCAGAACAATCTTATACCAAAAACTACTGTAGAAGAAGAAATATTGAGTTCTGTAGTAAACAAAGAAAGCTGCAGCATAGAGCGAGATGATCTTCTGAACATGCTTTTATTTTTTTGATGATTATCATTAAGTCACTGTTTGCTCATAAATTTCTAAAACTGTGAGGCCAGTGCTTTATTCTAGACAGCTTGGACCCAGAAGAAGGGGTAGGATGAGGCTAATACATGCTGGCAATGTTTAGCCGTGGATGTGTCCGTGGACTCAAACTCTGTGCGGTTAATGCCCTAATGCTGCCTGTAACCCAGCTGACACCCTTAGACTACCAGCAGAACCATCTGACACCCTTAGACTACCAGCAGAACCAGCTGAAACCCTTAGACTACCAGCAGAACCAGCTGAAACCCTTAGACTACCAGCAGAACCAGCTGAAACCCTTAGAATAACAGCAGAACCAGCTGAAACCCTTAGACTACCAGCAGAACCATCCTCCTCTTCAGGGCCACATTTAAACATTTTGGGCCCCGTGGATCCTCATGTTTTTCAAGGCCCCTCTACAGTTTAGAGATGTCAGGAAATGCTTTCAAAGGAGAACAAAATACTTTTTCAGCTGTTTTTCTGCAATGTGATCATTTGAAAATGCATTTTACAATTTAGGATTCAAGATGAAGAAATACAATTTAATCTGACATTTTTTAAATAGAAGCTTTAAATAGCACCTGTCTGAATGGACCAAGTTCCTGGACCTCCAGCTGCATCACTGCTCCTGAACACACTTTTCTGTCTGATTGCAGGTTGGTGAGCTGCATTTTGTCAGAGATCAGCTGTGAAGTTCTGGGCTCAGCTCTGAAGAAAAACCCGTCTTATCTGACAGAACTGGACCTGACCTTCAACAACCTGAAGGATTCAGGAGTTCTTCATCTGTGTGGTTTTCTGGAGAGTCCAGACTGCAGACTGCAGACTCTGAGGTCAGTAAAGAAGCTGAACTCCCTGAAGGATGAGAAGAACGGATCAGGTGAAGAACTTTCTGATGTTTCACTGGAAGATTTTCTGTCTACAGCCGTGTTTGAAACAAACTGATGATTGGTTCAGATCAATTGAATTGATTGTTCTGATGATTGATAGAAACTGATCTGTTTCAATCAGGATCTTGTAAATCAGGATCTCCACCCTATTTTAGAACACGGATCCATTTCATTTCAGAAAAAATGTTCACAGATCGGCCTGTAGGAAGTTCAAGTTGACGTCCAAATTAGTTTCAGCTTCCAGTTTTCAGAAAACCATTCAACGGATTCTACATGAAATCTATTTGAAGAAAATAGTTTGAAAAGATCTTTATCTATTAAAAGTAGAACAGACACTTCCTAACCCTAACCCACAAAAATACACAAAGTGTTCTTTGGTCAGTGCATCATTAAGTCACTGAAACCAGAAATGACTGCAGATTCATTTACCACTAGAAATGAAAAACTGTCACTAAAAAATGACACTTTATTTTTGGAGCTTTGGATTCAGAAAAGTTTTCTGAAGACTAAAAAATGCTGAAACCTAAAAAGTTCAACTCAGGCCCAAAGACAACAAAAGGACATTTAGAATAGATTTCAACACTTCATGAACACAATGGAAAGGTGACATGAAAAGCTGCAAACAACTGATGGACATGAACCAAAAAGAAGTGTCATTGAAAGTTCACTGACTGAATATTAGACGTTTCCATTCAACTAAAGACACAACTGTGTTGAATCCAGCAGTGGAGGAAATGCAAGGAGATCTAAAGAAGTGTTTTCAGGATTCTACAAAGACGAAGTCCAAATCCACATGAAAGAACAATTGTCTGTGTAGAGCATCAAGAATGGAAGTGAAAGAAGACGTTCATGTTCTGCACTAGCTTTCTGCTTTTCTACTGAACTGCAGGAACAAATGGATGGCTGCCCCCAGATTTCTGGCTCTTTGCACTGAGCCACTTCCTCAAACACACAAGCCTCCTGATCTGTTTAAAGGAGACAGAAGCTCTCTTTTTCCAGTGATGAAAGTCTTCCGGGAATTCCCGGAAATCCGGGTTTTTGAGCAAACCAATTAATCCTTCCGGGAAATAAAGACCTGATCTCTACGAACAAATCGCTTTCCGGATGAAAAATTGTCTGAAATCGGCGAATTTTAGCCTTATTTTCTATATTTCTCCGCGGATCGCTTCCTCTATGGGCGCGGCCATCTCTCGTCTTCCCGGCCTAATTGACCAATGACGGGACGTTTTAGTTGCTTTCAGATGCGCCGACGGCTCCGATTGGCTCTGTCTGTACCACATGGTCAGCGTGACGGATCCCCTAGAGACCAAAACTGGCGGACCCACACTAAACTTTCACAAACAAATCTGAAGAGTTTGCGATGACATTTATGTTAAAATAATGGCGGGGATCGTCATTATTGAGCGTGGTCATGACCTCAGTTGTGAAAAGACGATAAAAAACAAATTTAAGTGGTCTTGGCTGGAAGAAATAGATTTTTAAGGTAGTGTAGGTCCAATACATTTTGTGTAAAAAAAATGTCAAAACCAAATTTTGAAATTATTTCAATTTTCCTACTTTGAATACATTTCTCTATCTAATTTATTTGTATATCCTAATTACCATGATTTAATTCAGTATTATTGACATTAATTATAAGTATTTGGTGGTTTGGACCCAGACTCCCTTAAAAAAGAATGTTTACAATGTTTAATTTAGTTTGTTATAGAAGTTGTTATAGAAAGATAGTTTAAAGTAGATCCCATATTTGATGTAATTATAGTGTGAGAAAACAGTGCAAGTGGATGTTGTGCATCTGTCATTTCTAAAGCAGAAATCATGTACAAATGAGGTACTTTCATAGAATATAATAGTTACTGGTGTTCTTTTTGCCATTTGGGGCTTTGATGTTACTATATTTTAGCAATTGTATGTTTTGCAGCTTTTAGGAAAAGCTTAGATTGTAGGATTGTGTTACTTTTAGCAATTATCCAAATTCTTTTTTAGGATCAGCAAGTCCTTAATGGTAAGTCAAACTAGGGGTTTGAATGACAAATCATAATTCTCCAATTAGTCTTAGTTTCTTGATTAAGAAGTGAATAACTAGCTGCCAGAATGTACCAGAATGCATCTAAGACAATGTATTTTTCCAAAATTTCTCTCCGCACCCGCCATATCGCTCAAAGAAAAGTTCAGGGATTTTTTTCCTTGCCTGACTTTTATTACTGTTTTCTGAACCACATGTCCAGAGAGGGAAAATCATCCCTCACAAGCCACTGATGGTGCTGCTGTCTCCAGATACTTGTGTGCAAGGCCGCCCCTTGATGCTTGACCACCACTGAAGGGGCCAGTCCTCCAAGCTGATTGTGGGCTGCTACTTGTAGCTCTCCACGCAGTTCTCAATGCAATCCTGGTCTTCATCAGAAGATTCTTCAGTCAGCAAAAGAGCAGCTCTTTTTTCAGGGGGTGGGGGTTCCTCCAATGGTTCTTGCTTTCTAGGCCTCCTGCTATGGGCCTCCCTGAGTAGGGATGGTATCGAGCCCCGGTAATGAACGAGCCCCAGGTCAACATTCTTCAAGACCGCAGTACCGTTAAGATCTGACCTCAACGGTTCTGCTATCGGTACTGGAGAAGTCGCTTTTTTTTTTTTTGTCAAACCTCAAACCTATAAACGTTATCAGTCATATTTAACTCACCAAGTCAGTCAAATTTCCTTTAACGAATGATTATATAAATTTCGCTATTCTCGTTGAAGAGGACAGGTCTGGGTATTTGTGTGCACGGGGGGGCGGGGCTGTTGTTCAGACAGTACGCGGCTTGCGCACACAAGACAAGGAGGGGCACACACGAATGCTACCATAGATGTACGATGGCGCTAAACAGTCCAAAATGCTGCGGCTCTCTGTGGTTTAGAAAAATAACTATCATGTCCTCAGATTGTCGTGCCTTTAACACCGGCAGGTAGGAGAAAGAGAGCAGCACGAGCACGCAGAAGAGGCGTGTCTGCAGCTGTGAACGCCGACCAGATTCTGTTATGGGATGGAAAGCTCTTCTAAAAGACAGTCAGTGGCGATCTCGTAGAGGACTTATGAGCGCCCAGAAAAAGACTAAGACCACCCATTTCAGCATAAAATTAATTACATTTGCGTCAGGGCGCCCCCACTATCCTGTCACCTTGCTGCTGCGATGATCGTATGTTGAACACTAATAAAACATAGTTGTCATCCATATAATTAATATAATTTATTGGGTTTCCTGGATTTAAAGAAAAATAAATAAATAGGAGGCTGCACGGTGGCACAGTAGTTAGCGCTCTTGCCTCACAGCAAGAAGGCTTCCGGTTCAAGTCCCGGCTGGGGGACATGAAAAACTACATCAACGGGGGGCCTTTCTGTGTGGAGTTTGCATGTTCTCCCCGTGCATGCGTGGGTTCAGATTCAGACCCCTGGCCTAGCACATCCACATGCATTCCAGATTTGTATTGGAACATTATCATGTATAAAGTAAAATGTTTTCTTAAGAAAACAATGTTGTTCCATAATGAGGAAATAAAACACTTTATGTTCTAAATTTGTTATTTATTTATTTTTTGTCCTCAAAAAGTATCGATAAAAGTATTGTTAAAATACTGGATCGATAAGCATTATCAATAAGAGTAGTAGTTCAATGTTGTTTAATGCCGTAGCTGTTCAATGCCGCTGGGAGGGGAGGGGGCATGAGGAGGAGTCACTAAATGGGCAACTGCTTTTTACCACTTTTATGCTTTTACTTACTTTTATTTTGTTTTTATTGCTCTTATATTTTATTCTTTTTATTCTGTTTTTAGTGAGTGTGATTTTTTTAGGATTTTATGACTATCTATTACTCAACTACTTTTAAATTTCTATTGAATGTTTGTTTTTTTTGAGTAGCAATGGATGAATATGCAAGTTCCCTCGGGATTAATAAAGTACTCTATCTATCCATCCATCCATCCATTACCGTTAAAACCTTAGCGATACCCATCCCTATCCCTGAGTAAAGCACTGACTGACCTCCACACCTCTAGTCTCTGGTGTCCACTGAGATACTTGAACTCTTTGAACTGAGGATCAGGGCAGTTGCTATCCTTATTCATGTGATGTTCATTTAGCCTCACAGCTTTCCATGTCTGTTGTAAAGTTCTCTTTGAATTTAGCCAAGTCTGCTGGCTCATCCTCCCAGATTTCCATCATTCGGGACAGATGACACAATGCTGGCAGCACCACTGAGCAGGACACAAACTTCTGTCCACCAGGAGCTCCTTGATGAACCTTTTAATAGAAATACATATCATAAATTTCATCATAATAAAAAAGAAGGAACAAACACACAGATGACTAAGTTAGCTACAATGCTCTAGCACTTCCCCCAGCTTCTTCAGCTTATCCAGTTCAGCAAGGGTTGTCATGGAGACGTTGGTTGGATATAGAACCAGGGCATCTGTCAGTGGTTCTGTGTTTCTCAGTATG
Source organism: Oryzias curvinotus (assembly GCA_023969325.1). Taxonomy (NCBI): domain Eukaryota; kingdom Metazoa; phylum Chordata; class Actinopteri; order Beloniformes; family Adrianichthyidae; genus Oryzias; species Oryzias curvinotus. The sequence continues at coordinate 14,301 of JALJSC010000259.1, read as the reverse complement.
AGCTTGATCATTTCCTGTTCCACTTGGTAGTCAGATCCTGTGTGAAGGACTCTTTCTTCTGATGATGATCAATCTGCTTGTGTTTCAGCTCTGCTGCATTAGCAGAGCTATGTTGAACATGGACCACTAACTTTCAGCATTTAGCTAGGGTGCTGTCAGATGTTCTACAGAGAAACTGCCATGGTGGATACTATGAACCATGTACGGCATGTGCTCAAACGGGAGCTGTCTCTCCACTGTGGTCAGTCTGCTGACTTTATGTCCAATACTCCGCTGTCTGGACACATGCAGAAAGTGATCAGTGCAGCATTAGCAAAATGCTGCTCTTCTGTTTCCACAACAGTTCAAGCATTTGACCTGAATCCTAATAATGTCCCATAATTGGGATTACAGAGGGAAGTCCAGTAATCCCCATTGAGCTGCATAGGTCTTTTCTACGGTGGCCCAGAAGGGTCACAACACAACACATTAACTTTATACACAACACACTAACTTTACACACAACACATTAACTTTATACACAACACACTAACTTTACACACAACACATTAACTCACAACACAACACATTAACTCACAACACAACACATTAACTCACAACACAACACAATAACTCACAACACAACACAATAACTCACAACACAACACATTAACTCACAACAAAACACAATAACTCACAACACAACACAATAACTCACAACACAATAACTCACAACACAACACATTAACTCACAACACAACACATTAACTCACAGCACAACACATTAACTCACAACACAACACATTAACTCACAACACAACACTTTAACTCACAACGGAAGTAAATCAGCAATGGAAGTGCTTTTATTCTGAAATTTCCACTGGGCTGAGCGGCTAACTACCTACAAGAAATTAACGTCACAGTGAGCTGTGGAGGGAGCATGTTATTGCTACAAGACAAGCTAGCAGCAGTGTTGCCAGAAACTTTCTCTTTACTGTGGTTCTCCTTCCTCTAAACACACACAATATGAACACACTCCTCCCTCAGCTCTGACACCCCCCTCTGTCGCTGCACGTGCGCTCCTCTCCTCTCCTTTTTTCCGCCCCCCCCTCCCCCCCACAGGCACGTGCAGTCGCCAATACAGCTGCGTGCTCCTCTCCTCTCCATTTCTCCACATTCTTGGTGTCTAGTGTTGCGGAGTGGGTGTGTTCATGTGTGTTGGGGGCCGCACGTGCGTGTGAGAGGAGGAAGTGGAAGAAAGGAGAGGAGAGGAGCAGGCGTGAGGAAAGAGTACCATAATAAAGAGAAAGTTTGTGGCAACACTGCTGCTAGCTTCTCTTGTAGCAATAACATGCTCCCTCCACAGCTCACTGTGACGTTACTTTCTGTTAGCTAGTTAGCCGCTCAGCCCAGTGGAAATTTCAGAATAAAAGCACTTCCATTGCTGATTTACTTCCGTTTTGAGTTAATGTGTTGTGTTGTGAGTTAATGTGTTGTGTTGTGAGTTATTGTGTTGTGTTGTGAGTTAATGTGTTGTGTTGTGAGTTATTGTGTTGTGTTGTGAGTTAATGTGTTGTGTTGTGAGTTATTGTGTTGTGTTGTGAGTTATTGTGTTGTGTTGTGAGTTATTGTGTTGTGTTGTGAGTTATTGTGTTGTGTTGTGAGTTAATGTGTTGTGTTGTGAGTTATTGTGTTGTGTTGTGAGTTAATGTGTTGTGTGTAAAGTTAGTGTGTTGTGTATAAAGTTAATGTGTTGTGTGTAAAGTTAGTGTGTTGTGTATAAAGTTAATGTGTTGTGTTGTGACCCTTCTGGGCCACCGTACTTTTCCAATGTCACCTTTATCTTTTACATCTTATTGTATAGGAATCGTATAGGTTGCTGATGTTTTTCACAGCAGTAGCTCTTGAGGGAAGTTGGTGCGTTGCTTGCAATACACCCTCATGGTCAACCACATTGATTGGTCTGCTAGCTGAGAGCTAGCGCGTTGTTGAAAGTCAGAATCTGTGATAAAAAAAATGGATCGTCTTTAAATGTATTTTGAGTTTTTAACACGACCTAACTGACAGCCTTCAAAAACAAATGAACACTATGGAAACAGACCAGCAATGCCAGATAGAAATACAAAGGACATCAGCTGATCATCTGTGAGCACAGAGAGAAAGAAGTCAGACACAGCTCCAACGGCCAATCCAATGACCTGTTAGTAGCCAGTTAAATGCTACTAAAGGGACAAAAATGGAAGATGAAAGATTTGACAAGTTTCTCCAGCAGCCAGTACAAGATAAGATAAGATATTCCTTTATTCGTCATACGATGGGGAAATTTCCTTGTTGCAGCAGCAGTACAGGAACAGAGAGCGATGTATAAAGAAAAAAACAAAGAAAAAAAACAAAGGAAAAACTATGGAGTCAATATACACACATATATACACTATATACACTTACATTTCAAAATATTGCAATTGGGAATAATTATTGAACAATTGATGGTCATTTTCACTCATGACAGTTCTGATGTCACCTCCCTGGGAACCGCATCTATCATCGCGGGGTTTCCCACAATCCTTTGCTTTGATACTGCAGTGCAGGTACATTGTTCCACCAAAAAGTGGCGTTAATTCTCCATTTTACTGAATCGAACAATAATCTTTACACCTGTTACATTACCCCTCCCCCCCTTTAATTTCTATTCCATTTGAGTTTGATTTGATTGAAGCGTCATGCACTCATGTGTCCAGCCTGCATGAGCTTATATGACACTGGAAGGCAAAAAATGGCCATCCCATAACTAACATAACAATATACAGTAGTCCACCCTATCAGAGTCTAACAGAATACAAAGTGTCCATTCTTATTGTCCATGCCTTTACATCAAAAGTTGCCAAAAAGAAACTTTCATTTTCAAAAAGCCAACATGAAACGTTTTGTTCAGATAAACAAAACAAATCAGGAAATTACTTTTCTATCACCTCATACAAACAAAGTCTATTTTTTTCATTCAAAGGACAATAAAACAGAAAATGAAATAATCCTCCACCACTTGCAGCTCACAGACCTCACAGTCTTTTCTTGTCTGGTATGCCTTTAAAGCGGCCTATTTCCACCTGTAGGGAGAGCACTCCTGCTCTGAGTTGAGCATCTCTGTCCTATTTTCAATTGTACCTAAATGTCCCAAATGTCACGTGGAAGTTTGTCTTCAGGTAAAGTCACCAGCCAGTTCCATAATCTGAGAACTGTGTTTGATCACAAAGGTTCCTCCCCCCATGTCCCTCTCTATGGCAGCTTTATTTGTGAACCTATATACACCAGGAAGTATCTCATTGCTCTGTTCTGAACCTTATCACACTTAGGAGAGTCTTCATTACCCCAGACTCCTGCAGAGGCCAATAACACAGATCCCATCATGGCATTGTACAATTGACTAAACAAGACCAAGACGAATAGAAGTATCAGTATACATACGAGCAGTTTTACCAAAATAGAATTGAAAAGTACTTTGAGGTACACAAGGCTTTCTAAAGTGAACTTTTTTTTTTCTCAAACTTGTCCTGTCCAGCAGCTGAGCAAGCAGATCAGAGCTGAAGGCCTCTCTTGTGTTGGACAGATTTTACTGTTACAATAGGAGTTTATGGATCTTCAGACAAACAGTATATTTATATAAACCCCTTTTGTATTTAAGGCTAAGCTTTATTTATGATGATTATATTTGTATGCATTTCTTGTTGTACCGGACGGAAGAAAAGAAGAGAAATAAATAGAGATGGAGTGGGATGTTAGAGATGGGGGAGATAATAATATAATGTCAAAACATAAGAGTGTCATAAGTAAATTGCATGACTTAGTTTACACATGTACACAACTATTTACAGGTTGGAAGAATAGGCAAGGCAAGGCAAGTTTATTTGTATAGCACAATTCGTACACAAAGTAATTCAAGGTGCTTCACAAAACAGAAAAATGCATTCAAATCACAATAGTGATAATAGTCATACATTTATGATGGAAGATTTATCTCACAGACTTCTGCACACAGACAGATACACACATGATTCACATTACATAAAAGCTTCAGCAGACTCTATCGCACTTCCACTGACCTATTTATTTAATTTATCTTTGTCCACGAACACCATTCCGCATGTATGGAAATCAGTGATGAAAGTCAGGCCAGGAAAAATTCCCTGAACTTTTCTTTGAGCGTTATGGCGGCGTGGAGCGAAATTTTTGAAAAATACTTGGTCTTAGATGCATTCTGGTACATTCTGGCAGCTAGTTATTCACTTCTTAATCAAGAAACTAAGACTAATTGGAGCATCATGATTTGTCATTCAAACCCCTAGTTTGACTAACCATGACTTGCTGGTCCTGAAAAAGAATTTAGATAATTGCTAAAAGTAACACAATCCTACAATCTAAGCTTTTCCTTAAAGCTGCAAAACATACAGTGGCTAAAATATAGTAACATCAAAGCCCCAAATGGCAAAAAGAACACCAGTAACTATGATATTCTATGAAAGTACCTCATTTATTTGAACGATTTCTGCTTTAGAAATACTGTTTTCTCAAACTATAATTATATCAAAATATGGGATCTGCTTTAAACTATCTTTCTATAACAAAATACATAAATTCCTTAACACCAATACTTAGTAATCTGGGAAATATCAAAACATATAAACAAAACTAAACATTGTTAACATTCTTTTTTAAGGGAGTGTGGGTCCAAACCACCAAATACTTATAATTATAATTAATGTCAATAATATGTTTTTGAGCAAAACTGAACTAAATAATTGGTAATTAGGAATAAATAATAAATAAATTAGATAAAGAAATGTATTCAGATGTTTCAGTTTTTGGTCTGTTATTCTGCAGTCAGATCAAGAAAATCTACAAGGGGGGTTTCAAACAATGTATAAGCATGTTTCATACAATGGTCCGGTGGAATACTCGATTCTGATTGGCTGCTGGGTGTGCATTAAAACCTGATTCCGGTCACCTAGTTTAACTTATTGTATCACTGCGCTGGCTTCTTTAAAACCTTTTGCTTCATCATTTGGACAAAAACAAGCAGTAAGAGGTGAACTTTCTCTCTGAACTGATGCTTTATTCAACCCATCGGGACGATCAGCATCTATATATATATCGCTGAATCTTGACTGCAGCGGTGATGCTGCGCGACGGACTATGTGTTACGTGATGCGTCGCGATATAGTCCGCTTTTTGTGAGAAAAGCAATACAAATCGGGAAAAAAAAATTAAGGACTAAAAACTGGTTGATATGTATTGCTTTTGTAAGTGACCGTGGTATAAGCGGGTTAATGGCCTCAGTGTGCGTTATTACTTTAACGCACTTCGCGGAGGCAACCGTCCGACGTGAAAAAAGTAATAATAACACACACTTCGTCAGCCATTACCCTAATCTCTGCATAATTTCCACCGTAACTAATTGTATTAGAACGGAGAGTGAAATTCTGAACAACAATTGTACTCACCTCCAACATATTTGTCTTGTGAACGTACGTTGAAAAGAAATCGCCATATTTGTCTTTTTCCTCCAGCCAAGTCCATGATTTTAAAATCACCACCTAATTAAAAATAAACTAATAGTCTCGCGGCCCGTGTTAGCCGTTAGCGGTTGCTCGAACATGGCGGACTCAATCAGGGACCCTCCGGCGGACAACACCGACTTCCAGGAGCTGGAGGACGGGGAGGACCTGCTCTCGGAGTCGGCTGCTGCGCGGGAGTCTCAACCAGCCAGTCTGCCTGCTGTGGACATCAGCACCAAGTCAAATGGGCCGAAACAGGACTCGCTGTTTGATGAGGACACGGAGGATCTGTTTGCAGAGGCCACAGAGGAGGTGTCGCTGGACAGTCCAGAGAGAGACGTTTTGTTATCTGAAGGACCCTCCCCCGCTATCCCCCCCATCACTCCGCCCATCTCCGTCATCAGCCCTCGCATTGGCCACGCCCACGACGACATGTTCACCCACTCTTCCTTTGATGAGATTGAAGAAGAGGAGGGCGGGGATTCTTTCGACATTCACATATCTGTGTCCGACCCAGAGAAAGTTGGGGACGGGATGAACGCGTACATGGCCTACAAGGTGACCACTAAGACCTCCATGGCGCTCTTCAAGCAGAGGGACTTCTCGGTAAAAAGGCGCTTCAGCGATTTTCTGGTACTGCACAGCAAACTGGCCTCGAAATACCTGCACATCGGATACATCGTTCCTCCTGCACCAGAGAAAAGCATTGTGGGGATGACGAAGGTGAAGGTGGGGAAGGAGGACCAGTCGTCCAACGAGTTTGTGGAGAAGAGGAGGTCTGCTCTGGAGAGGTATCTGATGAGAACAGTGAAGCATCCCATCCTGCTGAAGGATCCCGATGTGCTGCAGTTCCTGGAGAGCTCAGAGTTGCCGCGGGCCGTCAACACTTAGGCTCTGAGCAGCGCCGGGATCCTGAGGATGGTCAACAAGGCAGCCGACGCCGTCAACAAAATGACCATCAAGATGAATGAGTCTGATGCTTGGTTTGAGGAGAAGCAGCAGCATTTTGAGAACCTGGACGCCCAGCTGAGGAAGCTTCATGCCAGCGTGGAGTCTCTGGTCTGCTATAGGAAAGAGTTGTCTGTAAACACGGCACAGTTTGCCAAGTCGGCGGCCATGCTGGGGAATAGCGAGGACCACACGGACCTGTCCCGAGCCCTGTCCCAGCTGGCTGAGGTGGAGGAGAAGATCGACCAGCTGCACCAGGACCAGGCCAACGCAGACTTCTACCTCTTCTCCGAGCTACTGGGCGACTACGTCCGCCTAATCACCGCTGTCAAGGGGGTGTTTGACCAGCGCATGAAGACGTGGCAGAAATGGCAAGACAGTCAGATGCTGCTACAGAAGAAGAGAGAAGCCGAGGCCAAACTTCAGTTCGCCAACAAACCAGACAAACTACAGCAGACCAAAGACGAGATCAAGGAGCTGGAGGGGAAGGTCCACCAGGGCGAGCGAGACTTTGAGCAGATATCTAAAACCATCCGCAAAGAAGTCAGCAGGTTTGAGAAAGACAGAGTGAAGGACTTTAAAATGATCATAGTTAAATACCTGGAGTCGCTGGTTCAGACTCAGCAGCAGCTCATTAAGTACTGGGAGGCCTTCTTACCCGAGGCCAAGGCCATCTCGTAGTCTGCACGCCCGAGAGGCCCTGAAACTACACTACCCACGATGCACCTGACCTCTCCAGACCTGCAACAGAGTGAAGCGGCAGCAGAGAGAGACTTTTCAGCTTTCCAAGACAAATGTTCATCCTCCTGTGTGATTCTGCGTGACCTCCGTGATGCGTTCACGGCCTCCATCATGACTCTTTTTTTCTGGAAAAGATGAAAAATGGGGGTGTTAGTTTGATTCACCTGAATTATGAAGATCAAGTCCACATAAACAACACTCAGCTGTTTCACATTTGAAGTTACTGTTTGTAATCGAATGCTCATGTTTCAAATTTTGTGTTGAATTGACCAAATCATTTCTTTTTCTGACATCATTTGAGCCGTTTTCAGTTTTTTTTTACATAAAGGTTTTCACAGCTTTTACTCCAGCAGCTTTTCCAATCACTACATTACCCATGAGCACTGGCAGAGGAGGGCTGAAAAACTTTTTCAAAGGTACTCGGCAAACTTTTTAAACCTCAAGCTTGAAGTTTCATTTTTTTGCCCGGCAACAGAGTCCTCGTGTTCTCTGATTGGCTGTTTCAGGTGTCTTTTGCCCCTGAACATCTGGCAGCTGCACAGCTGGGGATGAAAGTCTTGCTGTCTCATTATCTTTGTTTTTTTTCCCCCTCTTGTATCAGCTGATTGCTCTCCACACTTCCTCTCTGACTTTCAAAATAAAAGCCAGCATTGTTACTGTATGACTGAGTTACTTTTCCTCCCTTTTTTCTGTTATTGTAGCAATCATAATCTGCATGTCTTCGGGAGGGCTGGCGGGTGGTCATGGGACAAGGGGTGTGTCTTTCCTGATTTCTGTCTCAAAGGACATTTAAAAAAAAATAGGTAATTTCATATTTGATCAAAACTGAACATAAAACTTGAACAGATTTTCAGGTTCAGCTTTTTTCTGCCTCCCTTCAGTCGTCCTCATCACTGATTTTTTGCCTTTTTTAATGTATGTATGTATCCTGTCTGATTCTTCTTTGCTATGATTTGTCTTTGATTTGCGATGTGATTTTGTTTTTCTTATTTCGAATGTGACATTCCTGCAGCAGAGCTGATGGAGGACAACTTTAATAAAAGAATGAATGTCCTCAAAAAAATAAAAAAATAAACTAATAATTCTATTGATGTCTAATACTGGAATAATTTTAAGGGGAATAAAGCACGTTTTTGCTGGTCTGCTACAATTGACTCTGCTCTGATTCACTCATACCAGAATTCTGCCAGTCTGCATAGTGCAAACGCATACATTTTGTAAACATGGCACACCAATATTGTTGCTCTGTTAATTCCCTCTGTCTGTAAACCCTGAAAAATATTGAGAAACCTTATAGGTTATAACATATATAATTAAAGCCGCAAGCGGCGTTGTATGGCCCGCAGACGCAACCCGCCTTCCACGGCTGAATCTACGCACCACCGCCGCCCTCACCGCCCTCACCGCCCACCTTTGATGAGGGATAGAAAAAGCTGCATAAGCTAATAATGCTATGCTAATCGTGCTAGCTATGCTAATTTGGCTAAAAGTGCTAGCATAGCGATCAGCATCATCAACTCGTTCGGAAAAACACATTACCTAAAATTCTAATTATGCTAACTATGCTAGCTATGCTAATTTGGCTAAAAGTGCTAGCACTGCGATCAGCATCATCAACTCGTTCGGAAAAACACATTACCTAAAATGCTAATTATGCTAACTATGCTAGCTATGCTAATGTGGCTAAAAGTGCTAGCATAGCGATCAGCATCATCAACTCGCTCGGAAAAACACATTACCTAAAATGCTAATTATGCTAACTATGCTAGCTATGCTAATGTGGCTAAAAGTGCTAGCATAGCGATCAGCATCATCAACTGGCCCGGAAAAACACATTACCTAAAATGCTAATTATGCTAACTATGCTAGCTATGCTAATGTGGCTAAAAGAGCTAGCATAGCGATCAGGATCATCAACTGTTTCAGAAAAACACATTGTTTAAGATGCTAATTATGCTAACTATGCTAGCTATGCTAACGTGGCTAAAACTGCTAGCATAGCGATCAGCATAATTAACTTACTCAGAAAAACACATTGCTCCATTGGTGAAAGCTACATGTCAGGAGTTGACAAAAAACCCAATTTTTTCAAAATGGCGGCTTTTCTGTTGATTTTATCTCCATAGCAACCATTTTATGTTTTGTTTGCCTCGGGAAGACGAACGGAATGAGGTCAGTTTCGGACAAATCGGGAAAAGTAAACTTTTTGTTGTCCTTAGCAACAGTGGTTTTATGCTAACCACGCCCACATTCCTTATATGTCCTTGCCCAGTGTTTTTCAATGTATTCAGATCCAGGCATAAATGCAAGCATTCAATTTTCACTGTATTGTATTGAAAGGCATGGGAGTTATAACAGTGCGCCACTTTGCTAGCTCGCCACGCGCACGCCGTTCAAATTCTACAACTTCTAATTCCAACATTTTTTCCACAGTAGCTTGCCATTGATGCCCAAAAAGTTTCGAGATGATCGTTTAAAATTTCAACAACGAGTTTACGTTTGAATCTGGTGGTAAAGGTGTTTTTTATAGAAAATTCAAGATGGCGGCCGTTTCCCGAGGTCAAAGGTCGACGAAACTCCAGAGGTGATTGTAGACTTACGCTAGGGACATGCGAGTCAAATTTCGTGAAAATCGCTCGAAAAAAAGTTCATTTTTCCATATTGTGTAAAAACGCGAAAATCTCAAAATGGCCGATTTTGGCACAAAATGGCCGCCAAACCATAGGTCGTGTTGCCATCACGTAATGATTTCAAAAGTTTGATTGGATATATCCAACAACGTTATCTGGGTTTCGTTAGCCGATTCTTAAAAAAAAATCCGAATTTTTTTTTTTTTGCCGAGTCAGCACTTTTTTTTGCGATCGTTTTTTGATTACCACGGCCACATTCCTTTATCGATTTTGTCGTATGTGGCATCGTTTTGTTCAGTGTGGGCCAGGGAATAGCATATTTCATTTTCACAACATTACGATAAAATATGTGCGAGCTAGCTAAAATGGCGACGGTTGCGAATTCGCCACGCGCACGCCGTTCAAAATCTACAACTTCTAATTCCAACATTTTGTCCACAGTAGCTTGCCATTGATGCCCGAGAAGTTTCCGGAAGAACGATAAAAATCCCTAGGACGAGTTTTCGTTTGTTTCCGTTACTAAAGGTGCTTTTTTTTTATAATTCAAGATGGCCACCCTTTCCTAAGGTCAAAGGTCAACGAAATTTCTCTGGTATTTGTAGAATCAAGCTGTTGGCATCTGTGTCCGATTTCGTGAAAATCGCTCAAACAAAAGTGTCGTTTTCCCATATTGTCAAAAAACACGAAAATCGCCATTTCTCTGAGTTCGCCACAAAATGGCCGCCAAGCCGTAGGTCGTGTGGCCATCCCATAATGATTTCAAAACTTCTTTGGGATATCTCCAACACGCGTGTTTTGGTTTCGTAACTGTATTACAAAATATTTTTTTTTGGCCCCATAAGCGATTTTCGGCCCATTCATTTTTTTGACGGGAACGCTCGCCGTGATGTCATCGACTTCGGGGGGGTGAGGTTCTCTTTGCCGAAAATTCATTTTCAATTTATCCTAGGTGTTTGCCAATTTTGGTGAGTTTTCGGGTATGTGGCGGGGGTCAAATTTGAGCTCAACGGATCCGTTAGAAAGAAGAAGAAGAATAATTAAAGCCGCAAGCGGCGTTGTATGGCCCGCAGAGGCAACCCGCCTTCCACGTCCAACTCTACGCACCACCGCCGCCCTCACCGCCCTCACCGCCCTCACTGCCCTCACCGCCCTCACCGCCCTCACCGCCCACCTTTGATGAGGGATAGAAAATCTGCATAAGCTAATAATGCTAGTAATTGCTAATCATGCTAGCTATGCTAATTTGGTTAAAAGTGCTAGCATAGCGATCAACATCATCAACTCTTTCGGAAAAACACATTAACTAAAATGGTAATTATGCTAACTATGCTAGCTATGCTAATGTGGCTAAAATTGCTAGCATAGCGATCAGCATCATCAACTCGCTCGGAAAAACACATTACCTAAAATGCTAATTATGCTAATTATGCTAGCTTTGCTAATGTGGCTAAAAGTGCTAGCATAGTGATCAGCATCATCAACTCGCTCGGAAAAACACATTGACTAAAATGCTAATTATGCTAACTATGCTAGCTATGCTAATGTGGCTAAAAGTGCTAGCATAGCGATCAGCATCATCAACTGGCTCGGAAAAACACATTACCTAAAATGCTAATTATGCTAACTATGCTAGCTATGCTAATGTGGCTAAAAGAGCTAGCATAGCGATCAGCATCATCAACTGTTTCAGAAAAACACATTACCTAAAATGCTAATTATGCTAACTATGCTAGCTATGCTAATGTGGCTAAAATTGCTAGCATAGCGATCAGCATCATCAACTGACTCAGAAAAACACATTGTTTAAGATGCTAATTATGCTAACTATGCTAGCTATGCTAACAGGGCTAAAACTGCTAGCATAGCGATCAGCATCATTAACTTACTCAGAAAAACACATTGTTCCATTGGTGAAAGCTACATGTCATGAGTTGACAAAAAACCCACTTTTTTCAAAATGGCGGCTTTTCTGTTGATTTTATCTCCATAGCAACCATTTTATGTTTTGTTTGCCTCGGGAGGACGAACGGATTGACGTCAGTTTCGGACAAATCGGGAAAAGTAAACTTTTTGTTGTCCTTAGCAACAGTGGTTTTATGCTAACCACGCCCACATTCCTTATATGTCCTTGTCCAGTGTTTTTCAATGTATTCAGATCCAGGCATAAATGCAAGCATTCAATTTTCACTGTATTGTATTGAAAGGCATGGGAGTTATAACAGTGCGCCACTTTGCTAGCTCGCCACGCGCACGCCGTTCAAAATCTACAACTTCTAATTCCAAAATTTTTCCACAGTAGCTTGCCATTGATGCCCAAAAAGTTTAGAGATGATCGTTGAAAATTTCAACGACAAGTTTACGTTTGAATCTGGTGGTAAAGGTGTTTTTTATAGAAAATTCAAGATGGCGGCCTTTTCCCGAGGTCAAAGGTCGACGAAACTCCAAAGGTGATTGTAGACTTACGCTAGGGACGTGCCAGTCAAATTTCGTGAAAATTGCTCGAAAAAAGTTCATTTTTCCATATTGTGTAAAACGCGAAAAACTCAAAATGGCCGATTTTGGCACAAAATGGCCGCCAATCCATAGGTCGTCTCGCCATCACGTAATGATTTCAAAGTTTGATTGGATATCCGACAAAGTTATCTGGGTTTCGTTAGCCGATTCTTAAAAATAAATTCCGAAAAAAAAAAAAATTCTGCCGAGTCAGCACTTTTTTTGCGATCGTTTTTTGATTACCACGCCCACATTCCTTTATCGATCGTGTCGTATGTGCCATCGTTTTGTTCAGTGTGGGCCAGGGAATCGCATATTTCAGTTTCAGAACATTCCGACAAATTATGTTCGAGCTAGCTAAAATCGTGACGGTTGCGAATTCGCCACGCGCACGCCGTTCAAAATCTACAACTTCTAATTCCAACATTTTGTCCACAGTAGCGTGCCATTGATGCCCGAGAAGTTTCAAGACGATCGAAAAAAATCCCTAGGACGAGTTTTCGTTTGTATCCGTTACTAAAGGTGCTTTTTTTGTAAAATTCAAGATGGCCGCCTCTTCCCAAGGTCAAAGGTCAACGAAACTTCTCTGGTATTTGTAGAATCAAGCTGTTGGCATCTGTGTCCGATTTCGTGAACTTGGCACAAACAAAAGTGTCGTTTTCCCATACTGTCAAAAAACACGAAAATCGCCATTTCTCAAAGTTCGCCACAAAATGGCCGCCAAGCCGTAGGTCGTGTGGCCATCCCATAATGATTTCATAACTTCTTTGGGATATCTCCAACACGCGTGTTTAGGTTTCGTAGCTCTAATTTAAAATATTTTTTTTTGGCCCCATAAGCAAATTTCGGCCCATTCATTTTTTTTACGGGAACGCTCGCCGTGATGTCATCGACTTCGGGGGGGTGACGTTCTCTTTGCCGAAAATTCATTTTCAATTTATTCTAGGTGTGTGCCAATTTTGGTGAGTTTTCGGGTATGTGGCGGGGGTCAAATTTGAGCTCAACGGATCCGTTAGAAACGAGAAGAAGAAGAAGAAGAAGAAGAATAATAATAAACATTCGAAAAACAATAAGAAGTTTTTTCCCCAGGGTGCTTCCTATGTATTTCAATGCAGCCTGTCTTTTACTATAGGCTGGGCATGTCTTTTTGGCTTTAAACCCGTCCTTTGAGGGCTTTTTGGGGCTTTTCGTGTTTTTGTCGTCATTTTTGCGACTACAATTTTGTCGTTTGTGCGTTGGTGTTGTGCGTGTGTGTGTTTTTTTTTGTTGCGTTACACAATTGTCGACTTGTTTTGTGCTTTGGGCGACTTTTGACCCCATTTTTTGGCGTTTTGACGCGTTTTTTTGACGTTTTGGGGCTTTTTGAGTGTTCGACCCTCGTAGCAGTTACAATATGGTCCTTGCAGTTGTGACTGCTGCGGGCCATAATTAAAGCCGCAAGCGGCGTTGTATGGCCCGCAGACGCATCCCGCCTTCCACGCCCAACTGTACGCACCACCGCCCCTCTCACCGCCCTCACCGCCCTCACCGCCCACCTTTGATGAGGGATAGAAAAAGGTGCATAAGCTAATAATGCTAACTATGCTAATCATGCTAGCTATGCTAATTTACCTAAAAGTGCTTGCATAGCGATCAGCATCATAAACTTGTTCGGAAAAACACATTACCTAAAATGCTAATTATGCTAACTATGCTAGCTATGCTAATGTGGCTAAAAGTGCTAGCATAGCGATCAGCATCATCAACTCGCTCGGAAAAACACATTACCTAAAATGCTAATTATGCTAACTATGCTAGGCTATGCTAATGTGTCTTAAAGTGCTAGCATAGCGATCAGCATCATCAACTGGCTCGGAAAAACACATTACCTAAAATGCTAATTATGCTAACTATGCTAGCTATGCTAATGTGGCTAAAATTGCTAGCATAGCGATCAGCATCATCAACTGACTCTAAAAACA
>JALJSC010000256.1:0-164151 GCA_023969325.1 Oryzias curvinotus | reverse complement strand
CATCCCTGGGTGAGGATGAAGGTGTAGGAAGTAATCAAGCTCTGTTTGAGTCGGAGCAGTCAGCCACGGATGAATGGCGATTCTGCTGGGGGCAGGGACCTATAAGCTACAGCAGCTACAGCTACAGCTAAAGCCAAATAAAAACAACTGACAAAATCTACAATCAACTTTAAATTCTTTGTATCTTGTTACTTTAACTTTGAAGGTGATCCATTGTAATATCTGACTAGGGCCGGTGTGAACACAAAGCAGCTCCAATCACAATAAAACAGTGAAATTGTCTGAATGTCAGTTTGCATCCAAAATCCTGCAACCAGACAGATCTACGGGGTTCTGGGGGGGCTGCTGTTCAGGTGTCATGGAACCGAACCTACCCCATCACAGTTCAGTCACATGGAACAGGACACACTTTATTGTTAAGTTGTCATGGAAAACGGACCTGCAATGATTTATTATCATCATAAATAGTGCAGAACATGTGCATGGCTGGGTTCTCTGATAAAATCCTCTTAGAACAATGCTGGATGAACAGAAGAGGTACCAAAGTTCAGGTTTTTGTCCTCCATAGATATTATAACCACCCAGCTGGTACGTCACCGTAGCGGTGCATTGGGGAGTTGTCTGTGCCCCACCCACCGCACGACTCCGCACAGTCTCTGAGAGGAAGAAGCAGATTCTCCTTTTCAGCATCAACACTCAATTATTCAACCACTGCAAACAGCCAAACAGCATGGAGGTCACATGTGCTGGCAGCCCCCTCACTCATGGTGAGGAACTTCACATGAGCCTTGGGAGCTGAAGGCGGGGCTAACCCCCCGGTCGCCACAATATAAAGAAATATTAGCGCCACAAATTTGGTTTATCCCAAATCTTTATTTCTGTTCTCTAAATGTAACCAGCCAATCACAGACGACCAGGTTCATGATTATTGGTCTGGATTTCATCCAATCAAGTGACTTTAGTCTGCGCGCGTGTGTGTTTTTCTGTGTGTGTGTTTCTGTGTGTGTGTGTGTTTCTGTGTGTGTGTGTGTGTGTTTCTGTGTGTGTGTGTTTTTCTGTGTGTGTGTGTTTTTCTGTGTGTGTGTGTTTCTGTGTGTGTGTGTTTCTTTGTGTGTGTGTGTGTGTTTCTGTGTGTGTGTGTGTGAGTCTTCATCCTGAAGTCAGTCTGGTTTGGAGCATCAGTTTCTGCAGAAACTCTGAGAGATCTTCTTCCATGTTGTCGTGGACGTTCTCCGGTTCTCCGGTTCTCTGGTTCTCCTGGAACGTCTGTTTCTTCTGCTCCTTCATTTCTGTGCAGAAGAAGCTCCATAAACATCTCTTCCTTATTAGGCCGGCGGGTGTCGAGTGTTGCTCTCCAATAAAGCAGACACACTGCAGTCTCCTGTCAGGACTGTGTGTATGGGGGGTTGCAGCTTTTTCCCATCATGCTCTGGGAAATGCTGCACTGGTTTGTCAGATTTCTCCCCCCACTGGCTGTTACCTGGCACAGACCCTTCAGGTCTGGGGTGCTCTGCTCCTGACAGGAGAACGTCTGCTTCTATCTCACGTGGTGAAACCCAGACCAAGAGCCACAGAACCTCCTCCAGAACATCAGTCCTTTAGAGGAACAGAGGAGGACAGTTGCAACAGCACACACACACACACACACACAAACATGCATGAAGATAAGACAGGCAAATGTAGCCATCCACAACAGACATTCCTTGGGCTGATCAACAGATATCTAAAAATTCGACCCTAACACCAGATCCTGAACGCAGAGAGGGGAGGGGCTTTATGTGTATAAACCATTGGCTGTATATAGAGAACTAGACTAAAACAGTGTGATCTCACCCATGGAAAATGCTTTCACTTCTGGCTCCAGCCACATGAAGCCAATTTTCCATGCATGATAGGGCCACCGCCATGCTGGAGCCAGATGACTCAGTTAACAGTGATTGGTTGAGTCTGCATTCAGGAGTGAGCTTGTTCAAAGTCCACACCCGTTCCACTGAAGTGGTCATGAGAATCTTTTAAAAAGATATCAGATCCAGAACGGTTTTCTGACCAGTAGAATGGACTGTGGAACAGCTGCCTATGTCTCTATAGACGTCTATGGAAATGGTCCCAATGGGTCCCAAGCCCAAATAAATCCAAAGGGCTGTGTCAGGAAGTTTATCCAACGACAAATCTTTACCAGACCAAATATGCGCACCGGACGTATGATTTCCATACTGGATCACAAAGACCAACCATGGTGCTGTTCGCCCACAGGGTGCCGGTGGAATTTGACTATGTTGGAGGAGAGAGAGAAGAGGAAAGTCACGAGTGTTGGACTGAGGAGAGATTTGAATGTGGAACTATGACAGGAAAAGGTAGAGAGTTGGCAGAGGAGGAAGGTAGACCAGGAGACCTGGTGGAGACCAGGTGGAGACCTGGTGGAGGCCAGGTGGAGACCTGGTGGAGACCTGGTGGAGGCCAGGTGGAGACCAGGTGGAGACCTGGTGGAGACCAGGTGGAGACCAGGTGGAGACCAGGTGGAGACCTGGTGGAGGCCAGGTGGAGACCTGGTGGAGGCCAGGTGGAGACCTGGTGGAGACCAGGTGGAGACCAGGTGGAGACCTGGTGGAGGCCAGGTGGAGACCTGGTGGAGGCCAGGTGGAGACCTGGTGGAGACCAGGTGGAGACCAGGTGGAGACCTGGTGGAGGCCAGGTGGAGACCTGGTGGAGACCAGGTGGAGGCCAGGTGGAGACCTGGTGGAGGCCAGGTGGAGACCTGGTGGAGGCCAGGTGGAGACCAGGTGGAGACCAGGTGGAGACCAGGTGGAGACCTGGTGGAGGCCAGGTGGAGACCTGGTGGAGGCCAGGTGGAGACCTGGTGGAGACCAGGTGGAGACCAGGTGGAGACCTGGTGGAGGCCAGGTGGAGACCTGGTGGAGACCAGGTGGAGACCAGGTGGAGACCTGGTGGAGGCCAGGTGGAGACCAGGTGGAGACCTGGTGGAGGCCAGGTGGAGACCAGGTGGAGACCAGGTGGAGACCTGGTGCAATGGTATCAAGTATAGAAATTTCAGAAGCAGGGTTTGGGTAGTTCTATCATGGTGGAGATGGGAGGAGAAATGGAGGAGGAGTTATCTTAAAGGAGACGTTTGTTAGGAGGGTTATGGAGGTAAAAAGATTTTTGAAGTAGTCTACAGGATTTTGTCTTCCTGGAGATGGCGGCTACTTCCTGTTTAAAACGTGAGGGGGCGGATCCCTCAGTCCAGTTCTGTTATACAGTCAATGGCAAGAACTGAGTGTGCTCAGCGGTTGGAGGCAGTTTTAACCCCTTCCTATCTGGTGAAATCTCCATTGCTGGGATGTTTCCGTTCCCTTTTAGATGTTCCTCACTCTGAAGTTCTCCTCGTGTCTCTGGATCTCCTCACTTTCACAGGACCTCCCTCTCACGTTCTCCTCTTTCTGCAACACTCCTCTTCTTTGTGTTTCAGCAAAACAATTCGAATCAAAATAATCGATGACGAAGAGTACGAGAAAAACAAGAACTTCTTCTTAGAGATGGGAAAGCCTCTGCTGCTGGAGATGAGTGAGCGGAAAGGTGGGGGCATCACCTACCCGTCCTCTGACCCCGCCCACACCCGTGTTAACCTTTAACCTGTGGCGAAGGTGCCTCACCTCAAACCCTTGCAGGGAAATGGCCAATCAGAAATCTTAAACCAAAGTTTTGGATAACTAGCTGTTCTTTGATCCATGCAGGTAGACGAGGTGATGTTGGCTCCTCCCCCTGTCAGTGTGTCTAAGTGTGTTTGTGAACTAATGCGTGACCCCTCCCCACAGGAAGACCATAGCTTTAAGAATAATGGACCGTGAGGAATACGATAAGAAGGCCAGCTTCTACGTGGAGCTGCAGGAGCCCTTCTGGAATAGCAGATGGACAGGTGTGATGAGGCACCTTCACCTGTCTGACCTCTGACCTGTTCTGGTTCGCTTGCTCCTGCTGCTGACTCTTTGCTGCTTCTTATTTCATGGCTGCATTAGCTACTCTCAATCTGCATTCCTCAGTTTGAAAGTCCCAAAGCCCACCTGGCGTGGTGGCGGGGCCTAACCGCCGTAACCAGGACGGCGAGGCTGGTTTACCGTCTAAAGAGGTCAGGACCCCGCCCTAAACGCAAACGTGTTCTGCTGTCGATTCACGTCAACTTCTATCGACATGGCCGACCTTACAGGAAAGCCTTAGTCACAGGTGCACCTAAACGGGGATTGACCTGTACGGTTGATTCGTGTGGGCTCTTCCGGTTTTTGGGTTGCCCGGTCCATAGAGGGTCATAGAGAAGAGCAACTACATCTTAAGGGGAGCTCAGGTGTGTCCTTCAGTTCCTTTGAGACTCGTACGACCACCTCAATGGACATCATTAAAATGGAATGTACCATTGTGGTGCATGTGGTATATGCATTGTAAAGTATTGGTAAGGATAATGGTAGTTGACTTATGGGTGATGCTGACGTACGGCGTCCTTATGCCACACTCTAGTCGTTAGTACGATGTGAGGACGGCGTAGGACGTCCACACAAACTACACTCTGATTGCCTCATTTCTGACAGTCAAGCTGCAGTAAGGAGCGTGCACGTATCACGTGAAGAGCTGTTACAGGTTCCTTGTTCAGTCTGCAGGATTTGTGGGGTGAAAAAATTAAAAATCCGTGTCACACGCCTGCACCTCACTTCCTTCCCCCTTACCTGTTGTAGAAGTGTTCACCTGTCGCCTGCAGCATGCCCCTTAAAATAAGTGCATGAACATTTTCCCTCTGCGGGTTCACAGAGCGCTCTATGACCTTGATGTGCTGTACTGGTGGGGACAGATGGGACTAAGGCTTAAGAGAGAAAAGGGAAACTAAGGAAACAAAAGACAAGCTGCAGGATTTTCAAAATAAAAGTAATAATTCTTACTTCTGCAGGCAAACTTGTCACCCTGTGCCTTTCTTAACAATAAACAGAGATGGAGCCGCCCAGCTCCCCAAAATGCAGGTTGAGTTGCAACCAAACTCCTCCAGGTTTGCTACACTGACCTGAGACGATGTCCCAAAGCCTTTACGCCTGCTGTCCTCATTGTGGAGTCGCACCTTGGACCAGCTTCTCCCAGCAGGAGCGTCGGAGCATGACCGTCCGCTATGCTAGGCTACGTCTTTGGGAGGCCTGTCAGAAAAGCAAACACCAACATCTCTGTCTCCTTTGATCAACTGGTCCAGTTAACCTGGAGCTGCAAAAGTTCCTGAAGGGACAACAGTTCTGATGTAGGGCTGAGGACGATCCTGGGGTTTGGACCTAGTTTATCAGAACCAGATTGATAGGACCAACATGAGGCTGGACTGGGAAAGGTTAGACAGGGAGACTCATTGGAATCTAGAATGAGTTGTGCACACTGTAGTGATTCCTAAGTTTATGACTAACACAACTTTGGACTAACCAATGAGTGTTGGGTGGGTTCAGAACAGGACAGTTCAGGTCCGGTTTGTGTTGTGTTGTCCACTTTGTGCAGTCGTCAACACAGTTCTCTTCTTCATCCTGACCTCCATGTTTGTGTTTCTTGTCTGTTCTCATCTACTCAGCTTTGTTGCTTCAGGAAGTCGGTAAGCAGCTTTAATTTACTCCTTCTTTGCCTTTTCTTCTCAAAATGCGACTGACTTCCTGTATTTAAGATAAAAATGTTCTAATTTTTGGACTCCCTGTTGGGTTTTTTGCTGCAGGTGAATTTGTGAAGACAGGTAAGAATACTCTGACCCTTCCTGAGCGGCTGGATGGTGGGACACCTGAGTGATGGAGATGCTTGCTTTGAAATGTTTGACACTTGAATTTAACTGCATGATCATTGCACCACTTTAACGCCACTGCAGCTGGGCAGCACCAACAGTCGTCCAGATTGCCATCATTAAAATATTGTCACTTTGTCTCAGTTCCAAAGGAACTTTGGGGGTTCTCCTCCAGGAAAATGAAAGTTTCTATTTTAAGGAGAAAAGATGTTAAAAGAATGAATGAGTGTGAGCTTTATCAAGCAGCATTGACACCAGGAGAGCATGGTTTCACACCAACCGCTCCTCACAGAATGACTGACGGCGACCAGAGAACAGTCAACTTTCACTGAGCATGCTCTGTTGCTGAAGATGCCACTGACTGTTGGTCACATTGGTGTTTGTCTTGAAGGAAACACTTCTCCATAGGTCTGAACTGGTCACTTGGGTTTGTCCACAACTTCTTCACTCAGAAAATGTCCCGAAATGTTTGCTGTGTCTCCAAATTGTTCACCTGTTCAGGTAAAGAGATCTACAGGAAGGTCCAAAGACGAAACCGCCCCGCCCCCTCCAGCATCATCACCATCCCAGGTTTGACCATCATGTCTCTGCACACCTGTCTGTCCATCCATCTATCCATCCATCCATCCATCCTTCCTTACATCCATTCATCCATCCTTTTGTTTTCCAACCTGTCCGTCCATCCATCCATCCATCTATCCATCCATCACTCTTATAGAGGGGGCGCGTCAAGAGGTTTTCACAAAGAAGGAGGAGGAGGAGAGGCGTATTGCAGAGATGGGCAGACCAATGCTGGGTGAACACATCAGGCTGGAGGTCATCATTGAAGAGTCCTATGAATTTAAGGTGGGACTTTCTGAACAATGTCTGTGTTTAGAGGACAGGATCTTAGGATCTCACATCTTTCCAAAGTTTTTCAGCTTCTGAACTGTCAGGTCTCCCGTTTTCATGTCTTTTACTGTCTTCAGTGTGAAGTGTCTGAACAATATCACCACGTCCAGGTATCACATCCCATCAGAAACATTGAAAACATCACTAAAATGGTTTGTTCTTTTTTCTCCATCACCAATAAAAAATGTCTGGTTTAGAGTGTTGTGGACAAACTCATCAAGAGACCAACCTGGCCTCTGGTGATTGGAACAAATAGCTGGAGGGAGCAGTTTGTGGAAGCAATCACCGTCAGCGCTGGTAGGCGTACGACAGATTCCCACAAGCAGTTGCACAAATCAGGGCTGAGTTCTGATGATCTTTCCTTTAGGTGATGAAGATGAAGAATGCAGTGAGCAGAAGCTGCCCTCCGGTTTTGATTACGTCATGCACTTCCTCACTGTCTTTTGGAAGCTTCTGTTTGCCTTCGTTCCTCCCACTGACTACTGCAACGGTTGGGCCTGCTTCGTCATCTGCATTGTGGTCATTGGTCTGCTGACGGCAGGGATCGGAGACCTGGCCTCGCATTTTGGCTGCACAATTGGTCTCAAAGACTCTGTGACTGCTGTGGTTTTTGTGGCTCTAGGAACCTCTGTACCAGGTGCGTCATACACCTGTCTTTCCTTCAGTCCTACCTATGAAATCTTAGACCCTTGGTTGTCTGTAAACAGGAGTCATTCTAGTGAACGACATTAACAGAATATGCTTTGGTAACACTCATCGTTATGTTATCTCTCCATCAGACACCTTTGCCAGTAAGGTGGCAGCCATCCAGGACCAATACGCAGACGCCTCGATCGGTAACGTGACGGGAAGCAATGCTGTTAACGTTTTCCTCGGAATTGGCGTGGCGTGGTCCATCGCGGCTATCTACCACTACAGCCAGGGAGAAGAGTTTAAAGGGGACCCGGGCACGCTGGCATTCTCTGTCACACTCTTCACCATCTTGCCTTTATTTGCATCTCTGTCCTCATCTATCGCCGCCGACCTTCAATAGGTGGGGGAGCTTGGTGGCCCCCGGGTTCCCAAGATCCTCACCACCTGCTTGTTTTTCAGCCTTTGGCTCCTATACATCATCTTCTCCTCCCTGGAGGCCTACTGCCATGTCAAAGGATTTAGGTGTTCTTTCTATCTTGGTCTCATCAGGTCCTGGTGGGATCTACTAATGTTTCTTGAGATTCTTGATGTTCTTCCAGGGATAGCTTAGCATCCAGTTTGATGGGATGCTTTTTAGAGGTTCTGGTCTTTGTTTTGAGGACAGATGCTTTTGGAGACTGATTTTTCCAAGCAGGATTGGTGTCGTATGAAGATAGTGTTTGACGGATTTTTGCTTAGTTCTTTGAATTTATTTACCAGTGTGATCACCTACAGCACAGGTGTCAAACTCCAGGCCTCAAGGGCCAGTGTCCTGCATGTTTTCTAACCAACCTGCCATTGAAGCTCCTTATTGGCTAAACACACCTGATCCAGGTAATCAACAGCTGATAAGACAAGATTTCTGAAAAACCAGCAGGAGGTCGGCCCTCGAGGATGGAGTTTGACATTCCTGACCTACAGTAACCAGTTTTACTCTGCCAACCTGTTCAAGGCCTAGTTGGGACCAGTCTCAGTATCTGAGTTCTGTTGTCTTTGTGACAGAAAAAACCCATCAGAGGTGCTAACTGTAAAGACTCTTCATGCTTTTTTTGGCGTCTTGAAGGTGAGTCATGGCAACTGCACTTTACTGCCATGACCTACCTTCAAGACAACGTCACCTGAAGGAGAACCTTCACCGACACACTTCTTTAGATTTAAATCCAAGACAGAGATTTTCATCAGATGAGGAGACCAATGAAAACCCAAATACCCCAAGCCAGGATGAAGGGCGGAGGCGTCACCCAATGGATGGTCATATTGGAGGACAACACCTGCACATGGGGGTTGTGGTCAGTCAAGGGAAGAGCTGACAATGGTGTGTTGTGGTGGGCACGAAACTGGTCTGGACCATGAAGAAAAGATAAAACCCCGAGTCCAGGATCTAAGTTCCTCAGTGGTGTATATACACTGACCAAAAATCTAAATGCAACACTTTTGTTATTGCTCCCATTTTTTATGGTATGAACTCAAAGATTTGAAACATTTTCCACAAACACAAAATAACCAGTTCTCTGAAATATTGTTCACAAATCTGTCTAAATCTGTGATAGTGAGCACTTCTCCTTTGCCAAGACAATCCATCCCACCTCACAGGTGTGCCATATCATACTCACCGGACATGTCACCCATTGAGCATGTTTGGGATGCTCTGGATCGGCGTATACGACAGCGTGTTCCAGTTCCTGCCAATATCCAGCAACTTGGCACGGCCATTGAAGAAGAGTGGACCAACATTCCACAGGCCACAATAGACAACCTGATCAACTCTATGGAAGGAGATGTGTCGCACTTCATGAGGCAAATGGTGGTCACACCAGATACTGACTGGTGGTCTGAGTCCCCTGACCCCCTCAATAAAACAAAACTGAAGATTTCAGAGTGGCCTTTTCTTGTGGCCAGTCTAAGGCACACCTGTGCAATAATCATGCTGTCTAATCAGCATCTTGATATGGCACACCTGTGAGGTGGGATGGATTGTCTTGGCAAAGGAGAAGTGCTCACTATCACAGATTTAGACAGATTTGTGAACAATATTTCAGAGAACTGGTTATTTTGTGTTTGTGGAAAATGTTTCACATCTTTGAGTCCATACCATAAAAATGGGAGCAATAACAAAAGTGTTGCATTTAGATTTTTGGTCAGTGTATTATCCATACCTTCCTATTATTAGTAGACATGATCTTGAAGTTGATTTTAATTTGCTTCTGTTGTTTGCTTTTCAGTCCATATTTGGACGTCGTGTCTGTAGATCTATGAACCAAAGAACAAACCCTGTTGGAGGCTCTTGGACTCATTTGGTTGTTTTTCTTGTCATTAAATATATTCTCCATCACTTTTCATTGTTCTGGTTTTGTCTTTGCTGTATTTCTGAAGCATCAAGTCTCAAGTCTTGATTTCACTTTTATGATGTTCTTCAAAGTAAAAGTAGATCTAGTAGCTCTAAGTGTTTAGCTTCACGCACCTGGGATCAGGTTTAAAGTTTGACGGATTTTTATCAGGCATTCATGACTCTGGCTCCGCCTTTCAGGAGGACTTCTGATCTCTAGCTCTACTCTCAGCTCCATGACACACACATACACACACACACCCAGAGACACATACACACACACACACATACACACACACATACACACACAGACACACACACCGACACACACACCGACACACCTACACACCTACACACACTCACACACACAGACACACACACACACCGACACACACACCGACACACCTACACACCTACACACACACACACACACACACACACAGACACAGACACACATACCATCATGGTTGCTGCCACGCTCAACCGTTCAGTACACAGTCCAGGTTTCGAAGTTAACAGCAATATGCTACTGAAGGCGAATAAAAAAATCGCTAACCTGTTAGAAGACATCCGCCGACTTTCCGAGGAATTGCGACAGAAGGATTCCTTGTTGCAGAACTACATGGATCTAGTGGGTAGTCAATCCCAGCAGCTAGCCACGCTAAACCAAACCGTCCAGGACACATTGCCTTGGATTCCGGTGAAACCGGGTCCTGCTCAACACCAAATGCGGGGTCAACATGGTCTGAGGTGGTCGTACGTGGCTATCAAAAAGGTCCAACCCGTTCCCTCTCAACTCAGGCTCCTGGATTGAACCTCTTTGCTGCTCTGGCGGATGACAACCAGGCTGGGGAATCCCCACAGCGTCCTCCCCTGAATCCGAAATTGTCAACTGTGACGCATTAGGCCGAGCCCTCAGCAGCTCCACAAAAACTGGATCCGCATTCTTCTGCATCTGTGATCCCCGCTGGCCAGGAGTGGAGAGGCAAATCCAGATGGATACAGAAAACAACATTTCCAGAAGGTCTCCCGTAACTTCTCAACGCAGCTCCACCTCTTCCTCACGGCGGAGCATCCTGAAAAACGCCGTACTACACTGTCGCCCTGGGGGGCTCCCGTCCCTGGAGTCACAGAGGAGCGTCTCCCCGACGGAGCAGGAACACAAGAAGGAAGCATCACCTGTCCAGCCAAGTGGTGTGGACTCAGCAAACTCTGAGCCCCACATGCCTCCACCTCGCCCCCTATCTGCTCCCACTGCCCTGATAGTGATACAGTCCTGCATGCCTGTCACACTTCTTTTTAGTGTCTGGATGGAACTCACCCAAACAGGACGGGTAGTTCGATTTTATCAGCAAACATCAGATATGCCGTTCTGACAATACCACGTGACTGACTGTTTTCACAACTAGTGCCCCTCCAGCTTCTTCTTCTGC
Source organism: Oryzias curvinotus (assembly GCA_023969325.1). Lineage (NCBI taxonomy): Eukaryota > Metazoa > Chordata > Actinopteri > Beloniformes > Adrianichthyidae > Oryzias > Oryzias curvinotus. Next base: position 153,047 of record JALJSC010000256.1, on the reverse strand, counting down.
TACTGAGGAGCCGCGCGGGTATCTCACCAGCCCCCCCTGCAGCTCAATTACCCCACAGAATCCCAACTGTGGGGTAATTAATTCCCAAAGGAAATCCCCTTTGCCAGCATTATATTGTTCATCACAATCTATAACTATATGTATAACTGCTTTGAGTAAAGTTTGATGTATTCTTATTTATAGGCCCCCCCAAATCAACCTCTGGTTTTATGGAGTTTGCTGAGCTTGTCTCCCTGGTTATGTCACCACATGATAAACTTATTATTGCTGGAGATTTCAACATCCATGTGTGCTGCCCAGATAATCTACTAGCAAGGGAATTTTTAAACATCATTGATTCTTTTAACCTGGATCAACCCATATCGAAGGTCATACACCAGACATTATTTTAACATGTGGGATCTCAGTCCCCAATGTGACATGTATTGATTTTATCATGTCTTTTTTTTTTAATGCACTAAGTCCACCTTAGACCGCGTCCTGTTCAAAAACCGCTGGACCTAAACTGCTCAAACCTGGATTAAATTATAATTTAGATACTAAAGAACACATTAAACCCAGTTTCTGATTTGTGAAAATGTTAAATAGGTTGATTATTATCGCATTTTACGCAATTTAAGGATAATAGGGACAAGGGAAGGACAACTTAAAGCAAAACACTAAAACAGAAACTTTAAAGTAAATCAGAAAACAAACCAAAAAAAATTGAACAAAAAACCAAAACTTAAGTCAGGGGCTCATGCTAACAGTGACCATAACTATGTGTCCAATCTGACATCTGTTTCCCAGTTTCTTTTGTATGTTGAGATTGTGATGTGGCCTCGTCCAGCCGTCTTGGATTCCTGTAGTCCATCACAAAAGTGCCAGCTTTAGTCTGTGCCCAGTCTGTGGAATGCAACAAAGTGATTTTGAGCACCCAGGTGATATGTTATGGCCACCAGCTCGTACCTGTGTAAACAAATACAATAGTACAATATAGTATAAAAAATAAAAATGTTAAGGAATAAAAAAATAAACTTTCAGGAACAGGACCTGGTCTGAGGTGGACTCAGTGTGTAAAATGCGATTAAAAATCAACCTATTTCACATTTTCACAAATCAGAAACTGGGTTTAATGTGTTCTTTAGTATCTAAATTATAATTTAATCCAGGTTTGAGCAGCTTTTGAACAGGACCTGGTCTAAGGTGGACTTAGTGTGAAAAATGCAGCGGAATTTTCCTTTAGTGGCCTCGCGAATCGGAAGCTGTGAATCAGAAGCCAACTTCAGCGTCGTCCCGCCAAGTGAGTTTAAATTCGACAGCCCAGCAGAATGGCCATAGTGGAGAGGCTGGCGACCAAGCTGAGTAAAGATGACGGCGAGATTCAAGTGAGTTTCCCTGATCTACGCGATGAGCAGTGAAGCTGAAAAGATATTCGCTTCGTTTGAGTTTGATGAGGCGGCTCATAAGGAGAACTTTGAAATCGTATTGCAAAAGTCATTCATTCATCCTCTTTTTCATTCATACATTTTCTGTACCGTTTGTCCCTTTCGGGGTCACGGGGCTGCTGGAGCCTATCCCGGCCACTTGTGGGCGAAGGCAGGGGACGCCCTGGACAGGTCGCCAGTCTGTCGCAGGGTAGAATGTCCTCAATCACACACCCATTCACTCTCACAGTCATACCTACGGTCAATTTAGAGTCACCAATTAACCTATGAAGCATGTTTTTGGACGGTGGGAGGAAGCCGGGGATCCCAGAGAAAACCCACGCTTACACGGGGAGAACATGCAAACTCCACACAGAAAGGTCCCCCACTGATGTTGATTTTCATGTCCCCCAGCCGGGACTTGAACCGGAGGCTTTCTTGCTGTGAGGCAAGAGCGCTAACCACTGTGCCACCGTGCAGCCCTGTATTGCAAAAGTTTGACGAATTTTTCATTCCAAGATGCAATATTATGCACGAGCGAGCGTGTTTCTACCAACGGAATCAAAAACAGGGAGAAACCACCGAAATGTACAAACACTGCGAGTTTGGTGACAAAAGAGACGAGCATATTTGGGACCGTCTGGTCGTCGGGATATCAGACAAAGAACTTTCCCGCCAGTTCCAGATTAAAGCGGGTCTGACGTTGACTTACGTAATCGAGCGCGTACGTCAGGCGGAAGAGATAACGCGACAGGTGAATCTTTAAGATAACCAACCAGAATCTCAGCTGGCTAAAGTCACAGCTGTCAGAAAGTCTGAGGGACAGCTTAGAGGAAAAATGCAGCGGCATGAACCTAACAGTCACAGCACTCACACAAAGGAGGAGTGTGGGAGGTGTGCAAAACCACAGCATTCAGATCAAAGGCTTGAAAAGGAAAAGGAAAAGCAACAAGTGTCAAAAGCATGGACACTGGGAGCGTAAATGTCATTCTACAGCAGTGAGAGAGGTCACAAATGATCAACCAGAGCAGGCATATTTCCTTGGAGCCGTGAAAGGGGAGGATAAGGATGGTGCATGGACTGTAACTTTACCCATAAACAATGTGAGGGTGAACTTTAAAATCGACACGGGAGCGGATGCTACGGTTATTGATCAGGAGACTTTCAAAAAGATGAGCCCTAAACCTGAACTGTTGGCTCCAGATACACACTGTGTAAGCCCTGGAGGTGAACTCAAATGCATGGGGAGGTTTGTGGGCGAAACCAGCTACAAAAAGAAAAAACTATGCATTTAATGTGTACGTGATACAAGGAACAAGCTGCTTATTGGGTCAGAGTGAAGCCGCAGAAATGGGCTTAGTGAAGAGGCTCGAGGAGGTCTCAGATGTGTTTGGAGCTGGAGGACTGCTTAAAACTGATCCAGTAAAAAAAGCCCTGCGTGAAGAAGCCCAACCATGCAGCCAGACGGAGACCTTTGCCGCTGGTGCCACTGGTGCCGCTGGTGCCGTTGGTGCCACTGGTGAAAAAGGAACGCCAGTGCATGGAGACAGAAGGCATAATTGAAAAAGTCACACAGCAACCGAATGGTGTGCTGCAGTGGTGCCAGTTCTCAAACCCAATAAAAAGGAGGTTCGTATTTGTGCAGATCTCCGGAAACTGAACAAAGCTGTAAAGAGGGAGAAGTACATCATGCCCACAGCGGAGGAGATTCTGCCAAAACTCACAGGACCAAAAGTGTTCACATCACTGGATGCAGCAAGCGGATTTTAGCAGATCCCCCTGCATGAAGAGAGTAAGATTTTGACAACCTTCATTACTCCTTTGGGAGATCCGCCTTCCGCCGTCCTCCATTCGGCATAACAAGTGCTCCAGAAATTTTTCAAAGAAAAATGACAGACCTGGAAGGTGTAGAGATCTTTATGGATGATGTTTTGATCCATGCCGAGACGGAGGAGCAGCACGACCAACGACTGGCCAAAGTTCTGAAGGTCATAGAAGCAGCAGGCCTCAAGCTGAACAGAGCAAAGTGCAAGTTCAAGCAAAGAGAAGTACGTTTTCTTGGTCACATAATCGATGAAGCTGGCGTCAGAGCAGACCCACAAAAAGTGACTGGTATAGAGAACTTTCCACAGCCGCAAAATGTAATGGAACTCAAAGGTTCTTGGGGATGGTTAATTATTTAGCCAAGTTCGTACCAGAACTGTCAACCATGGCTCACCCGTTGTATGAGCTACTGAAAGGACAAGTGGAGTGGACATGGGGACCGTCACAGTGTGAGGCGTTCCAAAAGGTGAAGACAGCGCTGACTACCTCTCCTATACTACATCTATGACGCCAGCAAACCCACCCTGGTGTCAGCAGATGCTAGCAGCTATGGGCTAGGGGGCGTCCTCCTCCAGCAACATGGGGATCACTGGAAACCGGTAGCTTACTGTTCCAGACGCCTCAGCGATGCAGAAAGAAGATACGCACGGATCGAAAAGGAGTGTTTGGCTAGTGTATGGGCGTGCCAACACTTTGACAAGTACTTGTATGGACTGGACTCTTTTAGGTTGGTTACAGATCATAAACCGCTAGTACCTCTGATGAACAACAAAGACCTGGACTGTGTACCAGTTAGGTGCCAGAGGTTACTGATGAGATTCATGCGTTTTAATGCCATAGCAGAGTATGCCCCAGGCAAGACCTTAGCGGTAGCAGACGCACTCTCTAGGAGCCCTGAACAGCGTTATGGTGATGTGACGAGTCATGAGGATGTGGCAACACATATCGAGGTGGTCCTGAGTCAAGTCCCAGCCACAACCTACAGGATGACAGAGTTAAGACAACACACAGAAGATGACAGTCAGCTACAGGCAGTCATAGGTTTCATCAGAAATGGGTGGCCTGAGTATGTTGACATGGTACCAGAGTCGATCAGGGAATTTTATCATGTCAGAGGAGAACTGTCAGAGGTTGATGGGTTAGTCATCAGAGGCAGGCGCATCGTTGTTCCCACAGAAATGAGAGAGATTATATTGAGGAGAATGCATGATGGACATCAAGGGCTGGTTAAATGCAGGGAAAGAGCTAATCAGTCGGTGTGGTGGCCCAGAATATCTGAGGAGATCGTGACAACTGTGCAACAGTGTGCATTCTGTAGGGAAAACAGAGGTTCACAGAGAAAGGAGCCATTGATGCCTAGTGAGCTCCCATCAAGGCCGTGGCAAAAGGTGGCCATAGATTAGTTGGAGTTTGGGAAGAAACACTACTTAGTGGTATCAGACTATTACTCCAGATATCTTGAAATACTGAACCTGAAATACTGAACTACCAGCAGTCAGGTTGTAGCTAAGCTGAAAGCCACATTTGCACGTTTTGACGTCCTGGAGGTGCTGATGAGTGATAATGGACCCCAGCTAGTTTCTACAGAGATGAGAGAGTTTAGTCAGGAATATGACTTTGTTCATGTCACGTCAAGCCCACATTACCCACAGAGTAATGGTCAGGCTGAGCGGGCAGTTCAGACAGCTGGAAGCATTTTGAGACAGGATGACCCACTTCTGGCCTTAATGTCGTACAGAGCCACACCTTCCTCCTCCACTGGTGTCAGTCCAGCTGAACCGCTGATGGGCCGGAAAATAAGAACCACGCTACCCACCTTGCAGGACAACCTGAAACCGGGATGGCCCACAGAGGAGAAGATCCGACAGGCGGATGCAGCTGCCAAGCAAAAGCAAGCTCACTACTACAATAGCAGAAATGGAGGAAGACTTTTACGTCCACTGCAGCCGGGAGACCCAGTCCTCACCAAACTGGACGGACAGAAAGGATGGACAACGTCTGCCGTGGTTCAGAGTTCTAGCTCTACTCCGAGGTCCTATGTCGTGGAGAGCGCTACAGGAGAAACAGACGACACCTGCAGTTCATCCCACCACCACCACCACCTAAACCTGTCAGTGAGACCACCAACCAGCACATTCTAGAAGACACGCAGCAAGGGGAAAAGCAGCAAACTCTTCCAGCTTCCCCAGAGACGGGTACCGTCACTCGCTCAGGCAGAGTCAGACTAGATTGGTGATTTCCAACTTTTGCAGGAAGATTAGTAGAGAAGATTAGTAATCTCTGAGAATGTCTGTGCATTCTTTGTTGATGCATTTCAGCAACGGTTGCAATTAGTTAAGCCATTTTTGCTGGAGCTGTTTTGAAAGAAAAGGAGGGTAAGAGAAACAATGAAAACATGTTAATCTCAGGTAAGAAGTTAAAGGAAGAATGTTAATTTTAGGTAATAAGTTGAAGCCTAGAATAAGGAAGAATGTTTCATTTCGGGTAATAGTATGAAGCTTATAATTTTTATAAGGCAATTGAGTTATTATTAAAATAACTGTTTTACACAAGGAAGTTATTAGTTCTACTAAGAGTTTTCCAAAACATGGTTACTTGAAGGGGGAGATGTGATGTTAGAAATGACCAGTAGGGGGCACTGGTGAATCGAGCATGAAGGTAGTAGTTGATGAATGACTGGAACTGGAATGTATGTCAAAGAGCAACAGAGGAATAAAAGTCTAACAGTTTGAACCTGCAGAGTTCTATGTAATGTCTGTAAGACAAGAACAGTTTTAGAATAGATTTTAAGATTTGAATGATTGCTTTAAAGCTCTCGGTGGTTTGGCCCCTAAATATATAGCCGATCTCCTCATTCCTTATGTACCTGGTCACAATCTTAGATCTTCGGCAAAAAGCCTTTTAACAATCCCACAATCTAGACTGAAGACCAGGGGAGACGGGGCCTTAACCATGAGAGCCCCCCCCACTCTGGAACAGTCTCCATGGAGAGATCAGGCTGGCTGGGTCCCTACCAGTATTTCAGAACCTACCTCTATAGGCGTGCTTTTAATGATTTTAGGGGCTCTTAAATGGAAACATTTGATTTTATTGATTGCACTGATTTATCAATGTTATGGATTCTAACCACTATCACCGTTCCATGTGTGTGCTGAGTTTATTTCTCCATACTGGAAACTGTTTTTAGTCTCATATTAATTTTTCAGCACTTTGTAATCTGGTTTTCGAAAAGTGCTATATAAATAAAGTTTATTATTAGTATTATTGCACACACACACAGACACACACACACACACACACACACACACACACAGACACACACACACAGACACACACACACACACACACTCCCCTTGTGACGTCTGGCTTTCAGTGCTATCACCTGGGAATGACGTGTGTTTTAGAACCTGTTCAGAACCGCATCAAAAGCAGATTCTGCAGAAATTCTGAACATGAGCGTGAGTGAAATCAATCAGTACCGAAATATTATCAACCATCTGCAAAACCAAAAGGAAATTCCAACTAATATGCTTTTTGAAAAATGTAAAGTTTATTCAACCCCAAAGGTTTCTGAATTGATGTTTCCTTTTCTTTTATGTTGTATATGTATGTGTATATATGTATAAATTGTGTTTTATTTTTTATATCTTTCTGTACTATGTACACATTTCAGTTGTTGTGTTATGTTGTTTGTCAATAAAGTCTGGAATAAAACAATAAAACATGAGCAAAGGAACAGAACACGGGGCATCACGACTGCAGACCCGCTGTGGGTTTGATCCGGTCCGCAAGACAACAGACGTGACGTCACCTGACACCACGTGACAGCGCCTGCCGGTCACGTGACTGCTGCCGGGTTCCGGGTGCGGGTTTTCTTCGGTTTCTTGGACCCTAAATTCAGGTACAACTTCATTTTCTTTGTTCCTGCCGAACCGGAACCGGTCCGTGCCCGTCGTCTGGGCTCAGTCCTCGCTTTTCCGCCTTTAGAGACCTGACCCGGCGGCTCTTACCGGTTTGGGTCTGAAAGAGCTGAAAATCAGCCCAGGAGGTCACGTGACCCGACCTAGACGAAACCCGAACCGGCGGAAGAAAAAAGGAGGCAAAGGTTCTGCGGTGGTTCGGTCCAGCCGCAGCCTGTAACCCGCCTGAGAGAACGGGACCGTCATGGAACCGGAGCTTTAAACACACCAACCTCGGTTCCGACCCGGTTCGGAGGGTGTGTAAGGGTCAGGACTTCTGACGGAGGACGGGCCGGTTCGGGTTCTGAGTCCATTTTTGTTTCTAGAGTTTAACGTGTTCGTACCCAGGGACTAGTTCCGACTGCGCATGTGCGCGTGGCTGGGTCAGGTAAAGAGCCAGAACACGTTTTTAAAATTCTTTTGGGTCCAGTTCTAGATGATCCGCCTCCTCAGTTCTGTAGAGAACCGGTTCCTGCAGGGTCCTCAGAGGGTCTGGACTCCATCATGGAGACTCAGAACCCAGGACCTGCTTTTGGGTCACCCAGGCCCAGTTGTCTTCAGCTGTGGTGGGGGGGGGGTGGGGTTTGATGACACTTTATGGTTGGTTCTGAGCGCGGTGACCCTCTTGTTACTATGTCCTGTTTTTGAATGAAGGTGGGCGGAGCTAACTCCAGCTACATTGTCCGTCCCGTCCTCACGGAGACCCGGTCCGGTGTGTCTGTGGTAACGGTTCTGTGGGTTCTGCTCCTTCAGTCATGGACTTGTCTGACAGCGAAGACGACGTCTACAACGAAAGGACGGCGTTGGTGGCCGCAGAGAAGCCGGCGGTGCCGTCCTACAGGCCCGGCTCGGACTGCAGCCCCCCTGACGGCTCGCCCCCCAAACCCGTGAGTCAATTCTTCTGCAGTTCTGCGCCGCGCGCGTCACTGACGCCCCGTTTATGCAGACCAGGGCGAGCGGACATGCGCGGGGAGGAGCCTCCGATCAGGAGGCGGAGGCGGGAGAGGAGGAGCTCATGAAGTACGGAGCGAAGCACGTCATCATGCTCTTCATCCCCGTCACGCTCTGCATGCTGGTCGTGGTCGCCACCATAAAGTCCGTCAGCTTCTACACGGAGAAGACCAACCAGCAGCTGTAGGTATCCATTCCCGCCAACATGCGCTCTGCTCTGCTGCTCTCAGCTAACACCCCCCCCCAACAGGATCTACACGCCGTTCACAGAAGACACGCCCTCTGTCGGACGCCGCCTCCTAAACTCTGTCCTCAACACCATCATCATGATCAGCGTCATCGTGGTCATGACCATTTTTCTGGTCGTGCTCTACAAGTACCGCTGCTATAAGGTCAGTGCCCCCCAGGACCCTGAATTTCTACGCCAGTCTGCAGTTCTGATGTTCATGTCCGTGAGGTTCTGTGTGTAGCGATGGGTAGCAGAACTCTGTGCTCTGTGCCCTGCGTGGCGGTTGCCCTGTGTGGCGGTTACCCTGTGTGGCGGTTGCCCTGCGTGGCGGTTGCCCTGTGTGGCGGTTACCCTGTGTGGCGGTTACCCTGTGTGGCGGATACCCTGTGTGGCGGTTGCCCTGCGTGGCGGTTACCCTGTGTGGCGGTTGCCCTGCGTGGCAATTACCCTGTGTGGCGGTTACCCTGCGTGGCAGTTGCCCTGTGGGGCATGAGCCTGCGTGGCGGTTACCCTGTGGGGCATGAGCCTGCGTGGCAGTTGCCCTGTGGGGCATGAGCCTGCGTGGCGGTTACCCTGTGGGGCATTAGCCTGCGTAGCAGTTACCCTGTGTGGCGGTTGCCCTGTGTGGCGGTTACCCTGTGTGGCGGTTACCCTGTGTGGCGGTTACCCTGCGTGTCGGTTACCCTGCGTGTCGGTTACCCTGCGTGGCGGTTACCCTGCGTGGCGGTTGCCCTGTGTGGCGGTTGCCCTGTGTGGCATGAGCCTGCGTGGCGGTTACCCTGTGGGGCATTAGCCTGCGTAGCAGTTACCCTGTGTGGCAGTTGCCCTGCGTGGCGGTTACCCTGTGTGGCGGTTGCCCTGCGTGGCGGTTGCCCTGTGTGGCGGTTACCCTGTGGGGCATGAGCCTGCGTAGCAGTTACCCTGCGTGGCGGTTGCCCTGCGTAGCGGTTGCCCTGCGTGGCGGTTACCCTGCGTGGCAGTTGCCCTGCGTGGCAATTACCCTGTGTGGCGATTACCCTGCGTGGCAGTTGCCCTGTGGGGCATGAGCCTGCGTAGCGGTTACCCTGCCTAGCGGTTACCCTGCGTAGCGGTTACCCTGTGTGGCGGTTGTCCTGTGTGGCTGTTGTCCTGTGTGGGGGTTACACTGCGTAGCGGTTACCCTGCGTGGCGGTTACCCTGCGTGGCGGTTACCCTGTGTGGCGGTTGTCCTGTGTGGCTGTTGTCCTGTGTGGGGGTTACACTGCGTGGCGGTTACCCTGCGTGGCGGTTACCCTGCGTGGCGGTTACCCTGTGTGGCGGTTGCCCTGCGTGGCATGAGCCTGCGTAGCGGTTACCCTGTGTGGCGGTTACCCTGTGTGGCGGTTACCCTGTGTGGCGGTTGTCCTGTGTGGGGGTTACCCTGTGTAGCGGTTACCCTGCGTGGCATGAGCCTGCATAGCGGTTACCCTGTGTGGCGGTTACCCTGTGTGGTGGTTACCCTGCCTGGCGGTTACCCTGCGTGGCATGAGCCTGCGTAGCGGTTACCCTGCGTGGCGGTTACCCTGCGTGGCGGTTACCCTGCGTGGCGGTTACCCTGCGCGGCATGAGCCTGCGTAGCGGTTACCCTGTGTGGCGGTTACCCTGCGTGGCGGTTACCCTGCGTGGCGGTTGCCCTGCGTGGCGGTTACCCTGTGGGGCATGAGCCTGCGTAGCAGTTACCCTGCGTGGCGGTTGCCCTGCGTAGCGGTTGCCCTGCGTGGCGGTTACCCTGCGTGGCAGTTGCCCTGCGTGGCAATTACCCTGTGTGGCGATTACCCTGCGTGGCAGTTGCCCTGTGGGGCATGAGCCTGCGTGGCGGTTACCCTGCGTGGCGGTTGCCCTGCGTGGCATGAGCCTGCGTAGCGGTTACCCTGTGTGGCGGTTACCCTGCGTGGCGGTTACCCTGCGTGGCGGTTACCCTGCGTGGCGGTTACCCTGCGTGGCGGTTACCCTGCGTGGCGGTTACCCTGCGTGGCGGTTACCCTGCGTGGCATGAGCCTGCGTGGCGGTTACCCTGTGTGGCGGTTACCCTGCGTGGCGGTTACCCTGCGTGGCGGTTACCCTGCGTGGCGGTTACCCTGCGTGGCGGTTACCCTGCGTGGCGGTTACCCTGCGTGGCATGAGCCTGCGTGGCGGTTACCCTGTGTGGCGGTTGCCCTGCGTGGCGGTTGCCCTGCGTGGCGGTTGCCCTGTGTGGCGGTTACCCTGCGTGGCGGTTACCCTGTGTGGCATGAGCCTGTGTGGCGGTTACCCTGCGTGGCGGTTACCCTGCGTGGCGGTTACCCTGCGTGGCGGTTACCCTGCGTGGCGGTTGCCCTGCATAGCGGTTACCCTGCGTGGCGGTTACCCTGTGTGGCGGTTACCCTGTGTGGCGGTTACCCTGCGTGGCGGTTGCCCTGCGTGGCGGTTACCCTGCGTGGAACGGTGGTGACCCCCCCCCTGCTGTCTCTTGCAGTTCATCCATGGCTGGCTCATCCTGTCGTCCCTCATGCTGCTCTTCTGGTTCAGCGTCATGTACCTGGGGTGAGTTCCTGCGTCTGCTCCTGATGGTTTCGGGTTCCAGCCCTTTATCTTTTTCTTTGTCCTTGAAACGGTTTATTTTAAGCAATTAAGTAGAAATAATACACAAAAACAACACAATCATCAGTTGTACATTCATACAGTAACTACCGGTAATCAAACTTAGGATAATTAGACATATTAATAAATATTGCTTAAAGGGAGTGGAAGGAAGTGAACTTATATAATCCCACCCCTTATACTATAACCATTTTATTACATGATTTATCAATATCCGGTTCCTAGCTTTTATCAGACAGAATTAAGAATCATAAAGTATCGATAAAGCACATGACAAAGATGAATGACTTAATTATTATGTAAAAAATAACTATTTCAGAAATCAACATGACAAATGCAGATCAGTTATTTAAAATATATGCAGATTAAAAGTCATTCATATGATTAAACATAATACTATATCAGTAAAATAGACACAACACTGTTTCAGAGATTTTCGCTGGTTTATCCGTCTCCTTTCTCCTGGGGAGCAGGTGGCAGGTCTCCATGGTGTTGAGATCCAGGGAAATCCCTTTAGATGTGAGAAATGAATGTATTTGCTGATCCAGAGACTCTCCACCGCTCACCGTATCAGCACTGCTAGCTACGCTAGCTCTATTAGCATTAGCAGTGCTAGCTCCAGCTGCATTCAGCTTTGCCCGAGGCTTGATCGGTACTCCAGTGAGAATGACATTATTCATCCTTACTTGCTGTTCCACATCGTCCAGTCTTTTCTCCAGAATGTCGACCCGGTTCTCTCGTTGCTCGTTTTGAGCCCGAAATCTTCAGAACTCTTCCATCATTTCCCAAAGTGGCGTTAGCTTAGCGGACACTTGTTCCATAAACGGATACAACGTAGCTTTGATATCATCAAGAATCTTTTTACGGTCATCGTATTCCTGGCTTTTCTTGGGGGGTCAGCTCTCTTTTTTGGAGAAAATCAACTTTTTAAGTCATTTGAAGATAGATGTATAGCCGGCGCCGTGAGCCCCCACGCGTCCCGCTGTAACCCGGAACCGGAAAAATAAATAAAAAAATAAAAATAAAAAAAATGGAGGTCTTCCTCTAACTTTCAGTGAAGTCTTCAAGACCTACAACTTGGCGGTGGACTACCTGACGGTCGCCATGGTAATCTGGAACTTCGGGGCCGTGGGGATGGTCTGCATCCACTGGAAGGGCCCCCTTCAGCTGCAGCAGGCCTACCTGATCCTCATCAGCGCTCTGATGGCGCTCGTCTTCATCAAGTACCTCCCTGAGTGGTCGGCGTGGGTCATCTTGGCCGCCATCTCCGTCTACGGTGAGTTCAGCGGCAGCGACAGTGACGGGTTGAGAACTGCCCTCGCGTTTGCACACCTGACGTCCTCCCATCATGCTTTGCTCTGTCGCTGCAGACCTGGTGGCCGTTCTCAGTCCTAAAGGGCCCCTCAGGATGTTGGTGGAAACGGCTCAGGAGCGCAACGAGCCCATTTTCCCCGCCCTCATCTACTCCTGTGAGTCCCTCCTTCACCCGGGGGGGTTTAAACCGCACCCGGACCGGCGCCGGAACAGATCCGCGTGCGGTTCTTTGATGCTGCTGGGCCGGTTGTAAATGTGGAACAGTCAGAAGAAACGCGTGTATGTTTCTAAACGGGGCGTGGCTCCTGGGACTGATGATGTCATCCTTCCCGCAGCAGCCATGATGTGGGGCGTGGCCATGGCGAGTCCGGTGGACGCTCACAGCTCTGACACAGGTGTGCTTCCTCTCTGGAGGATGTTTGCTCACCTGTGCTGTCATGCTGACGCATCACTTCCTGTTCCAGATGAGGAGGCGGAGCAGAGGGCTGAGGGGGCGGAGCCTTCGGATGGACGGCAGGGGGCAGAAGAGGAGGAGGAGGAGGACCGTGAGTCTGCACGACGTGGGCGGCTGGCCCCGCCCCCTGCTGTGTACTGACGTTTTTGTGTGTGCAGGGGGGGTGAAGCTGGGTCTGGGGGACTTCATCTTCTACAGCGTTCTGGTGGGGAAGGCGGCGGCGACCGGCGGCGACTGGAACACCACCATCGCCTGCTTCATCGCCATCCTCATCGTAAGCATTCCCTCATTCCAGGGGGGGTTGGCTGTGGGAGGAGTTATGATGGCTAACATGAGAAGGTGACCCCCTAAAGTTAGGGGGATTGTGTGTGGGGGGGGGAGTGATGGACCGTGGTAAATTCTTTTAGATTTTTGAAGGGGGGGGCATTCAGTTCCCTTAAATCAGGGTCAAATGTGACGCGGTTTACGACACCTGGACTCACCTGTGTGGGGGTGGGGGGTTGATGTCATCACAAAGGGGAGGGGAGCGACGTTCTCACAGCTCAGATGCGTTTCAAGCCGTTTCTATTCGGTGGCCACGCCCCTCACCTGTGCCCCTCCCCCAGGGTCTGTGCCTGACGCTGCTGCTGCTCGCCATCTTTAAGAAGGCCCTGCCGGCGCTGCCCATCTCCATCACCTTCGGCCTCATCTTCTACTTCTCCACCGGCTTCGTGGTTCAGCCCTTCATGGACCGCCTGGCTGCTCATCAGTTCTACATCTGACAAGCCCCGCCCTCCGATGGCCCCGCCCCCTGTTCACTCGCTATCCTCTCTGCCGACGAAGCGCACAAAGATGGCCGCCTACCGAGAGTCATTTCTGTTTTTGGATGAAGCACAGGAAGTGATGTCACTCTGGGTGGCCCTCACGTGTTGGTGTGGGCGGAGCCTAGCTCCACAGCTGACTGTCAGAGGCACCTGTAGTTTACTTTAGTCTGAGGTGTGCTAGCGGTGACCATCTAACCCAAAGCAACCAAAACTCCAATACCCATGATCCTCTGCTGTAGAGGCGCTCTCAGGTATTTGTAAGCGATCACCACTAAAGAAAATGAAGCCATGTGTGTGTTTATAAATCTTGACCTCTCCAGGCTTCCGTCCTTTTATCACTGGTCAATTCTAAATGCTAAATGGCGTATACTTATGTAGCGCTTTCTACCCTGTTTGAAATACCAACAACACTTTACAGTCACACACACACTCACCCAGTCACACACACACACCCAATCACACACACACACACACTCACACACACTCACCCAGTCACACACACACACTCACCCAGTCACAAGCTCACCCAATCACACACACACTCACCCAGTCACACACACACACTCACCCAATCACACACACACACTCACCCAGTCACACACACACACTCACCCAGTCACACGCTCACCCAATCACACACACACACACACTCACACACACTCACCCAGTCACACACACACACTCACCCAATCACACACACACACTCACCCAGTCACACACACACACACACTCACCCAGTCACACACACTCACCCAGTCACACACACTCACCCAGTCACACACACTCACCCAGTCACACACTCACCCAGTCACACACACTCACCCAGTCACACACACACCCAGTCACACACACTCACCCAATCACACACACACACTCACCCAATCACACACACACACTCACCCAGTCACACACACACTCACCCAGTCACACACACACACCCAATCACTCACACACACTCACCCAGTCACACACACACACACTCACCCAGTCACACACTCACCCAGTCACACACACTCACCCAGTCACACACACACTCACCCAATCACACACACACACTCACCCAATCACACACACACACTCACCCAGTCACACACACACACTCACCCAATCACACACACACTCACCCAGTCACACACACACACTCACCCAATCACACACACACACTCACCAAGTCACACACACACACTCACCCAGTCACACACTCACCCAGTCACACACACTCACCCAGTCACACACACTCACCCAGTCACACACACACTCACCCAGTCACACACACTCACCCAGTCACACACCACACTCACCCAGTCACACACACACACACTCACCCAGTCACACACTCACCCAGTCACACACACACACACTCACCCAGTCACACACTCACCCAGTCACACACACACACACTCACCCAGTCACACACACTCACCCAGTCACACACACACACACTCACCCAGTCACACACACACACCCAATCACTCACACACACTCACCCAGTCACACACACACACACTCACCCAGTCACACACTCACCCAGTCACACACACACACACTCACCCAATCACACACACACACTCACCCAATCACACACACACACACACACCCAGTCACACTCACACACCGATGGCGGCTCCGCTGGCGCCAACCTCCCACCAGAGGCAAGGTGGGGTTCAGTGTCTTGCCCAAGGACACTTGGGCACATGGGCGTGCAAGGCGGGAATCGAACCTGCAATCTTACGATCATGGGTCGACCGCCCCGCCGCTGCACCACGGCCGCCCCATAAATCTCCAGGACCTCCAGTGGTTCTGGTTCTCCAAGTCTTGCAGCAATGAAAGGCACTTTTTCAAAGCTGGGATCGGTCAGGGCAGCTGCTTCACCCGTCGACCCAAACCGGTCCGGTTCGGTTTGGCTGTTAAACCCCAACACTTCATTCATGGAGACGGGGCGTTGTGGTTCTGCCTCAGTTGTTTAATACAAAAAAACAAACAATTTTGATGAAAAACTGACTCCAGAAATGTTCTGAGGTTCTGACCGTCACAGACGCTTTTCCTACGATGGAACCCAAACATGCAGAATGCTTCCGGATCAGTCCGCTCTGCGGTTCTGCCGGACGGTCGGGAAGTCGACCGGACCCCTCCCAGGTGGTTCTGGAGGGGTCAGTCAGGGCGGTCCATGGATGTGAATTTTGGACATTTTTATTAGTCCAGGAACAAACGGAGGCGTGTCTGCGGTGGCGCCGGCGGCTTCATTTAGCTCCGATCCTCAAACTGGACTTTGTTCTTCAGCAGGAACGTGGCCAGGAACTCGATGGGGTTCGGGGGTCTGCACATTCAGAACAAACAGACCTCAGAACAGAATCAGCGGGTCCCGGCAGACCCGGTGGGCGGGGCCACGCACCTCTCCTTGGCGAGCACGGACAGACCCTGCAGCAGGATGGGCACCACGGTCTGGTCCAGGTAGGCCCGCGTGGGCAGGGCCTGCAGGTCCACCTTCTGCTTGGACAGCTTGTCGGCGCCGGCCTTGTCCCCGTCCACCGCCCTCTGGATGCTGTCGCTCAGCCCGAACTCTGCGTGGGGGGGTTCCGACACCTGTGGGACAGGAGGGGGTCAGGGGGGCACGGGGGGGCGGGGCTGGGGCAAAGCTACGTCACTCACGGCAGGGGGCCCCTCCATGGACTGGTCCAGATCCGGGTGTTCTGCAGAAACAGAACAGCTATGTCAGAACGTGGGTCAGGACCGGCAGAGTTACGAGGTTCTGTTCATACGGACGGGTTCTGGTCTGACAGAGAATCGAACCGTATCCTGTGAGCCACGGTTCAGAAGAACTTAAACCGGTTCGGACCGACAGAAACCCGGTACCGGGAAGGTTCGGACACAAACACTTCTTTATACACCGTAACTACGTAGATGTGGCGGGATCAGAACCGGTTCCGGAGCCGAACGCAGCCGGTTATTGATGGCTCTTAGCTTAGCATCAGCTGCCGGTCCGTTTCCGGTCATTTCACCTCACGAGCCGATATTTAGAGGCGCGGCTTTCCCGCCAATCATCAAACGGAACCGCGGAGCAGAAAAGAGCGCGAATTCAGCGACAGCCCCGCGGAAAAACGCAGCAACGCTTCACAATGAACTCACCGTCCGACATGTTTGTTATGGAAACTGACGCACGAGTTCCTGCCGACGTAATACGTCTTATGGAGCTACGTCAGGTCGTGCGGACGGTGTTTCCGGTCTGCCAAAATAAAAGCCCCTTGTTGTCTTTTCACTTTCTGTACGTTTTTCTGCTAATTTTACTGTGGAAACGTTGATGTCGTTCAGGTGAAGGCGCTTGTAGTTTCATGGACATGTTTTGTAGTCTTTAACCCTTGTGCTATCCTATGACCCCCCCCCCCCCTTCCATTGAGGTGTTCTCCTACCATGACAAAGGTGGATAAAGGTGGAGAGGATTTCATGTAATCCATGGACACCAGTGAAGATCACAAATCATTGAAGAACAAAGGTTCAGAGCTCTGTCTAGTGGGTCTAGATGACCCCACTCCCAATGTTAAAGCGCCTAGGATAGAACAAGGGTTACATATGATGAAGCTCCACAGGACAAAACATCCTGTCAACAGTTTGTCGCCTCGTTTATCAGGTTCTTCATGTTTTCAGGCTCCAGCCTTTTTTGGTCCAACACTAGTGGTTTCTGACAGGCCCGGTTCTGAAACGCCCTGTAACCCTTGTTCTATCCTAGGCCCTTTAACATTGGGAGTGGGGTCATCTAGACCCACTAGACAGTAGGGTCATCTAGACACAGCTCTGAACCTTTGTTCTTCAATGATTTGTGATCTTCACCGGTGTCCATGGATTACATGAAATCCTCTCCACCTTTATCCACCTTTGTCATGGTAGGAGAACACCTCAATGGAAGGGGGGGGGGGTCATAGGATAGAACAAGGGTTAAAGACATCTATTCTGAGCAGAATTCATTTAGTCTTCGGGCTCTGATGACATCACAGGACTGGAACACTCATCTACTTCCTGACGTAAAATTCCAATTTCATAAGGACACGCCCAGCTGATTTAATGATGGCAGGAAGGGCGTCAGTTATCAAGTCATTATGATGTTTTCCAGAGTCTTCAATGTCTTGAAGGTTCTCCTTTCTCTGATGCTGCTCGGGTCCAGCTGAATGTTTCTGCAGCTTAAGACCCCCTGACCTGAGAACCTCCCACCCCCCAAGCAAAGGGGCGAGGTCAGAAGGTCCTGCCATGGATGAAATATCAGTTCTGGACTGATTCTGGTTTTTCTGCTTGTTCAGAGCAAAGACTCATTGGAGATGATGGAAAGACCAGATGTTCAGCTAAATAATCAGGCCACAGATGCGGAAGCAAAAGTAGCTTTTAATGTGAAATTCTTCATTCATAGCAGAAGAGACGCCAACATCAAGGTCATTTTCAGACACACAGCTTTCCTCACCGCTTCTGCGTTGAGATTTATGGGTTTATAACTAATCCACCTAGTAACCCTTGAGATGTCACCCTTCAGTGGGCGTGTCTTCATGGGTTCTTCCAAAAACAGAATCATCCATAAAATGATGTTTTATCCTTTCTAAAGCACAGACTGTCAGAAAAACTATCCAAGTTTGAACTGGATCAGAACCAGACTGCATTTCAGCTGAGTTGATGGTTCTGCTAGGCTGGTTCTGCGTCTTCACAGAAGGAAGGGGATGATGGCTTTCCTGGAGGGGGGGTAGTCCTCAAACCTCTGCCTGTAGTCTCTGAAACACAGGAAGGTCAGAAGGAATGAAAGAAGCTTTTCTTTTGACGGTTCCTTCAGGACCAAAGGGCTTCATGATGACAGGAAGACAGAAGAAAGTTTCACATTAGAATGTTTCAGAACAAAATGACCAAAATTTTCTGTCACTTACTTAAAACGAAAATGCATTTTTGTTTTCACATCCACCGTGCGAAAAGTGTCACATTATTCTGGTATTGACTTTAATTGTTAATAATGCTACAGAAATGTTTCCATACTTTACGTCATCAACGCATTCAGATCCTTCTGTGAGGCCTTTTCTCAAACTGAGGGGTGATTTATCTGCAGATCATCGGCATAGCGATGAAAAGAGACATTATGCTGAGCAATGACAGAACCAAGAGATAGAAAGAAAACAAGCTGGACCAAGGATAGAACCTTGTGGGCCTTTGGCCTCCTAGACACAGTTCTGATATTCGGCTAAGGAGTCTCGTAAAATGTCAAGAGAGACGTTTGTCTTTCTTCCAAGTTCTCTCAGCCGGTCTGCAATGCTGCCAAGTGGTGCAAGTGTTGCTGTTAAACCAGAGATCACCTCTTTGGAAGTGGAACAATCGAGTTCAGGATCTCCAAGAAGGTGAAATGAAGACAGGATGTGTCCTAGAATTCAGCGGAGAACTGCTGTCGAGGACTTAAAGACGACCAAAAGATGACCCAAAGAAGATCCACAGAAGATCCACAGATGACCAAAAGACGACCCAAAGAAGATCCACAGATGACCAAAAGACGACCCAAAGAAGATCCACAGAAGATCCACAGATGACCAAAAGACGACCCAAAGAAGATCCACAGAAGATCCACAGATGACCAAAAGACGACCCATAGAAAACCCACAAAAAACCCCACAGAAGATCCACAGAAGACCAAAAGACGACCCACAAAAGATCCACAGAAGATCCACAGACGACCAAAAGACGACCCACAGAAAACCCACAAAAAAACCCACAGAAAACCCACAGAAGATCTACAGAAGACCAAAAGACGACCCACTAAAGATCCAGAGATGACCATAAGACGACAGATAGAAAACCCACAGAAGATCCACAGAAGACCAAAAGACGACCCACTAAAGATCCACAGATGACTAAAAGACGACCCACAAAAGATCCACAGAAAAACCCACAGAAGACCCACAGAAGATCCACAGAAGACCAAAAGACGACCCACAAAAGATCCACAGAAGACCAAAAGACGACCCACAGAAGATCCACAGAAAAACCCACAGAAGACCCACAGAAGATCCACAGAAGACCAAAAGACGACCCACTAAAGATCCAGAGATGACCATAAGACGACAGATAGAAAACCCACAGAAGATCCACAGAAGACCAAAAGACGACCCACAGAATATCCACAGATGACTAAAAGACGACCCACAAAAGATCCACAGAAAAACCCACAGAAGACCCACAGAAGATCCACAGAAGACCAAAAGACGACCCAAAGAAGATCCACAGAAGACCAAAAGACGACCCACAGAAGATCCACAGAAAAACCCACAGAAGACCCACAGAAGATCCACAGAAGACCAAAAGACGACCCAAAGAAGATCCACAGAAGACCAAAAGACGACCCACAGAAGATCCACAGACGACCAACAGAAAACTCACAAAAAACCCCACAGAAGACCCACAGAAGATCAATAGAAGATCCACAGAAGATCCACAGAAGACCAAGAGATGACCCACAAAAGATCCACAGAAGATCCACAGACGACCAAAAGACGACCCACAGAAAACCCACAAAAAACCCCACAGAAGATCAAAAGACGACCCACTAAAGATCCAGAGACGACCAAAAGACGACCCACAGAAAACCCACAAAAAACCCCACAGAAGACCCACAGAAGATCCACAGAAGATCCACAGAAGACCAAGAGATGACCCACAAAAGATCCACAGAAGATCCACAGATGACCAAAAGACGACCCAAAGAAGATCCACAGATGACCAAAAGACGACCCAAAGAAGATCCACAGATGACCATAAGACGACCCATAGAAAACCCACAGAAGATCCACACAAGACCAAAAGACGACCCACTAAAGATCCAGAGACGACCAAAAGACAACCCACAGAAAACCCACAAAAAACCCCACAGAAGACCCACAGAAGACCAAGAGATGACCCACAAAATATCCACAGAAGATCCACAGATGACCAAGAGATGACCCACAAAAGATCCACAGATGACCAAAAGACGACCCACAGAAAACCCACAAAAAAACCCACAGAAGATCCACAGAAGATCCTTAGAAGACCAAAAGACGACCCAAAGAAGATCCACAGATGACCATAAGACGACCCATAGAAAACCCACAGAATATCCACAGATGACCAAGAGATGACCCACAAAAGATCCACAGATGACCATAAGACGACCCATAGAAAACCCACAGAAGATCCACAGATGACCAAAAGACGACCCACAGAAAACCCACAAAAAAACCCACAGAAGATCCACAGAAGATCCTTAGAAGACCAAAAGACGACCCAAAGAAGATCCACAGATGACCATAAGACGACCCATAGAAAACCCACAGAATATCCACAGAAGACCAAAAGACGACCCACAAAAGATCCACAGACGACCAAAAGACGACCCACAGAAAACCCACAAAAAACCCCACAGAAGACCCACAGAAGACCATAAGACGACCCATAGAAAACCCACAGAAGATCCACAGAAGATCCACAGAAGACCAAGAGATGACCCACAAAAGATCCACAGAAGATCCACAGATGACCAAAAGACGACCCACAGAAGATCCACAGATGACCAAAAGACGACCCACAAAAAACCTACAGAAGATCCACAGAAGACCATAAGACGACCCATAGAAAACCCACAGAAGATCCACAGAAGATCCACAGAAGACCAAGAGATGACCCACAAAAGATCCACAGAAGATCCACAGAAGACCAAAAGACGACCCAAAGAAGATCCACAGACAACCAAAAGACTACCCAAAGAAGATCCACAGATGACCAAAAGACCACATCCCTATTTCTGCCATTCTTCTGTACAGTATAGACGCGGGGTTCTGACAGATCCATGCACGTGGTTTTGATAAGTCTGTGTGGTTCTGAGCAGTCCAATAAGTCCTCAAAGGTTCTGAATCAGGAAGAAAAGTTCTAGAACCTCTTCTGTCATTTGAGATCTGAAGTTGTGGAGGAAGTTATATAGATCATCAGAAATGTGGATCTGGTCGGAATGAAGATGACTTAATCGGTACCAGTACCTGTGGTGATGGTAGGCTCTGGGCCCGATGGAACACACCGTGAAGAATGCCCAGGCAAAGGCGGGTAGAGTCCCGGCAGCGACGGCGTAACCACACCACTCTACGATTTCTCCCAGGAAGTTGGCGCCGGACACCAACTCAAACATTCCTCCTAAAAACAGAAGCAGACCCGGTTCAAGACAGTGGGCGGTAGCTTTACAGAAGTGGTCAGACCGGATCGGGACCCTTTACCGCGAGGGATCCTGTAGACGTGCTCCCCAGGTTTTCTCAGGCCGCGCAGGATGAAGTCACTGTGGACGTTGATGCTTAGACCCACGATGAACAGGAAGCAGCCTTCACAGAAACACAAAAAACCAGTTCAGAACCGGACCGTAGAACCAACAGAACCTTCATGACAGAAAAAGGTTCAACGCCATTGCTCAAAGGAAGTGGGATCTCTGTGTGGAACAGACTGTGATGAAGGCCTGCCTCTGCCTGCTGCTTTGCTGTTTATCACGGTACGATCCTGGGAGGAGGACCTGGGGAACCAGTTTCCTTTCCGAAGGCAGAGTTCTCACATGGAGAACACCATCAAGTCTTCTCTCTGTGGGCTTCCTGGAAAACCGGAGCAGTCTTCATAACTGACGAGTCATGAAAACTTGAAGTGGGCTCAATGAAGAGGTTGACGCCATTGTTCCACAGCAGAGTAATAATAATAAGAAGTGCTACTTTCTGTCACACACCTAGCTGTGCGAGGTTTGTTCTCCGCATTTGGCCCATCCCCTGGGGGGGGCGGTGGGCTGCGGGCGGGCCGCGCCCGGGGGGTGGTGGCGTTGGGGGTCTTGCCCAGGAACCCCCACTGGGTGATGTTAACTGCCCGCCATTGATATGGTGGTTGCCCCCAGTGCCATTGCTGATTCCCCTTCGGGAATTGAACCCTGGATTCCTGCGTTGTAGCCCTTTACCTTACCAACTGAGCTACCCAGCCGCCCTCCCCCACAAAATTTCCCCTTAAAACGTCATTGATTTTTGTAAGCCCCGCCCACTTCGGCTTTACTCTCCAGTTGGAGCCATTAGTTGATCAGTTTGACGTTCCAGCATGAATCCATTAATCATTCACCGCCGCTCGTCTGTTGCAGCTCCACAATAAAGTTCATTGCTCTGCGTGTCACGACCTCACTACCTATAACCTCCCCCCCCCCCAACACACCTGGAGGTGAGGGTTGGTCTGACTCCACCCACCAAAACCTCAGACTAAAGTTCCAGCAGACTGTTTCATGTGTTTGTTTGTGTGGATGCAAAAACACAAACAGAATACATAACACACAAGTCAAAACACACAACCAGAACACACAACATACAAAGACGACACACAATCAAAAGCTGACTCTGATCCTTCCAGAGGAACCAGAACCACATGAACCTGAGAGCCAAACTCAGTTACCAGCCTTAAATTATCTGTTCACTGGTTCAGGGACCACCACGAACCTCCTCAGACCACCACGAACCTCCACAGACCACCACGAACCTCCACAGACCACCACGAACCTCCACGGACTACCACGAACCTCCACAGACCACCACGAACCTCCTCAGACCACCACGAACCTCCACAGACCACCACGAACCTCCTCAGACCACCACAAACCTCCACAAACCTCCACGGACCACCACGAACCTCCTCAGACCACCATGAACCTCCACAGACCACCACCAACCTCCTCAGACCACCACGAACCTCCTCAGACCACCATGAACCTCCACAGACCACCACGAACCTCCACGGACCACCACGAACCTCCTCAGACCACCACGAACCTCCACGGACTACCACGAACCTCCTCAGACCACCACAAACCTCCACAGACCACCACGAACCTCCTCAGACCACCACAAACCTCCTCAGACCACCACGAACCTCCACGGACCACCACGAACCTCCTCAGACCACCATGAACCTCCACAGACCACCACGAACCTCCACAGACCACCACAAACCTCCTCAGACCACCACGAACCTCCTCAGACCACAGTCGCCTCTTCCAGTTCTGAAAACAGAGGAACTAAATCCTGCAATCCCACCAAAGACCACCAGGGGCAGGTTTCAGGAGACAGCATCTTCCCATTGACCTTTAAAGTCCGACCTGTTGGCATTGTTTACTGAAACGTCTTGACGGTTTATTTATTGGTTTTTGTTTACAACGTGTTTCCGGATCCTTTCCAGACTGTTTACCAGTTGTTGTTGACGGACCAATCCCAAACTGTTTACTGACTGTTTACATCAGTGTTTGCTTGTTTACTAAATGGAGATTGTTTACAAACACCTTAGGCATGGTTTACTGACTGTTTCCAGACCATGTGGCTGTCCGGACCCACCTGCAGCCAGACGGGTCCTGGTCATCCAGGTGTGGTCGAAGTGGGCGCAGTGCAGCAGGTGGTGGCCCTGCAGGAAGCCATTGAGGCCGCAGAAGGCGGCGGAGAAGACGATGATGTGCAGCGGTACCGGCCGTCCGCGGGTCAGGAAGGCGTAGATAAGACTCCTGCAGAAAAACATAAGTCACTTCCTGTTTGCTGAGCCCCGCCCCTATTTTGTCTCTCATTTAACTTCAAACTAGCAGGTCACGTGACCTGCTGCCCTGACCCCCCAGACAGTCCCTCTGAGAAAGATCCAGACAGGTCTGGTTCTGGTTCTTGAAGCTCAGAGAGCAGAACTCAGAGATGATCAGAACCAGCTGTGTCAGCAGAAGTTCTGCTGACAGTCCGGTTCTGATCTGCAACAGGTTTCATCTCGACCCGGAACCCCAGCGGTCCAGCTGACGGATCATGAAACCAGACCGAGCTCAGCACCTGCTTCCTGGAACCAGACCGGAACACGTGCTTCCCTCCAGGTTCCGGGGTCTCACCTGTAGCCGTAGTGCAGCACGAAGGTGCCGAGCAGCAGCAGCGTCCCGGTCCCGGTCCCGAACCCGGTGCCGGTCCACTGCAGCAGCAGCAGCGGGGTCAGCAGGGCCGGGACCTCCTGCAGGAACCAGGCGAGCCCGGCCGGGCAGCGGCGACCCGGTCCCGGCGCGTACCGGCCGTACCGCGCGCACGCGCGGCGCTGCCGCCACAACAGAGCGGCGGCCGCCAGAAGGAGCGTCCAGCTCAGGTAGAAAACCGCCGAGTCCCGGCACGCAGTCATCCCGGTCTGTCACGGCGACCGATGAGTCTGCGCATGCGCAAACGACTTCTCCCCTCATCTGGGGCCAACGTTACGAAAGTTGAGTCGTTATGGCCCGAAGGAGCGTTTGGGTTCCAGAAGGTGTCAAAGGGCAGGAACACTTTGGTTCTGGTTTCTGTTTACCTACGTCTGTTGTTTCAACGTTGAACATTTATTTTGAACAAATTCCAGAGTTTTAAAAGGATCAGCTGTTGGTCA
This sequence comes from Oryzias curvinotus, assembly GCA_023969325.1. Classification (NCBI taxonomy): domain Eukaryota; kingdom Metazoa; phylum Chordata; class Actinopteri; order Beloniformes; family Adrianichthyidae; genus Oryzias; species Oryzias curvinotus. Next base: position 128,088 of record JALJSC010000256.1, on the reverse strand, counting down.
AGCGTTTGACAGTGCAGAGGCGTCAGGTCTCAATGGAACAAACACACTTTGATCTGCAGATAATAAAAGCAGGAAGAGCTTCCATCCCATCATGAACACAGTTCACCTCTGTAGATTAGAAACATCCAGACTAGAGCTGAGCGTGATCACATCTCTAAGGATTCTTCATTCTGATGCTCAAATCACGTCATGATTGCTAAAGAAATGACAACAACAACCCCTCAACCTAATCCAACAGTTTACACCTCAAACTGAAAAGGAATTTAAAGAAAAGTGTGAAAAGGACCTAGAATTACACACACTAGATAAATGTGTTATAGATCCGTCTGGACCTGACGGGATAACTGGAGACCTGCTCCTTCAAGGCTCAAAGAATCTGTCAGTAACTCAGATTTACCCGCAACCATGAAAGAGGTCAATGCCAGGTCCCAAACCAAATCAAGATCATAGAATCGAAACCACCGTCAGATCTCACTTTGACATAATGATTACAAGCTGCTCACAGAAATTCTGATGAAAAATGACGTTTTTTGGATGACACAACCATCTTCTTCCCTGAAGTGCTTCAATAATCGACCAGGTCTGATGCTTAACCCCAGTAAATGTGACCTCATGGCCTTAAACGACTGGGATCTGTTGGAATCCTATACTATCCCATGAAAGCGTCTGTCAAATATGTGGGAATCCACCAAACCAAAGAAGTCACCTCGAAAGAAAGCTTCAACAGAGAAGACAAAACTGTTCCATGGAAATCCAAAGGAAATTCCTGGTTAAAAGAGACCCAACAGCATTTGGACAAACATACATTATCTGTATTCATCCAGCCGCTCCAGGCTGAACCACACATGCTATTGAAACAAACGGAACTTTATTTGGAAAATTCGAGTTCACTACAAGAAAAATCAGAAATCATCAAAGATAAAAAAAAGAAGGCAGCCTGCAAGCAAACGACTAAAGTTCTGCAAGGGTTCAAATCCTTCCTAGTAAACAGAAACAGCAGTTGGCTTTGTGTCTCCAGAGGTTTGTCCTTAAATGTGGAAAACTTCCCGTAAAACTGTCATCCTTTCACAAACAAGCTCTGCTGAGCTGGAAAGTTGAGTACAACCAGAAAATCCCTCCTGAAACTCCACTTTGGAGCAACAGACACGTCCTGGAAGTCTCGTTTTCTGCAGCACTGCATGGATCATTTGGTCTGTGCTCCATCCAGGTCATCTGTTATCATTTAAAAGCTCCTGTTCTCATATAAGATAACCTGCAAAAACCTGAACTGAACCAAATAACCAAAGCAGTTCCCTCAACAATGAAACAACTCATTGAAAACACTCGCCATACTTTACCTACTCTCTATGTCATGGACCAAGACTTTACAGAAATACAAAATACTACGTAAACATGTAAACAGTCGTCGCTATCCAGCAATCAAACACAATTTCTATTCATTCATTTTCTATTCTGGTTCTTTCCTGTCGGGGTCACAGGGCTGCTGGAGCCTATCCCGGCCACTTGTGGGTGAAGGCAGGGGACGTCCTGGACAGGACTGTCGCAGGGTAGAATAGCAATCACACCCATTCACACCTAGGGACAATTTAGAGTTGCCAATTAACCTATGAGGCATGTTTTTGGACGGGGGGAGGAAGCCGGAGATCCCGGAGAGAACCCACGCATACACGGAGAGAACATGCTAACTCCACACAGAAGGGTCGTTGTGTTGTGTTTTTCATGTCCCCCAGCTGGGACTTGAACTGGGGACCTTCTTGCTGTGAGGCCCAGAAATTCTATTCTCCAACCATTTTCTGAAGCAGGAATGTAAAAAGTTCAGAACGATTTCTTTTAAATCCCAGTAACCTCTTAACTGTTGAAGAAGCTCTGTCTGTCCAGTGAACTGCTCAGAAGGAGATTCAATGTAGAATAACTGTACTTCTGTGACTCAGAAACTACCAAACGTCCTTTCTGTTGTCTGGAAACTCCTTGGGGAATGGCTCTCTCCTGAATTCCAGCTACAATTTAACCTGACTTTGGACAACATGATCTTTGGGATCAACTCACACTACGCCTTAAACAAGCTACTCAACATTTGTATTCATTCCTAAAAATGGAAAAAGTACCGCCTCTATTTAAATAACATTAGCAAGAAAATTCTCTGAAAGTTGTAGAATGGATCCATAAGAAAGAGGCAAGTCTGTTGTTGGACACATTCAACCAATTAAGACCTGAAAGTGAGTGAGGATTATTATTTATTCATGAGTTTGTTGTGTTGCTGCTTTCATTTCTGTTTAATGGGTGTTGTTACATGTCATACAGTCATGTTAATGAAGACAACATGTTTGGATGCATGGATGGATGGATGGATGGATGATGGATGCATGGATGGATGGATGGATGATGGATGGTTGGATGAATGGATAGATGAAGGTGAATGATGGATGGATGGATGATGGATGATGGATGGATGGATGCATAGATGGATGGATGGATGATGGATGCATGGATGGATGGATGATGGATGGATGGATGATGGATGGTTGGATGAATGGATAGATGAAGGTGAATGATGGATGGATGGATGATGGATGAAGGATGGATGGATGCATAGATGGATGGATGGATGATGGATGCATGGATGGATGGATGATGGATGGATGGATGGATGGATGAAGGTGAATGATGGATGGATGGATGATGGATGGATGGATGCATAGATGGATGGATGGATGGATGGTTGGATGGATGATGGATGAATGGATGGATGGATGGATGGATGATGGATGGATGGATGGATGAATGGATAGATGAAGGTGAATGATGGATGGATGGATGATGGATGATGGATGGATGGATGGATGGATGGATGGATGATGGATGTTGGATGGATGGATGCATAGATGGATGGATGGATGGATGGTTGGATGGATGATGGATGAATGGATGGATGGATGGATGATGGATGGATGGATAGATGAAGGTGAATGATGGATGGATGGATGATGGATGATGGATGGATGGATGCATAGATGGATGGATGGATGGATGGTTGGATGGATGGATGATGGATGGATGGATGCACAGATGGATGAATGGATGGATGGATAGATGAAGGTGAATGATGGATGATGGATGGATGGATGCACAGATGGATGAATGGATGGATGGATAGATGAAGGTGAATGATGGATGGATGGATGATGGATGATGGATGGATGTTGGATGGATGCACAGATGGATGAATGGATGGATGGATGGATGGATGGATGCATGGATGGATGGATGGATGAATGCATGGATGGATGGATGGATGGATGCATGGATGCATGGATGGATGGATGGATGCATAGATGGATGGATGGATGGATGGATGAATGATGGATGGATGATGGATGATGGATGGATGGATAGATGGATTTTGGATGGATGCACAGATGGATGCACAGATGGATGCATGGATGGATGGATGGATGGATGCATAGATGGATGGATGGATGAATGATGGATGAATGGATGATGGATGGATGGATGGATGGATGCATGGATGGATGGATGGATGCATGGATGCATGGATGGATGGATGGATGGATGGATGGATGGATGGATGGATGAATGATGGATGGATGATGGATGATGGATGGATGGATAGATGGATTTTGGATGGATGCACAGATGGATGCACAGATGGATGCATGGATGGATGGATGGATGGATGGATGGATGCATAGATGGATGGATGGATGGATGATGGATGAATGATGGATGGATGATGGATGATGGATGGATGTTGGATGGATGCACAGATGGATGAATGGATGGATGATGGATGGATGAATGATGGATGAATGGATGATGGATGGATAGATGAAGGTGAATGATGGATGGATGGATGATGGATGGATGTTGGATGGATGCACAGATGGATGAATGGATGGATGGATGGATGGATGGATGCATAGATGGATGGATGGATGCATAGATGGATGGATGGATGAATGATGGATGAATGGATGATGGATGGATGTTGGATGGATGCACAGATGGATGGATGTTGGATGGATGCACAGATGGATGGATGTTGGATGGATTGTTCTTCATCCTTTTCTTCCATCCTCAGCTTCATCAGAGCTTTAGTCTGCAGACAGATTCAACAGTAAATTCTTCAACAGTCATCGAGGAGACCGGGAGAACCGGCTCCTGACGGAGTTCCTGCGTTCCTTTCCTCCGGTGTGTCCGGTTCCTTCACAATAAAAGCACCGCAGTGGCGGATGGGAGCGTTGCCGCCCCCTACCGGCCGCTGCCCGCAGGTACTATTGCCCTCCTCCCCCTCCTCCCCCCGCTGCACCGGCTCCGCTCTGTTTCTATTCCCGGAGAGACCACCTCCATTTTAACACCGACACCCGGCGGAGGAACAGCGGCTCGCGGGAACTCTGTGGCCGGCGGACGCACGCGCGGCGGCGGAGGTAGGTGTTTCCGGTGGCCTCGAGCTTTTCTGCGGCGGCGGCTGGCGGGGGGATTTGTCAGACTTAACGGCTTCGTTCTGATCTGCGGTTCGTCCAGAGCGGAGGACAGGCGGCGGTTCTACTGCAGGTACCGGCTCGGTTCTGAGCGGGGCGTTAATCGCGGGATTTGCGGGACCGTGCGCGGCGTCGTGTGCGCCGCGGATGCGCCCGCAGGCCGCTCCCGCGGCTCGTGCCGCTCAGACAGCATCCATCCGGCTGCCTTTTTACAGGGAGCGTTGAGGCGCGCGCGTGCGCGCGTCCTCGGGTTATGTAAGCGGTGCGCAGAGGCCGCGCGGTGCGATCCGCATGCCTGTGACCTCCCGTTCTGCGTCCGGAGGGACCGATCCACCGCCTGCGACTCTGCGGTGCGCCGGCCGGGCATTGTGCGGGGCCGCTGCGGGAGGGGGCCCGCGCTGAAGGCGGCACGCGCCGCGTCCGTGTCAGCGGCGTGATGGTGCGTGATGGACGGATGGAAGCCTCTCGGAGCTCCGTGATGCTCCGGAGGGTTCAGGTCCCAGCATCCGTCCAGAACCTTCTCCCCGTCACAGCAGCGGGGGTGGGGTGGGGGGTGGGGGGTTCTGTCTCCTGATGCTGATGGTTCTGTTTCTGCATGAACTTTGTAAACAGGGGGGGTCAGAACCTTTACGGCCGTTTCTCCTCCATCTTTGATCCATAATGATCTGGTCACATGATCAGATGGATCCAGAGAGCAGAACCAGATCCGCTCATAGAACCAGAGAACCTTAGAACTCCTAGAACCATAGAACTGCTGCTCCAAACAAAGAGGAACTTCTGAACAGAACACCTGAGGAGATCCACACCTGGAGGCCCCCAAACACTTAATAGAACGCCCCCCCTCCCACACACAGGACACCCTCTCAGAGTCCTCCTGGAAGAAGGGGGTCTGAGCTTCACCACTGAGACCGCCCCCCCACCAGTAACAGAGTTCTGGGCCCAAGGATGATGATGGACACAGAGAAGCTCCGCCCCCATGCAGCCAATGATAAGGAGAACCAATCAGGGACCGTGAGGACGTCTGGCGATGCCTCCAGAGAGACGATTGGATGACATTTAGTTGTTTTCTTAAACATTCAAATGTTGGGTGATGTCAGAGTGCGGCACACAATGGCGCCCTGCGTGTCGGTGGAAGGTCAACCCTTGGTTGGTCCCAAATAGCTACACGAGTTTAACGGCCCGTCTGAGGGGCATCCCATAAGTTTCTTTAACATTGCAATAAGCCAAGGTTTGGCGCCGCTGTGATGTAGGGGTGTGGCCTGGGAAGAGTCTGGCGATACGAAACGTATGAGTATGACTTAGAAAAACTCTAGCTGACTATGAATGATCACAGCGTGAAGCTCTGCAGCTGTGTCTCAGAAGCTGCTGTCACCCAGAGTCACAGGCTTTTATTTTGGTAACTTTATCATAGAGGGGGGGCAGCCAGCATTTCCTGATTTCCACCACAAAACAGAAACAAAACAGACAGAATGTTCCTTAACCACTAAGGTTCTGAAGTCTGACTGAGGAAATAAAGTCTGTTGACTCCAACATTCACGTCCATTCTCCAGAACTGAGACGCTTCAGGAGTCTGAACGGAGCCTCAAAAAGAAAGAAGAAAATAGCAAAAACACCAACTCCTCCCAGAACCGGTCCAGTGAGGATGATGAGGCCGCTGACAGGATGAAGAGCTTCAATGTGGCTCAGATGGACCGTCTGCTCTGCAGCTCCACTTTCTCACACGTGAAGTAAACACGGAGTTCACCGCTCATCGCCACGGCAACGGCCTTCCTGCAGAGCGTTGGACACATCACTCTGATCCATCTGAACCAGAACCTATAGCTGGGAGGTTCTGCAGAACTTTGGCCCGCTTTGCAGACAGCATTTTGTCTCGGTGCATCAGCCGCTGTGCAGCTGCAGAGCTTCACTGGTTCTGATCTGAGCTCCAAAGAACCACAATCCATGTTTTTATGACACTGGCAGCAACACGGAACAGAGTCTCTGTTCGGTACCGTCCCCAGAAAAAACCGAGTAGATCATGTCTGAGAACAACAGAACCAGCTGCTTCTCTGGGATCTTGTTCTGTGTGTGTAGAGGTGCTGCAGAGGCTCCGTGTGCATTTGGAATCACCCCCACCGTGATGTCATGGCTTGGCCACAGAGCCCCTCCCTGCAGGTAGTTTGTCTCCAGACCAGCTGTTTGTGAGAGTTTTCATGTTCAGGAGGTGAAAGTGGCTCCAAGACACAAACAACCATCTTTGCAGTTCCGTACACGTTCTGGGTTTGGACCAGAAGGAAAAGACACGAGGGTCACAAACTTTTTAAACTTTCCATTGGTTCCTGGTACCAGTTCTGTTGGTTCCTGATACCTGTTCTGTTGGTTCCTGGTACCAGTTCTGTTGGTTCCTGGTACCTGTTCTGTTGGTTCCTGGTACCTGTTCCTTTGGTTCCTGGTACCAGTTCTGTTGGTTCCTGGTACCTGTTCTGTTGGTTCCTGGTACCTGTTCTGTTGGTTCCTGGTACCTGTTCCTTTGGTTCCTGGTAGCAGTTCTGTTGGTTCCTAGTACCTGTTCCTTTGGTTCCTGGTACCTGTTCTGTTAGTTCCTGGTACCTATTCCTTTGGTTCCTGGTACCTGTTCTGTTGGTTCCTGGTACCTGTTCTGTTGGTTCCTGGTACCTGTTCCTTTGGTTCCTGGTACCAGTTCTGTTGGTTCCTGGAACCTGTTCTGTTGGTTCCTGGTACCTGTTCTGTTGGTTCCTGGTACCTGTTCCTTTGGTTCCTGGTACCAGTTCTGTTGGTTCCTGGAACCTGTTCTGTTGGTTCCTGGTACCTGTTCTGTTGGTTCCTGGTACCAGTTCTGTTGGTTCCTGGTACCTGTTCTGTTGGTTCCTGGTACCTGTTCCTTTGGTTCCTGGTACCTGTTCTGTTGGTTCCTGGTACCTGTTCTGTTGGTTCCTGGTACCTGTTCTGTTGGTTCCTGGTACCTGTTCTGTTGGTTCCTGGTACTCAAAACGTGAAGATGACAGCGGCCTTCAGGAGGACCCCCCCTCCATTCACAAGTCTCAACATCACTGTCCCCTCAATAGACTCACACAGGTTCCTGGAGTCCACCATCTCACAGGACCTTAAGTGGATCTCTCACTCTGGAATAAGGCTCAGCAGACGTTCTACTTCCTGCAACATGTTCAGAAGTCCAGCCGTCCTCAGGAGCTGCTGACCGTCTTCTACACAGCAATAGTCCAGTCTGTCCACTTGGTTTGGATCTGCATCCAGACACGGCAGGGACCGACTGCAGTCAACCACCAGGTCTGCTTAGAGGATTGCTGGTTCCATCCTTCCCTCCATTGTAGAACTGGCTTGTGGGTGGGTCATGTGATCTTGTGGTCAAAAAAGTAACTGCAACACAGAGTTGGTGGTTCCAAACCTACAATTACAAAAAACAAATGAATCCGACCAGAAGCAGAAAGTTTAGCTTCAACACTTCAGGATCTTCATTTCGGTAAATGTTTTCATCAAGTTTTTCTACCGTCGACTACAACCACACACACAGTTACACACAGTTACACACACACACAGTTACACACACACAGTCACACACACACACAGTTACACACACACAGTTACACACACACAGTTACACACACAGTCACACACACACACAGTCACACACACACACAGTTACACACACACAGTCACACACACACACAGTTACACACACACAGTTACACACACACACAGTCACACACACACACAGTCACACACACACAGTACACACACAGTTACACACACACAGTACACACACACAGTCAACACACACACAGTTACACAACACACGTTACACACACACAAGTCACACACACACACAGTTACACACACACAGTTACACACACACACAGTTACACACACACACACAGTTACACACACACAGTTACACACACACAGTTACACACACACACAGTTACACACACACAGTTACACACACACACAGTTACACACACACAGTTACACACACACACAGTTACACACACACAGTTACACACACACACAGTTACACACAGTTACACACACACACAGTTACACACACACACAGTTACACACACACAGTTACACACACAGTCACACACACACACAGTTACACACACACAGTTACACACACACAGTCACACACACACACAGTTACACACACACAGTTACACACACACAGTTACACACACACACAGTTACACACACAGTTACACACACACACAGTTACACACACACACAGTTACACACACACAGTTACACACACAGTCACACACACACACAGTTACACACACACAGTTTCACACAACACCACAGTTACAAACACACAGTTCCACACACCACAGTCACAACACACACAGTTACACACAACAGTCACACACACACACAGTCCACCACACACACACACAGTTACACACCACACAGTCACACACACACCACAGTTACACACACCACACAGTCACACACACAGTCACACACACACAGTTACACACACACACAGTTACACACACACAGTTACACACACACAGTCACACACCCACACAGTTACACACACACACAGTCACACACACAGTTACACACACAGTCACACACACACACAGTTACACACACACAGTTACACACACACACAGTTACACACACACACACAGTTACACACACACACAGTTACACACACACAGTTACACACACACACAGTTACACACACACAGTTACACACACACACAGTTACACACACACACACAGTTACACACACACACAGTTACACACACACAGTTACACACACACACAGTTACACACACACAGTTACACACACAACCCAGTTACACACACAGTTCACACACACACAGTTACACACACACACAGTTACCACACACACAGTTACACACACACACAGTTACACACAACACAGTTAACACACACAAAACCCACAGTTACACACACACACCACACAGCTACACACACACACAGTTACACACACACACAGTTACACACACACAGTTACACACACACAGTTACACACACAGTCACACACACACAGTTACACACGCAGTCACACACACACACAAACGCACAGTCACACACACACACAGTTACACACACACACAGTTACACACACACACAGTTACACACACACAGTTACACACACACACAGTTACACACAGTCACACACACACACAGTTACACACACACACAGTTACACACACACAGTCACACACACACACAGTTACACACACACACACACAGTTACACACACACAGTTACACACACACAGTTACACACACACACAGTTACACACACACAGTCACACACACACACAGTTACACACACACAGTTACACACACACAGTCACACACACACACAGTTACACACACACAGTTACACACACACAGTCACACACACACACAGTTACACACACACACACAGTTACACACACACAGTTACACACACACAGTCACACACACACACAGTCACACTGCTGCCCTGTAACATCCTAACTCTGCCACCAGGGGCGATGTGACATTGAGTGTCTAGCCCAAGGACACTTTCCCAGTGGTGGGGACTGAACCTGTGATCAAGGGTCGACCGCTCTACCACAGGGCAGAAATGTGGAGCTTTGGGTTCTGCAGAAGATCAGAGTCTGAGTCGCCTCAACGCCCCTCCCCCACAGAAGGTTATCTGACAGGTCCAGATGTTCCTATGGCCAGTCTGTTGCCTCTGATGGGGGGGCAGATGAGTCGAACTGCCCCGCCCCCCCGGATGTTCTATGATCACGGGGTAGCAGGAGCCCCTTCAGGGTGGGGCCGTGGGGGCTGGAACATGTCACTTCCTGTTGCAGAAACAGACAGGATTTGTAGCCTTGTTTCCATAGAAGCAGAGGGGCAGTGATGCATGCTGGGAAATGTAGCCTGCCTCCATTCCTCTTCAGACCAGACACTATCGTTGGGACGTCTGTCCCGTTCCATCAGCGGACCAACAGCTTAGAGGGAGGGGTGGAGTAAGAGCCCCCCCAGGGGTGGAGGGGGTGGATGAAGGACCCTTCCCAGGGATGGATGCTGTCATGGGGGGGGACCTCTCTGAATGGAGCCCCTTACAGCCCCTCCCTAAAGGTAAATGTGTTTTGTCTCCTCCAGGTGTTCTCCCAGGATGCATCAGTGAGCATGCTCCCAGCGGTTGTGGTTACCATGGCGATTCTAGGGAGCAGCCAGGCCTGCAGCGGTCAGGAAAACTGCTCGGCCGACAGCGAGTCCAAGGAGTACTGCTACTCGGCCCGGATCCGCAGCACGGTGCTGCAGGGGCTGCCGTTTGGGGGCGTGCCCACCGTGCTGGCGCTGGACTTCATGTGCTTCCTGGTGAGGTTCCGGCTGTGTTAACCGTCAACCTACCGGACTGTGAGTGACCAGAACCTGCTCATCTGCTCTTCCTCAGGTGCTCCTCTTCGTCTTCTCCATTCTGAGGAAGGTGGCGTGGGATTATGGACGACTGGCGCTGGTTACAGATGCAGACAGGTACCCAAAGAGAACAGTTCCGTACTGACCCGGTCCTGGCCCGGGTTAACAACGACTGTTGACCTACAGAATGTGGGCCATTGTTGGTGGAGGAAGAGGAGGAAGGCTAGAGAAGTGGAGAGATGAAGGACAGAGATGGAAATGGGGTCACAGGTTCTACAAGACGGAAGGAGAACTTTGAAGAAGGGAGGAGGAGCATGATAGAGAACACAGAGGAGGAGAGGAGGAGCAGGAAACAGCAGAGATCAGTGAGGAGGAGGAGTGGAACGACAGTTGGTCCTGAGAACGTACCTGTGGAGGAGTTCAGGAGAGGAGGTTCTGGTTCCGGATAAATGTGGCGGCCCCTGAAGGAGGGGGTGGGGGGTCACATGTAAACGGGGGGGGGGGGGGGGGGGGGGTCATTAACTCCTGCTTCTTCTTCTTCTTCTTCTTCCTGAACTGTTTCGTTCTTCTTGTTCTTCTGTTTCTCCCCTAAAGACTGAAGAAGCGTTTCAGCGACCTGGAGGAGCAGGAATAGTATGTTCCTCGCTGTGTGTGCTAACACCCTCCTCTTCCTCCTTCAGCCGGCTCTAACAGCGCCTCCTTGCTGTGTGTGCTAACACCCTCCTCTTCCTCCTTCAGCCGGCTCTAACAGCGCCTCCTCGCTGTGTGTGCTAACACCCTCCTCTTCCTCCTTCAGTCGCCTCCTCGCTGCTGCTTCTCCTCTCAGAGCTAACTGCCATGTTCATGGAGCTGCACTGCCCCCCCTGCAGGCGGGGAGGAGGAACCCCTGCAGCGTTTCCGTCATTCTTCCTCCTGACACGCGTGTTTTGAAGCAGACGTTTGGTTCTGAGGGTTCTGTGTTCCCGGGTTCTGCTCTGTGGGTGCTAATGGGGTGTTGTGCGTGTGGGCGTGTCATGCTAACCCGTGCTGAATGTGGCCTTAACGCTTCCTAACGCTCTTCTCTCCATGCGATCACAGCCGCAGACGTGATCGGGATAACTATGAGCCGGTGAAAAGGTAACGCCACGTTTGCCGCGGCCCGTGTGGTGAACCCTGTGGCGTGTTAGCCAGAACGTTAGCTAGCAAGTAGACCAAACCGACGGCGCGGCCTTCAGTTTCCTTTGTGGAGAATTCAAAGTAAACTGAAGCACAGCCGAGCGTCTGTGTGTTCTCTGTGGAGAAGCTGCGTCTCACTGCTGCTTGAAGGACGGTAAACGCCGAGCAGCACAGGACGGAGGTTCTCTGCAAACAGCTCCTCCTGTCAGGACTCCGTGTCATTCAGTCCCACTTCAGATGGAGCCAGACTCCGCCCACCCATCACCAGATGCCGTGACCTGTCAGAGAAACAGGGAGGGGCCGGAGAACCGTCAGCGGGAAACCTGGCTGTAACTGGAGGTGGTCTCAGCGAACGGGTCTGAGAACTCATGAGCCCCACCAGGTGACCTGCCTTAGGACAGGTGATCATGTCTGTGCCGCCACAGAGGATCAGAGGGATCTGCGGGGCAGCTTTGTGTCCCTCCTTCAGCCCACAGGAAGTGCTGAGCTTTGGGTCAAAGGTCAGAGCATGCTAACAACATCCTGTTTGTGTCCTCAGCGTTGCATCCGCCATGCACTCAGAGACGCCTGACCGCTACGAACGGCTCACCTCTGTGTCCAGCTCTGTGGACTTTGAACAACGGGACAACGTAAGGAACCTCAAAAACCTCCACAGGACCTCCTGATCCACCGCTCCCCCAAAGCTGTAGAGAAGCATCTCAGACATCGTCACACATCCACACGGCAGTGTAGTGTTGAAGAAATGTCGTTAGGGTTTCAGTTTGGTCTTCGGGCAGACAGGAAGGTTCCTCATGAAGTCTTTGTCTTTCAGGGTTTCTGCTCGTGGCTCACGGCCATTTTTAGAATAAAGTGAGTATGAACCTGTTGGAAACCACGTCACCCAAATCCGCCATCCTCTTGATCTGATCCGTGGTCCTACTGCAGGGACGAGGAGATCAGGGAGAAGTGTGGCGAAGACGCGGTGCACTACCTGTCCTTCCAGCGCCACATCATTGGCCTGCTGGTGGTGGTTGGCGTCCTCTCTGTCGGCATCGTCCTGCCCATCAACTTCTCTGGAGATCTGCTGGGTAAGAGCGGGGTTGCACCCCCGTCCTGCGCCCTGTGGACTCTGCTCACGCTGCTCTTGCTTTGTGTCTGGTTGGTTCTTAGTCAGGATTATCAGTAAAGATGCTCCCCTGAGCCAAGGAGCTCCTGGACCTCCGTCCAAGGAAGGTAACGATGGAACAGAGCGGTAGATGCTCTGCGCCCTATAGACCTGTGGTTGCTGTCCGATGGTAGATGGTGGTGTTAGCTGGACTCTGTCTGGTGGCTCTTTGTTGACTGTGAAGCCAACAGTGTCACTGACCAGCAGCTGCTGCCGATCTGAACATAGCTAGTAGGGTCTCATGCAGACGTCTCTACAAGTAAAAGTCTATCAGAGGTTATCAGGAGTCCAGGCATCTGGTGCTTCATCCAGTAATGAGGTCTTCCTGGTTTCGGTTTCAACGCTCAGTCGGAGCTCACAGATGGTCCTGTTTGTCCGCTGACAGCGTTCGTCTGGTTTCTTCCAGAAAACAACGCCTACAGCTTTGGACGCACCACCATAGCCAACCTGAAATCTGGGTAAGTGATCCGGCACCTGTTCCTGCAGGAACCCCGTGAAAAAAACGCAAGGATGGGCCAAACTGTTAGCATATGTTAGCATGACGACTCTGTTAGCGTGACGACTTTAGATGCAAAGAAAATGTTAGCGAAGCTAAACGAGTCAGTGGATGGGATCGGTTAGCTTAGAGACGAAATGAAGTGAAGAATCTACGAGCTTGTTCGGCAGAAAGGAAGTGATGTCAGTCTAGAAAAAGAAGGAAAAGATTTACTAATGCTAACACATGACAGGAAATGTTTACTCCTACACACTCACAACCACGCACCCAGGCTAGTCAGATGGAAACTTACAGAACGTCGCTTTTGCGTTCATTCCGCGTTCCCCCGTTCTCGGTTCTGTCCGTTGACGTGAATCCGGGTTCCTCACATGAGGTCGACGTACTCTGGGTCCAGGACTTCCGGAACATACCATCTGTGGCTGAGCAACAGCTGCTGTTTTATCGAACGTTTTAACTGGCCCAGGTACCGACAAATCTATCCGATAAATGAACGCTGCTCAGAAACGGTTCGATTTCCTGTAGGAAGACGTCTGATTCTCCACATCAAACCAAAAGCAACAGCAGAACCCGACAAGGAGACGGGATCGGACGCGTTTGGGTTGTGGAGGCCACGAAAGCGTTCAGCGTAAAACTGTGGCGTCTGATGTTTTCCAGGACCAACCTGCTGTGGCTCCACACCACGTTTGCGTTCATGTACCTGCTGCTGACGGTCTACAGCATGAGGAGGCACACGTCCAAGATGCACTACAAGGAGGACGACCTGGTAGGACCGCTGGTCACCACGTTTCCTCAACCAACTGGACACATGGCGCCCAGCTACACCCAAACGCCAAGAATGTCAGCAGGAGAACCTCGGTTCTCCACAGAAGAACCAGGCGTTTGATGGAACAGAGCTAGAAACCGTTTTCTAAAGCTCTTCTCTGAAACAGGCGTCAGATCAGTTTCAGTTGCTTCGGTTGAAAATCTGTCGGAAACCTGAACCCTGTGAAGCTGCTGCTTTAATCCCAGTGTTCTGTCTTGCAGGTGAAGCGCACTTTGTTCATTAACGGCATCTCTAAATACGCGGAGGAGAGTCAGATCAAGCAGCACTTTGAGTAGGTCCACAGATGGCGTGGCGGACGCTCTCCCAGCGGGTCATGTCTTTACCGCTGCTCTGTCCCCCTGCAGGCAGGCCTACGAGAACTGCGTGGTCCTGGAGGCTCGGATCTGCTACAACGTGGCCAAACTGATGGCTCTGAATGCTGAGAGGTGAGGCAGGGTGCATGCTGGGAAGTGTAGGAGGGTTATGATTTCACCTGTAAGCGGCTCAGAACCCGAGTCGGGGCGTCCGACACTCACCTGCTGGTTTCCTCTGAACCCGCCGTCCCGGCCTCGGCGCTGGCAGGAAGAAGACGGAGCGCAGCAAGAAGTTCTTCACCGACCTGATGGCCAAGGAGCACGTGCCCACCATGATCAACCCCAAACCCTGCGGACACCTCTGCTGCTGCGCCATCGCCGGCTGCGAGGAGGTCCGCTGGTTTCACCTGTGTCACAGCCCCCGCCCACTTTGTCCGTGTTCATGACTGTACCTTCCACGGCAGGAGGAGGCGGTCAGTTACTATACCAAGATGGAGGCGAAGCTGAAGGAGGAGTACAGGAAGGAGAAGGAGAAGGTCCACACCAAACCTCTGGGCATGGCCTTCGTCACCTTCCAGAACGAGGCCATGACCGCCATGTAAGCCCCGCCCCCTGACGGTTGCTATGGACGCTAGACAGCGTCGGGACCACTTCATTACTCACTACTTTAGCCAAAACGTTACTGGAGTTACTACTTTGGTTCCTACTTTAGTTGTAACAACAGCAGTAACTACGGTAGTAACTGGAATAGTGACTGAAGTAGTAACTACAGTAGTAACTATAGTAGTAACTACAGTATAGCTACAGTAGTAACTGAAGTAGTAACTGATGCAGTAACTAAAGTAGTAATTACAGCAGTTATCACAGTAGTAACTGAAGTAGTAACTACAGTAGTAACTGGATTAGTGACTGAAGTAGTAACTACAGTAGTAGCTGCAGTAATAACTACAGTAGTCACAGTAGTAACTGAAGTAGTAACTACAGTAGTAACTGAAGTAGTAACTGATGCAGTAACTAAAGTAGTAACTACAGTAGTAACTGGATTAGTGACTGAAGTAGTAACTACAGTAGTTATCACAGTGGTAACTGATGCAGTAACTAAAGTAGTAACTCAGTGCTCACTAGTGTCTCACCTGACAGGAAGATGAAATAACTTGGCTGAATCAGCTTGATTTTCAAAATAAAACGTGGCATCTCTGAACATTTTCTTTGAATAACCTGTGCTCTGGTCCAAACACCTCTGTCAACTCGACTGGGTTAAACCCGGTCCTGTAGAGCAGCGGCCCCATATCCCTGGGCCGTGGGTCATGTGGTACCGGGCCGCACAGAAAGAATAAATAACTGACATGACTTTCGTTTGATTTATTTTGAAATCTGAAATGTTTTATTTAGAAAAAATTGCCCGATTCTCTGTTCCATCCGTCTATGTCATTCTTGACGCCGGCCAAGGCGCTCTTCTCTGTCACGTTATAGGATACCGCTAACATAAAACCCAGGAACCAGTAAAATGAATAAAAAAAAACATATTTGGAAAAAAAAGACAGCTACATTTAACAGACAGTACTTCTTTTTAGCACCATGATTGTGGGAGAGGAGGATGACATGACACCTGTGCCACGTACTGTGACATGCCTGTCAAAATAAAAGCTCAGAGTATGTCATGTGATGTCTCTGTTCCTCCTTCATCGTAGCGTTACTACAATGATTGTCCGTTACTTCGTTAAGAGCGGTCCGTGGCGTTAAAAAGGTCGGGGGCCGCGGCTGTAGAGCTTCTCTTTGAAAAAGGGCCATAAATCAATGAAGGAAACCGATCAATCGATCAAAACGGACGATCAGAGAATCCCTGCAAAAATCCTGTCTGCCTCATGCACATACATGTCATACGTGCACAACACCTTCTACTTCCTGCCTCAGTCTCTGACTCCACCCCACCCCCCATCCGCCCCTCCCTGCAGAATCCTGAAGGACTTTAACGCCTGCCAGGTTCAGGGCTGCCGCTGTCGTCAGGAGCCCCGTTCTTCTCAGTTCAGCGAAGTCCTCCACGTCCATAACTGGAGTGTTCTGTACGCGCCCGACCCTCAGAACGTCCGCTGGTATGTGCCCAGGCCCCGCCCACCTCCACACCCCTTTGCCTGATACTCAGAGATTATTTGGTGTTGTGCTTCCTCCTCAGGGAGCACCTGTCGCTAGGCGGCATTTCATGGTGGATCCGCTGCTTCATCATCAACTGCATCCTCTTCATCCTACTCTTCTTCCTCACCACGCCTGCCATCATCATCTCCACCATGGACAAGTTCAACGTTACCAAGCCCGTGGAGTATCTGAATGTGAGCAGCTGCCGCGTCCTCTCAGGTGCTCCTCTTCGGCTTTGCTCCACTGACCCGGTTTGTCTGTTCTGCAGAACCCCATCGTCACCCAGTTCTTCCCGACTCTGCTGCTCTGGGCCTTCTCTGCCCTGCTGCCCACTATCGTCTACTACTCTGCCTTCTTTGAGGCCCACTGGACCAGGTACTGCTGCTTCCTCCTCCTCTTCCTCTGCTGTCATGCACGTGTTCTTTAGGCCCACGGTCCAGTACAGGTTGTAGTCTTTGAAAGTCCAGACCCCAGTCCAGTGTCAGAGGTCCTAATGTGATGGTGCGTCTGGGTTTGCAGGTCCGGAGAAAACCGAACAACCATGCACAAGTGTTACACCTTCCTGATCTTCATGGTTCTGCTGCTGCCGTCACTCGGACTCAGCAGGTAAGAAAAGAGCTCGGCTGGTCTTCTGGAGCTCTGCACACCTTGGATCCTCTTTCACTTCTCACTGGTTTGTCGTCTTCCAGTCTGGATGTTTTCTTCCGCTGGCTGTTCGATAAGAAGTTCCTGGCGGACGCTAAAGTCAGATTTGAGTGAGTGTGGTTCCTCATAGATCCGTAGTCCCCATTGGAGGTTCAGCCGGTTAGAGTCTGCGCTCCCTTCAGGTGCGTCTTCCTTCCGGATAACGGAGCGTTCTTTGTGAACTACGTCATCGCCTCTGCCTTCATTGGAAATGCCATGGACCTGCTGAGGATACCTGGTCTGCTGATGTACATGATCCGGCTGTGCCTGGCTCGCTCCGCCGCTGATCGCCGTAACGTGAAGAGGGTGAGGCAGGACTTCAGTCGTCAGCTGGTCATTCCTGAAGCGGTTGGTTTTGACCCTAACCCTCGTCTCCACAGCATCAGGCCTATGAGTTCCAGTTTGGCGCCGCCTACGCCTGGATGATGAATGTCTTCACGGTGGTGATGGCTTACAGCATCACCTGCCCCATCATTGTCCCTTTTGGTTGGTCCCTCCTCCACTGGTAAACATGCTGGTCCAGTACCGGTTCAACAGTTCTGATTCCTCTAACTCCCCTCCAGGTCTGATGTACATGCTGCTCAAACACCTGGTGGACAGGTACAACATGTACTACGCATACCTGCCCTCCAAACTGGACAAGAAGATCCACTCTGGCGCCGTCACCCAGGTGGTTGCTGCGCCCATCCTCTGCCTCTTCTGGCTGCTCTTCTTCTCCACTGTGCGCACAGGTGAGCCCACGCCGTGCTGGCCAGGCGCCGCTTCTTCACGCCACAGTTTGGGACTCAGGTCAGCTGTAGTCAAGTTCCTGAAGAATGACTCTGGCAAATGTTGGTCGGGGTTCAAGTCCCAGGTCTTTGGGCACCCCCCCCCCCCCATTTTCAGTCATTGTAAAGGTTTTTAAGGGTTCTAAGGCGGTTCAGATTATCCTCTACAGTGTCATGGCTCCGCCCCTCACATACTGTTACTATGGTAACGGTACAAGATTTGAGTTTAGCTGGAGATGAAAGAACAGCTGACCTTAGATCCTCTGGTGGTGGTTGGTGTAAAGGGGGTGGAGACTGATGAGCCAATCGCCATTCACTCATCCTACGTTGGTTGTCTTCTAGGTTTTGAGACGCCAACCTCCATGTTCACCCTGGTGGTGCTGATCGTCACAATAGTGGTGTGTCTGTCACACGTCTGCTTCGGACACTTCAAGTACCTGAGTGCCCACAACTACAAGGTAAAGCTCGTCCGAAGGTTTCGCTCTCGTGTCACTCGGCGTCTCACTCTGTGCTCCGTCTCAGATCGACACCAAGGAGACCGACCTGGACGCTGTGGAAAACGGACGCCCTGCTCGGCCCTCCTCTTCCTCAGTCACCAAGTCTCAGGTGAGCCACTTCCATCGGGCCTCCTGGAGCCAATGGGGCATCGGGGCCCCCTCAGGCTTTGGATCAACGGTGGACTTTTGCACCTCTCAGCTGAGTTTCAGACTGCTAAGATTCTCGCTAACATTCCTGGCGAGGACGCACGAAAATGTCGGCACATCCGGAACCCTGAGATAACTGCATGAAAGGCCCCAAAATAGGGAAGTGGTGAATCGTCTGCTCTTCAGACGCCTTCCCAAAGCTCCTTTACACGCCTGTCTGTCTGTCTGTCTGTCTGTCTGTCTATCTGTCTGTCTGTCTGTCTGTCTGTCTGTCTGTCTGTCTGTCTGTCTGTCTGTCTGTCTGTCTGTCTGTCTATCTATTTTGACTAGTTACTGAGGTACCCAGGAATCAAACCACCAACCCTTAAGTTGGGGTGCTTGTAACTTGGCTACCTCGTCCTGTGGGGCCCTGCTGATGGTTCTGACCCGATTGGGCTGTGTTCTTTGTGTCCAGCAGAAGCAGGCGCAGCAGCAGCAGATGTACATCGCACAGGTGCTCCAGGACCCCACCTCAGACGAGGCGGGAGGGGGCAGCAGCGAGGAGGACCGCGGCTCGTCGCAGGACGAGGAGATGCTGAACGGAGGAAACAGCATCAACGAGGCGGACTTCCAGTCGGGGGAGGACAGTCTGATTGCCAACGAGGTCCATCAGTAGCTGGGGCCAAAATTGGAGGGAGGGGGTGGAGCTAATGGACACCTGCTCTTCAATTAGACAGGTTTAAGACTGAACAGCAGAAATTTAGCTCCGCCCCCTCTTTGCCTGTAGATTTGGACCGCAGCGCCGGGTCGCCGTTGTCCAATCCTGTGCAGAGGCACGGACGCTGTGCTGCCTCCACCGAAAGTCTTTGTACTGGACTGCCAAGCCAAAACGTTCTTTCCAGGGGTGGGCGGGGTTTAAATTTGTGCCTGGGCCGGACCTCATTTGTTCGTGTGTTCTGTGGGTCACCCGAACTTGACCTTACATCTTTACTTCAGAAGGACCCAGCGGCTTCACTGCCGCCATCGCAGAAACATCACACCACTCCCCATTTCACTGACACAGCCCCGCCCCAGATCCTGTGAGGTCATCGCGTCACCTGACAGCCGTTTCTGTTGACCTGCTGAGCTTCTCTGCATGTTGCTGAAGCACCACCTTCTGGTGACGTTGGCTGACCCACGTGACCCTCGCTCCTGGACCGGGACTTTACCCACCCAACTCCTCAGACACTCTGCAGCACCTCCGCAGGTCAGGCACGCCTCCGCAGGTCAGGCACGCCTCCGCAGGTCAGGCACGCCTCCACAGGTCAGGCACGCCTCCACAGGTCAGGCACGCCTCCGCAGGTCAGGCACGCCTCCGCAGGTCAGGCACGCCTCCGCAGGTCAGGCACGCCTCCGCAGGTCAGGCACGCCTACAGGTAGACCTTCAGGTGCTCCTCCCAGGTGCCTGAGGCTGTCAGAAGAATTTTTTTCATCTTGAACTGTGCACTGACGGTGTGTGCGTGTGTGTGTGTGTGTGTGTGTGTGTATGCTTGCAGTAGAAGTAGAACCTGCATTCGTGTTCTACGATGTCCTCACATTCCTGAAGATTTGACGCCAACATCCCACTTTGTTCTGCGAGTGCTGCTTCCGCTGTTGCCATGGTTTCACCCATGCGTGCTGTAGACGGCGTGTGTCTCCGGTAGGGGGCGTCATTTTGCTGTTGGGACCATGCAGGAATTGCCCGGTGACGAGGCAAAGCAATGATGAAACTGACAGCAGAGTGGCGTCTACGCTGATGCCAGGTCATGTGACCTCGTTGCATTTTTACCTTCCAAATTTAACATTTTGTGACCTTTTTTTTATGAATTTCCGTGGATTCTGGTGAGCCTGGTGTGAAAACGTTTTGTGTCAGACGATGGATTTACCCATCATGACCGGCTGTCGAGTCCTTTCCAGCACGTTTGTCTGAGGCGGCGAGGGAACGCGTCCTCCTTGAGGACCATCAGAAGAAGGACAATCTTTTGGGGGATTGGGGCAGTTGCTGCGGGGCATGTGAGGCATTTCTATTCAGAGACAAAACAGATCCTCTGTGCTGTTTAGGCCCGATGGCGGTCCGCGCATCCATGTGGTGGCGTTTCCTGACTGTGATGCTCCGCCTCCAGCGTGTTTGTGTGGAGACTGTCTGAATTTAGCAGAGGAAAGCACAACGCAGGAACGTTTGCTGCTTTCAGCCTAACTCCTCTTTAGCACGGACAAACGTCGGCTTCAAAAGAAAGAGCAGTCATAAAGCCCCCCCCAGAGGGGGGTCCAGGCGGTTGGTCTGCGGGGGTGAATCTGATCCGGACCACGGCCGGCAGGCAGACATGCTCCAGGTCATGGTTAAGGGGACCCGGCGCCTCATGGATCAGTGGCGGTTCTGCTGGTTCTGAAATGAGCATCAATCTTCATCAGAGTCCAGAAGTAGACCCGTAACACAGCTGGGGGGGTCATGTACACGGGTCAGGTTCAAGAACGTGACGACGTTTGAGCGAAACGTGAAGTAGGAGTGAAGGGTGGAGGAGAGCGGTTGGTGGCTGGCGTCTCCCCGTGCTGTGGTGGGGGGATCTTTAGACGTCACCTCCATCGTCAGACCAGTTCCCTCCAGACCTGGAGGTCCGATCCGTGTCCTCATGTCCCGATGGAGGAGCGGGACAAAGAGAGACGGACGGCGTCTCTGTGATCTGAGGCCTTAAACGTGTTTAGCTTCGCTAAAGACGAATGACTCTCCAAAGCTGTGATGTCAGCCCCCCCCCCCCCCCCACACACACACACACACCCCACCCTGGGTGAATCTGAAAATACCAAACTGAAGGCACCCATGGAACAGCCCCCACTGAAGAATACACTGGGAAGACTTTGATCTTATAAGACCTGAACAGTGAGACGGTGGGGGTGAGACAGTGGGGGTGGGACGGTGGGATGGTGGGGGATTGATACAGTGGGATGGGGGTGGGATGGTGGGACGGTGGGTTGATAGTGGGGGCGAACGGTGGGGTGATAGTGGGGGTGGGACGGTGGGGTGATAGTGGGGGTGGGACGGTGGGACGGCGGGGTGATAGTGGGGGTGGGACGGTGGGGTGATAGTGGGGGCGGGACGGTGGGGTGATAGTGGGGGCGGGACGGTGGGGTGATAGTGGGGGCGAACGGTGGGGTGATAGTGGGGGTGGGACGGTGGGGTGATAGTGGGGGCGAACGGTGGGGTGATAGTGGGGGTGGGACGGTGGGACGGCGGGGTGATAGTGGGGGTGGGACGGTGGGGTGATAGTGGGGGTGGGACGGTGGGACGGTGGGGTGATAGTGGGGGTGGGACGGTGGGATGGTGGACTGCCTGCAGGTGGACCAGGAGAATCCTTGGGATCTAGCTCTGATGGTCCTGAAGATTCTGCTAGAACAGGGGGGGGCAAACTACAGCCCGGGGGCCATATGCGGCCCGTCATTTAATCTGGCCGCCAAACTGCAGTAAGTGATCTTAATGATCCTCCTTCATGCCTCTGTGCCCTGGTGTCTCCCAGAGACGGGGCTCTGCAGATGAACTGAGCTTTGGGGGGACGGCTCCTCTGCAGTCGGGGGTGTTGGACGAGTCCTGGCTTTTATGGTCGTGTGCGTTTTCTGAGTTCCAACACCGCATGAATGCAGCATTTTTCTCCAAAGACCTGCTGATGCAGCTGAGGACCTGAGAACGGAAGCCACGGTTTTAACCCCCCCCCCCATGCTGTGTTTTCATCATAGTGGTGGGTTCAAAGGTCGTCATCTGGACTTGAAGACGTTTCGTGGTTTAACCAGCTCTGTTACCAGCTAATTCAGAAGTGACAAAGCCTCTAGGATTAGAGGTGGAACGTCCTTAACTTTAGAACCAGTCCAGCTGGAACCCTAAACCTGCTACTGTGGTGGAACCAACCGGGACGACGGAGAGTCACTGACGTGACGTCTTCATGTTCAGCCGTGTTCAGCCCGCTGTCATGCAGATTCTACGTCGTTTCTTCCTCTGATGAGGAGGATCACCAAAACACGCTACGCCTCTGGTTTGGCCCCTGTGACAAACTTGAGAACCCCCCCCCCCCCCGCTCTAGAGTCAGCCAGAAGATGTGGACGTGGTCAGGGGCGTGGTCAGCACGCCATACCTTCGTGTCACAGAGCACCTGGAAGACATCCAGGAAGCCTCAGTGGGAAAACCGCATCTCAGATGCATGATGGGAATTCTAGCTTGGGTGTGTGCTCACAAAGAGGACGGCTCCTCTAAAATCTGAAGGGGGCAGAATTCGTCCAGGAGTCTGGAGGTTCTGGTTCTGATCCTCCTGCTGATTCTGCTCCTTCTGCCCCCTGGTGGAGCATCTGAGCTGCAGCGCGTGAAAGCAGCCGGCTGCCGATGCAGCTTCACAGGTTTCCATGGAAACGGGAAACTCAGCAGGCTGAGGTCAGCATCCTCATTAGCAACGTGAAGTTTTAGCTTTTTTCTTCATCAATGTTTACATCAGTTGTTGCTGTTTTATCCTGGTCTGCAGTGTGTGTGTGTGTGTGTGTGTGTGCACGTGCACTGACACAACGCCGGAATATGAAGGCTGGAGCCGCTGGTTCCACGCTGGAGAACCTGCAGCTGTTGTGTTGGTGCGGTTCCCTGCGGCCCGGATGCACGTGAAGCTGAGGGCGAGCAGGTTCTGACAGAACCCCCCCTGAACAGATACAGAGCGGATCAGACCCGAACAGCGCGGGACAGGAGCCCTGTTCTGATCCACTGTGGTTCTGAGGAGCTGTGGTGAAGCGGCCGCTGTCTGACTGAGGAAGATCTGGACAAACACACGCGTGTAAATAGCCATCAGGCTGCACTGTCACCATGGAGACCGGCGCCATGCAGCGCCGCCGTCTGCCGGGTCGTCCTCTAAGTTATTGCTGTGTTTCTATTTATTTTTACTCTCTGTTTGTACAGTGAGACGTCCGTCTGTTTATGTTCATTAATAAAACCCGGTCTCTGCTGAGTTCTTCACTCAACTTCATGTCGTTAGCAGGAATCCAGACTCTGACCCGCCTGAAGGTCCACCAGAACCATGACATGCTCCCAAAATCCAGAACCGGTCCAGACCACAACCTGGTGTTTGGTTTGAGGTCATGTGCAGAAGTGAGATCCAACCGTATAAGGACTGAGTGGCCCCTCCCCTTTGGCGTTTCACACAGGAAGTACCCACAAAATCCCACAGACGTCTATAGAGAAACAGCTGTTCCTCCCTCATTCCATTGGTCAGAACCGTTCTGGATCCCAAACCTTTAACATCCCATAATCCTCATTTTTTAATCATATTTTTCCTGTAGTTCAAGTTTTAAACTGACCAATCAGATTCAGGTCTTGAAGTTTTCATAAATCCCTATGGCCTTTTTGTTCCAGCTAGCAGAGATAGTGTGTAAATAAGATTCTAATTCTGTAAATATTATAGGGACAAATACTAGTGATGAAGAAAATTTTGATTTATGAATATGAAATGTACCAAATATAATTAGAATAATTGCCAATTTTATGTTTGATTTTATGTTTTTTTTGTGTTGGTCAAATACATGAAATGTTCAAATATTCAATATTGAATATTCAAATTTCATCTGAAATTGTGAGTCACATTTGTGTTGTATAAAAAGTCTACATTCTTTCCAAAACCTTCCAGAATAGGTGACTGATGGTTTCTGGGTGCTGTCTACAGAGAGGACAGTTGTCTTCTTATATCTGAGCATGTATAGATTAGTGGAAAAGATTCTATGTCAAAGGTCGTAGGAGACGTCTCTCATCTTGTTATTTAGCAGTAATTTCTGATGCAGGGTCCAAATATTTTTCCAGGGCAAGTCAGGAATACGTTTTCTCCACTAGAAGCCAGCAGAGGAACAGAAATGACTCTCAGCTGAAGCATTATTTGGTCATTTCCTCAGGTGACGTCAGGTCGCTCAGTGCAGTTGTCTGGCCGCTGGGGGGCCTAAAAGGCAGAGGAATCTCTCCCCTCACCTACTCTGCATTTTCTCCACGTGGACAATCAAACACTAAAATCTGTTGACCAGATTTGATTTAACTTTATCTGGAAAAACCGTATACATTATTTAAAAAATCTGTTTCAATGAACTCGTGTGAGAATGGAGGACTAAACTTTCTTGATTTTACAACCCTAAATAACACATTTAAAATAAACCGGATCAAATCTGACCTAAAAACCCTACTTCAGTTTGGAAAATATTTCAACATTTTATATTTTCAGATTTAGGCAACCTTAATTTTCTTCTCCTTTGTCATTACAGAGTTGATAAAATACCAGCTAAACTATCGGCATTCCTCAAACAAGCTCTTCCTGCGTGGGCACTTCTATACAAACACCATTTCTCTACCTATGGCTTCTTCATTTGGAACAACAGATATAAATTATACAAGAACAAATCTTTGTTTTTCCCACATTGGTTTAAGAAAAAAAATCTACTGGTGGTAATTTTTGTCTTTCATAATAAAAACTTGGACTCAAATAAAAAACTCACAATAAATCTTATTATTGTATTTGGAAAATTTGATATTCATAAATACAAATTTTCTTCATCTTCTATTTTTTCCCCGTGTTAATCAGACAAATTGAAATGTATCTCAATTCCATCTCTAAAAGCCTTAATCAGAAAACTGTATGTTTGTGTGAAAGTTGTAGAAACTGGAATGTTTTTATGTAAACTGCATGTAATATGTAGGCTCCCCTGGCACGTTTGAAGTTTATTTTGTAAGATTGCGTTCTGGACTGTACTTCCGTTTTGTACGATAAAGTTTTTTTTTTTTAAGTCTGGCCGCTGGGGGCGCTGCGCTCCCGGCCGCTGGGGGCGCTGTGCCGCAGCTCAGCGGTCAGCCGCGCGCGCAGAGGAAGAGCGGGACGCGGCAGCTGCAGCGGGCTCGCGCTGAGTTGAAGCCTCCGTGATGTCTGTGACCTCCAAAGTGGTTCTGGGAGTTTCTGTGGTTCTGACCCTGAGCACCGTAGCGGCTGTGCACCTGAAACAGGCCTGGGACCGAGAGGTGAGCCGGTCCATCACCCCGAAGCGTTGAGGCTAACGGCTAGCCCGGTTTAATTTAGGCTATTAGCATCTGCAGCTCCAAGAAGAAACAGAAATACAATAAAAAAAAACGTTTGTCCGTCAAGATATCCAGAGCTTCCGGTTTACTCTTTCAAAAATGAAAGTTCAGCAGGAGCAGAATTCTCTCAAATATAGTTTTTTGTTTATGTTTTGACTTTTATGGTTGTGATACATTAAATTAATGTAAATATATGCTGACTGACCTCGTGACCTCCACACGGACTTCCGGTTGAGTGGACCTCAGTACTGATATTCTGGTTTTGGAGTTGAACGCGTTTTTTGTGTCTGAGTGGTTCGAGTTTTTAGTGGGATCCCTTCCAAACGAACCTGAGGGATTCGAACCGACCTCCTACTCCAGGGATGCCCACACGTTTGTGAGCTACTATTGAGACAGGCTCCTAAAGTTCTGGACCGGTACCACCAACCCTGGTCCTGGTGGGTTGCCGCCCTGCTGCAGTAGATGCTGGTTAGAATCAGGCCAGTTTCTGATTGGCTGAGCACACCTGATCCAGGTAGGCCGGTTGACTCTCTTCCTGGGCTGGTTGGGGCGTTCGACACCATAATCATAGAAAATTAAGACCCAAAACATCAAATGCAGCATTTCCAGTGATTCAAGAAGGGTTAGGGGCCTTTAGATCAGTGGGGTCAAATAGAATGCCCTCCGTCTGTCCACGGGGGGCTAGGGGGTCCATAGGGGTCAACAGGGGACTAGGGGGTCCACAGGGGTCTAGGGGTCCACAGGGGACTAGGGGGTCCATAGGGGACTAGGGGGTCCACAGGGGTCTAGGGGTCCACAGGGGACTAGGGGGTCCACAGGGGACTAGGGGGTCCACAGGGGTCTAGGGGTCCACAGGGGACTAGGGGGTCCACAGGGGACTAGGGGGTCCACAGGGGTCTAGGGGGTCCACAGGGGACTAGGGGGTCCACAGGGGTCTAGGGGGTCCATAGGGGACTAGGGGGTCCACAGGGGACTAGGGGGTCCACAGGGGACTAGGGGGTCCATAGGGGACTAGGGGGTCCACAGGGGACTAGGGGGTCCACAGGGGTCTAGGGGGTCCATAGGGGACTAGGGGGTCCACAGGGGACTAGGGGGTCCACAGGGGTCTAGGGGGTCCACAGGGGACTAGGGGGTCCACAGGGGTCTAGGGGGTCCATAGGGGACTAGGGGGTCCACAGGGGACTAGGGGGTCCACAGGGGACTAGGGGGTCCATGGGACCAAACAGGCACATCTTGGGATTTATTCGACATTTGAACCTGAAATCAAGAGAGTAACCGTGTCACATTTCCTTTGACTAACTTTAGATTTATTCAGGCTCATTTGTTGCTAAAAAGGTTCTGTCACATGCTGTGTCAGAACCGGTCCCAGGCCGACAAAAACACCAAACCCACAGAGACGCCGGCGTTTTGGATCCAGTCCAAACACTGGATCCAAAACGCCATTTTACACAGACGTCATGAAGAACACAACACTCAATCCTGAACGGTTCGTTGGCCGTCCGCTCCACCCGTTAGACCAGGGGTGGGCACACTACGGCCCGCGGGCTGGATCCGGCCCGCCTCCGTCTTTAGTCCGGCCCGCCTCCCCTGAACAATATCAGAGACCCGTGTTTTGTTTAATGTGGCCACACGATCAAGACGTGACATTTTCTTCCACCTTCTGCTGTCTGTGTTCTACCTGAGAACCTCTAAAATCTGTCAATCAGAACAGGAGACAGTCTTCTTTCTACATTCAGTTCATCTTTCCTGGTTTAGCTCATTATTTCTGAGCGTCATGCTGCTTTTTCAAACAGCACCCTGTTCTGTGTCCTGATTGGCTGGAGACCCTGTCAATCATCTCCTCAGTCTCCTGTAGAAACACGCAGCTCTTCAGATCTACAGAAATCTGTGATCCATCAGATCTCTGTTCTCATTCATAGATCCTGGACCTCATTTCTATGGAGGTTTGAGGATTTAAACCAGAGAAAAGGTAAAAATGTTCATGTCTGTGTGAGGAAAGTGGATTTCTGCAGTGAGGAGTTTACTGCCATAAACATCTGGAATCATTCTCTGTGGATTTCACCGATCACGGTTATTTTTAGAACGTAACTCCTGTAATAAACCAGGAACTCTGTTCTGGAGAAAAGGTAACACAGATATATGTGTAGCTGCAGCAGAAGACACAGAAATGAGCTTTATCATTATAACTGGATGAGAAACAGAGACGTATGATGAGCTCAACGTCTGTGTCTAATCATGACGGGAGAGGATCCATTATTTATTTATTTATTTGTTTTTTTAATGTATCAGTATATTTTTTCTGAATTTTTGTCTTTGAAAATCCTAGAGTGTTGTTTGGTCATAGTTTTATTTCATATGTAATGTTATTTATTTTCTTAAAGGGATCATGAATGAATGAAACTTTATTCATACAACACTTTCCAACTCCTTGAAGGAACCAAAGGGCCTCACAATAAAAATGATCTAAAATGGGAACAAAAACTCTAGAATTTTCTGTTCTAGAAGATCATTTTCAATCCAAATGTTTTCATCTACATCCATGTTCTGTCATTCTCACTCCACCATCTGCTCCTGGTCCGGCCCTTCTATCCAATTTTAGAACCCAGTGTGGCCCCCCAGTTAAAAAAATTTGCCCACCCCCGGGTTAGTCCAAAGAAGAACTCGCGTGGGCGGAGCCTGGAGGATTCCTCTGAGTGTCTGCAGCGCGGGGAGGAACCGCCGCGCTCCAGGGGCTTCCACGTGTTTAGAGAACCCCTCAGGAACCGCCCCCCCCTCATTTACCAGAACGTTCCTGGATGCTTTGATCAGTCACACTGGTGGGCTGGAACCGGTCCTGGACTTGGCTGTAAATCCTTCTCAGTGACGTTTTCACTAACGAGTTTTACAAAGTTAGGACCAAAGCTGGACTGCAGACAGAACCCTAGAACTCATGGAAACAGCAGCAGGAACGTTAGAACACAGAACCCTCTGGTTCTGGCTGCTTGGTTCTCCATCACGCCGTTCCGGGATCCCCGCTCTCCTGTTAACGCCGGCGTCTGGTGCCGTGTGCACCTGGCGGCCTGGCTAAGACTCCTCCCCTCTGCTCTGGCGTCTGCAGCGCCTCCACCAGGGTGTAGTTCGGGATCTGGAGCGGCTGGAGAGGAAGAAGGAGAACCTGCGGTTGCTGGAGCAGCAGAAGGTCCTGACCCGACACCTGGAGGAGGAGCGGCGGCGTGCTGAGGCCAGGCTCCGCCCACAGGACACGTGAGGCAGGTACGTTCTGTGAAACGGAGTGAGTAGAGGCTGTGAGGGCGACATGAGCTCACGCTGCTGCACCCACAGGCCCCGCCCACAGGTGGCGCTGCGGCCGACATGGACGGCAGCGGCGAGCCCCTGGCGGCGGACGAGGTGACGTCGGCGTCAGAGGGGCTGGAGGAGGGCGAG
The DNA here is from genome assembly GCA_023969325.1 of Oryzias curvinotus. Classification (NCBI taxonomy): domain Eukaryota; kingdom Metazoa; phylum Chordata; class Actinopteri; order Beloniformes; family Adrianichthyidae; genus Oryzias; species Oryzias curvinotus. The sequence goes on along the minus strand of JALJSC010000256.1, from coordinate 98,569 downwards.
GTGGAGGGGGAGACTCTGCTGATCGTGGAGTCGGAGGATCAGGGTTCGGTGGACCTGTCCCACGACCAGAGCGGGGACTCGCTGACCAGCGACCTGGGGGAGGAGGGGGAGGGCGGCTGGGCCTGCGAGGACATGTCCTTCTACTGCGAGCGCTGTCACAAGTGGACCCCTGCAGGTGAGGCCGTCACGGCAGGGGGCGTGGCCATGGCGATGGGGGGGTCTAACAGGTGTCTGTTGCAGCTCAGCTCCGGGGGGAACAGCCCAGCTACCTGAAAGGAGACAACTTCTTCAAGTTCACCTGCTGCAGCTGCTCCGAGGACGGCAAGGAGAGCTTTGAGAGGATGCGGCTCACCTGGCAACAGGTACCCCCCCCAAAACCCTGCTGGGGAAGGGGGCGGGGCTGAACAGGTGTGTGTGTGACAGGTGGTGATGTTGGCCATGTACAACCTGTCCCTGGAGGGGACGGGCCGGCAGGGCTACTTCCGCTGGAAGGAGGACATCTGCGCCTTCATCGGCCGGCACTGGAACTTCCTGCTGGGAACCAGGTGAGCCCCGCCCCCGGCCGGACCCCCCTGTGCGGCTCCGCCGGCGCTGACCCGGTCTCTCTGCAGGAAGAAGACCTCCACCTGGTGGAGCACGGTGGCCGGCTGCCTGTCTGTCGGCAGCCCCACCTTCTTCCGCTCGGGGGCGCAGGAGTTTGGAGAACCCGGCTGGTGGAAGCTGGTCCAGAACCGCCCCCCCACCCTGAGGCCCGATGTGGACAAGTCTGCCGCCAGGACCAAAGGTAAGGCGCGGCCGCTCCACAGAGGGGGGGGTTCCACGTCTCCGCTCAGCTGCTTGTGGTCCGCAGCGTCCAAACCCGTCCTGGACCCCATCATCACGGTGGAGGGCCTGAGGAAGCGGGGGGCCCGGAACGCCGTGGAGAACGCCATGCAGCTGAAGGAGAAGCGTTCTCGCACCCAGGAGGCCAAGGACATCCGGCGGGCACAGAAGGAGGCGGTGGGAGGATACCCCGACCGTAGTGCCTCCTCCACGCCCGTCAAACTGGGCGGGGGCCGTGGCGGGGGGGTCGGACGGCGGCCCGACCTGGTCCTGGAGAAGGGCGAGGTCATCGACTTCTCCTCGCTGAGCTCCTCAGACCGGACTCCTCTCACCAGCCGCTCTCCGTCGCCCTCGCCCGACTTCTCCGCCCCGGGGACGCCGGCCTCCCAGTCGGCCACGCCCAGTCTGCTGTCGGAGGCGGACCTCATTCCTGACGTCATGCCCCCCCAGGCGTTGTTCCACGGTAAGAGGACGCCCCCCGAGGCGCTGCTGCATGGATGATGGCGTCATGACCCGCCTCCCCCTCCTGCAGATGACGAGGAGGTGGACGGCATGATTGATCCGGGAATGGAGTACGCCCCCCCACCCAGCACCACCCTCGTAGGCCGCAAGAAGGTCTGCCCCGCCCCCCCCCACATCAAAAGAGAAGCTGACAGCGAGGAAGACGATTGTCCTGAGCGCGACGAAGACTTTGAGGAGTCAGGAGGAAGGAAGGAAGCCCCTTCTTCTCCCTCTGGGGGGGCCGAGCGGAGGAGGGCGGCCGCCGACGGCGTGGGCGGTCCTCGCTGCGTCGCCGTTAGCCTGTACGAGGAGCGGCTGCTGCTCCGGCGCCTGGACGCCTGCCCGCTGGCGCTGGCCGTCACGCCGCAGGCCCGCCGTCTCCGCAGGAAGCTGCTGGTCCGCCAGGCCAAGCGGCAGAGGGGGCTCCCCCTGCTGGACGTGGACCAGGCCGTCAGCGCCACCCTCAGCCTGGTGGGGGGGATCTACGGCGGCCCTGAGGGGGGCCCCAACGCGGGGGGCGGAGCCGAGGAGAAGTACCGCACCAGCAGTCGGGAGCTGCAGATCCTGGATCGTTTCCAGGTACCGAGTCCTCCTCCGGGTCTTTAGGGAGGGGTCGTGGGGGGAGGGGTCGAGCAAATGTCTGAAGCAGAACCTCGTTCCACGTCCTCTGGAGGACGCGCTGAACAAACGGATCCAGAAGGCGGGTTCTGGAGGACCAGGATGGAGACGGTTCTGGTGGTCCTCCTAACACAGAACCTCAGAGTCTTAGGGGTCTTCAGATCTGCAGCCTTTGTTTTCTGAATGTTTCTGTGGACCGGTTCTGATCCTGTATTCTTCCAGACCAGAACCTCCGGCAGAAGAGGCGTCCCGTTGCACTCGGTGTCCTTCTGGCACCGCCTGATGGGCGCTGAAGGCGGTCTGGAGCAGAGCATCAAGAGTCCGTACACGTCCCGCGTGCTGAAACCGTACATCAGGTACGCCCACCCCCCAATGGCAGTGGGGGGTCAGAGTCTAAGGGTCTGTCTTTGGTCTCCAGGAGGGACTACGAGAGCCGCCCTCTGAAGCTGCGGTTGTTGGCTGAAATCAGAGCGTACCCCCACAGGAAGGACCCGGCCTGGGTCCCTGAAGCCGACGCCCCCATCGACTACTGCTACGTCCGTCCCAACCACATCCCCTCCGTCAACGCCATGTGTCACCACGGCTTCTGGCCAGGTGGAGTGTCTCCCTCCAGCCCTCGGTCTGCTGCCCCCACTCTTCTAATGTGGCTGGCTCCTCCCCCAGGAGTGGACCTGTCCGAGTGCCTGCAGTACCCGGACTTCAGCGTGGTGGTCCTCTACAAGAAGGTGGTGGTGGGCTTTGGGTTCATGGTTCCGGATGTCAAGTACAATGAGGCCTACATCTCCTTCCTGCTGGTGCATCCTGAGTGGAGGAGGGCCGGCATCGGGACCTTCATGATCTACCACCTCATCCAGGTGGGTGGGTGTGGGCGGGGCTCTGACGTCCAGGTGATGAGATGATGGCGGCGGTGATGAGTCATCGCCTCATGTTTGTCTTTTTTAAAGTTTCCATTTCTGTCAAAAGAGGCGAGTAAATCAGTGTCACGCCATCGGAGCGTGATTCAGTGCAGCTGGAAACGCCGTGACCCGTTAAGGAAACACGGTTAACGTGCTGGTGATCCGGTAACACAACATGAAGACGGACAATAAGAGCAGCAGCAGCTGTTCACTTTTTGCTGTTAGCTGCACTTTGGTTGTTAACGGTTACCTGGATAGTTAGTTAGTTAGTTAGTGTCTGGTTGTTATTAAATTCACGGCGTTCTAATTCTAAGCACCCCGCCCCCTGCTGCTTCATCACCGCGGTGATCTAAAATCCCCCACCATCGCAGCTCTACTGCTGGCTCCACCCACTTGCTAATGTTAAACCACGCCCCCTGAGGTAGAAAAGTGATAAAGTCCTGGTGTGGGCAAACAACTTCCACCTTTTCAGGCAGGCCCGGCCCCCCCTGGTCCTCCAGAGCCACAATCCAGCCTGGTTTCCAGCATCTCTCTGCTGATTGGCTGAGCCTGGTTCAGGTGTCCAGGTGCCGTGCAGGGGGGAGGCCCTGTAGGGCCAGGGCTGGCCAGGTCAGGCAGTCAGCGTGATTCCAGTGGGTTCTGGCGTGGGGGCGTGGCTGACGCTGTGTCCGTGCCGTTTCAGACGTGCATGGGGAAGGACGTGACGCTGCACGTGTCGGCCAGTAACCCCGCCATGCTGCTTTACCAGAAGTTCGGCTTCAAGGCCGAGGAGTACATCCTGGACTTCTACGACAAGTTCTACCCCGTGGACAGCGCTGAGTGCCGCCACGCCTTCTTCCTGCGCCTGCGGCGCTGACAGCCGGCTGCTGGTCCAGAACTGCTGGTCCAGAACTGCTGATCCAGAACCGCTGATCCAGAACTGCTGGTCCAGAAGTGCTGATCCAGAACTGCTGGTCCAGAACTGCTGGTCCAGAACTGCTGATCCAGAACCGCTGATCCAGAACTGCTGGTCCAGAAGTGCTGATCCAGAACTGCTGGTCCAGAACTGCTGGTCCAGAACTGCTGGTCCAGAAGTGCTGATCCAGAACTGCTGGTCCAGTTTGGTCGTCATGTCCGACTTCCATGTGATTCTGTTTTCCAGATCCAATAAAAGTTTCATTCAGGCATTCCTGACCCAGATTCAGCTTGGGGGGGGGGACTGACTGACCACAGACTGCATTACCCATGATGCACTGGGCCAACACTGTGGCAACAGTCTGAGCAGATGGGAGAAAGTTGGAGCAGGAATTTGTCCTTCAACCACCATTCGTTTGGGGGGGGGGGGGGGGGGGCACAGCCACAGAAGGAAACTGTTTCACAGACTTTGGGGTCACTCCAAGTCCATGGGGGTCTTGGCCTCAGTTGACGGACCCACCTGGAGCTTCCTGAGAGGCCCCTCCCCCAAGGACGGCTCCAAGGCTACGTTGACGCTGCAGGCTGAAACGACCCAATTCTGGTTTTTCTGCCCCCATGCGACCTGCATCTGCCCTTTACATGACCGTCTGGACGACACGGATCTGGTCTCTGTGACCCCCCCTCTGAACGTCCAGGCCGCATGCATCCGACCCGTACGTCATCGATACGCTACAAACGTCATTCTGAGTTGAAGTAGGCGGGAACGAGAACGTAAACGTCAACCATGGAGGACGAAGCTGCAGAGGGAAGCAGGTCACCCATCGGCTCATGTTGGGGGGGGGACGCTCCATTCAGGCCGAGCAGGTCACCCATCGGCTCATGTTGGGGGGGGGGCGCTCCATTCAGGCCGAGCAGGTCACCCATCGGCTCATGTTGGGGGGGGGCGCTCCATTCAGGCCGAGCAGGTCACCCATCGGCTCATGTTGGGGGGGGGCGCTCCATTCAGGCCGAGCAGGTCACCCATCGGCTCATGTTGGGGGGGGGACGCTCCATTCAGGCCGAGCAGGTCACCCATCGGCTCATGTTGGGGGGGGGGGGACGCTCCATTCAGGCCGAGCAGGTCACCCATCGGCTCATGTTGGGGGGGGGATGCTCCATTCAGGCCGAGCAGGTCACCCATCGGCTCATGTTGGGGGGGGGACGCTCCATTCAGGCCGAGCAGGTCACCCATCGGCTCATGTTGGGGGGGGGATGCTCCATTCAGGCCGAGCAGGTCACCCATCGGCTCATGTTGGGGGGGGGCGCTCCATTCAGGCCGAGCAGGTCACCCATCGGCTCATGTTGGGGGGGGGATGCTCCATTCAGGCCGAGCAGGTCACCCATCGGCTCATGTTGGGGGGGGGGGCGCTCCATTCAGGCCGAGCAGGTCACCCATCGGCTCATGTTGGGGGGGGGGCGCTCCATTCAGGCCGAGCAGGTCACCCATCGGCTCATGTTGGGGGGGGGGGCGCTCCATCCAGGCCAAACTCCAGGACTCATCACAACCAGGCGGTTTGACTGTGGTCCATGGGGGGGGCTGCTTCTGTCTGGTGTGTTTCTGCTGACCTTTACCCCCTTCCAGGGGGAACATCCCGTGATGGCTGTGGATTTTGAGTTTGGGGGGGTTCAAAGGTTGTGTCTGAACTCCTTCCTTACCTTCTATAGCACGTTCTGCGTGTTCTAGTCTGTCTGAATCTACGGTTCCAGAGAACATGGACCACAATGCATTGGCTTGAGCCATAAAATGTATTTAAATGTATTTTTTTAATAAACTTTTTTATCTTCAGAAGACGGTGGCGTCCCAAAAGTGACGTCACACCCGCCGTAGTGGGCGTGGCTCTGAATTGCTTTAAACTGCAGAGCTCTGCTTAGTTTTTAGTAGATGGGGGGGGGGGGGGGGGGGGGGTTCAGACTCAGCCAAAGTCAGACGACATGAACTCTGATTAGAAACATCTTTATTGTTCATAAAGCTGAACGTTTAAAGACACGCCTCCTTTAGCATCCGCGTCCTCCAGCGGGGAAAACTTGTCCCATCACAGCACTGAGCATGCTCAGACAGCAGACTCCTCCCACTGAATGTCCCAGAGGCTGAAGAACTTCAGGAGGTGGAGTCTGTCAGACAGCAAACCCCTGGCCCCGCCCTAAAGGTTGGAATACCGTCCCAGCAAGTCGGCTCCAGTTTGAGCTGCCAGCAGAGACGCCATGTCGCCGCTGCCGGAGCTCGCCGCTACATCGTAAGGCGTCTCCCCCACAGCATTCCTTTGCCTCACGCTGGCCTTCCATCTGAAAGCAGGAGGGCATCATCAGATGGGAGGAGCAACCAACAGGCCCCTCCCACATTATGGGTGGGGCACAGCTAAAGCAGCTCAGCAAAAGCCTGCAGTGTCAATCATGTTAGGAGACAAAGGGGGTGGAGCTTCTGAGGAACGGACACTTCTGAAACATCAGCAGATCGCTTAATCGCTGTTGGACTTCTAGAACAAAGCAGGCGGTTCTGCAGCGTAGCGTGCATGTGTGCATGTGTGTGAATGCAGATCTGAGGGGGGGCTCTGAAACCACGGCTGCAGACCCCCCAGCAGTCTTAGTGTGGGACACAGCAAAGATCAGTCTGAAGATGGTGTTTGTATTGATGAGTGGTGGGCGGAGCCTCTGGCTGCAGAGCAGCTTTAACTCCACCGTCTGACAGACACGGACTTTCTCAGAGGGATTCCAACTCGGAACCGGGAGGACGGGACGGGATGGATCCCAGGTTTTTGTGAGATTTCTGGGATTTGGATCGGCTTTAGCGTTGAAGAGGTGAAGGTCGCTGAGCTTCCTGTTAGACTGGAGCCGGTCCAGAACAGGAAGAACAGTGTTGAGGGTTCTGGAAACAGTAAATCGGTTCCATGTCATACCTGAGCAGAACAGCAGCACACTGCAGCCCCGCAGGGCCCAGAGCTGCAGCCTCATGCAGAGCTGTGTTCTTCATCCTGAGGAGGAGGAGGAGGGGCATGTCACATGACCAGCACTGGGGACACCAAAAATGCATTTTGTGCATGACTGTGAGCCCGAGTGCGTCTGATTGGTTGATGGAGCTGTGGGCGGGGACTTGGGGCCCCTGGGCGGTGGCATTTGTTCTTACGATCCAGACTGTTGGTCCGGATCGGCTCCTCGCTGCAGCAGAACAGGAAGAACATCAGGGTGACCGTTCATCACGGCGACGGCCAGGGCGTGTCGGCCGCCGCTCCCACAGCAAGAAGGATCCGCCCCCTGCTCAACAAACAGACCTGCTCAGAGGAGAACTTAGCCACAAAATGGAGGCCACCGATTGGCTCCTACTTGATCGAGGAGCCGCTGGACGGTACTGACCCGCCCTCCACCTGGTCCCAGCTCCTTCAGCAGCTGACTGTCAAGAACCTGCAACCAGACAACCAATCAGAGCTAAGCTTTCCTAACAGCGGAGTCCAAGCTCGTCACTGCTGAGGGTCTTACTGCGCGGCCGTGGTCCACACCTGAGGCCCGCCCACTTCCTGTCAGACACAAACACCTGTTGATCAGAAGCCTCTAGCTGGTTGATCAGGTCAATCGTTTAGTTTGTGTTCATCTCAGCAGAAGCTCCAACGATCCCTGAGGATCCATCCAGTAAAGTCTGGATTCTGGATTCAGGAGAAGCCGTAAGAATGCAGAGACCCCACCCGCTGGAGGAAGGTCCTGCATCACCTGCAAACACCGGGGATGGGATTCCAGGATCCCACATCAAAACCCGGCCCCCCCAAAATGAAGAGTCTGGAGCAAAGAAGAACCTCAGCAGTCCAACTCTGAACGGATACGAGTTGGACCTCCTGGACGGGAACCTAGTCTGATCAAGTCTCCAATGCTCAAGTGGACCAGATGTTCACATTTAGCATCTGTCAAGGATTCCAGGGAAAAGGAGCAGATCTGGTGTTTCTTATCCAAATTTCCAGCCCCTCAGGCCAGGGGTCGGCAACCCACATGTGGCTCTTTCATCCTTCTGCTGTGGCTCCCTGTGACTTTGGAAAATAAGGAGTATTTTATAAAAATTCCATTTTATTTTATTTTAATCATTTTTCATGGCATCTCAAAGGCGCTGCTGGCTCCACACGAAGCGCGTGCCACGTAAAAACAGCTTCCTTCATGAATGAGCTCAGATTTATCAGCGAGAACTGCAGAGCTGATGGCAGGAGGACACGCGGGGGGGCTTCTATAAACACTCCGGTCCGGAGTGCTCCTCTGCCGGGAACCTGACGTGCCGCGGAGCAGAGAGCAACTCTCTGATGACAGAGAGTTGCTCTCTGTCATCAGAGAGCAACTCTCTGATGACAGAGAGTTTTTAAACACGCATGTGCAGTGATGTATGTTTCTTCAAGGACATGAGTGTAGATCGCAGAACAGAGAAGATAAAAATAAAAAAGTACTTCTCAAAAATCCACCAGCCAATCAAAACCCTCACCGAAAAGTACGGGACTTGATTGACATGCAGAACGGCCAATCGGACATCCTGACACATACGTCACTGCAGACGTGAGTTTAAATTCACTCAGCGGAAACTCTGTCATCAGAGGACCACTCCTAACAACCAGAGTGTTCATTGAAGCCGCCCCGCGTGTGTCCTCCTGCTATCAGCTCTGCAGTTCTCCCCAGATAAATACCAGCTCATCACGGAAGCTGTGAGGCACGCGCTTCATACGGAGCCAGCAGCGCCAAATGCCCCATAATATGCCCCGCCCCCCGCATTGCACCGTTTACAGCAGAGCATGAATACGATGGTTGCTGCTTTCTGTCTCTGTAATAAAATACTTCATCTGGTAATACTAAAGTATCTTTATGTAAACTCACTGTGTAGTTTTTAATCATCAGTACATAAACAATAATGTACAAATAAACATGTTACTAATAAACATGACGATGGAAAGAAAGAAGTACTTTTTTTTTTACTTTTCTGTCCCGCGATCTACACTCATGTCCTTGAAGATGTCCTAATGAGCACCCTTGATAGAATATATACATGCATGATATATATAATGATGTCAAAACGGGTTGTGGCTCCGGGTGCTTTTTTTTTCATTAGGGGCGGTCCCAAATGGCTCTTGAGTAAAACGGGTTGCCGACCGCTGCCTCAGACCTTCCAGTCTCAGGGTGGACACTCTCCCACAAGGCCACTGAGCTGTTCCTGTTCTGAGGTTCAGCCATCCACCTGACCCTAGTCCAGTTCTCTGGCATGGACTAGGGGGGGACAGTCCCAGTATTTCCTGCAGGGACTCAGGCCTGCTTACTCTGAACAGACATTAGGCTCTTGACTGTTCCCTGACATGATGGTGACACATGAAACCAACTATTTGTCCATGGAGTAAAATTCAGATGTGCTGTCACCAAGCTGGGTGTGTGTGTGTGTGGGGGGGGGGTTACACGAGGTCCCACTTGTTTCTGTTGCCTCTTACTCAGGGCAACAAAGCAGAACAAAGTCAATTAGGATCATGGGAGCCACATGACCACGTTGACCACATGACCACGTTGACCACATGACCACATGGCCACATGGCCACATGAGCATTGAAGTCCCCAAACAGAACAGTAGAGACACTAGTGGGGGAACCTTACAGCACGCCCTCCAGTGACTCCAGGAAGGGTACAATAAACGGACAGGAAGTGCATGAATAACATACGACAAATGACAGTCCAAACGCGATTCCCAGCCAAGCATGTAACAGCGTAACAGCACTGTCACTGCTGAGACTGTTATAAGAAATCCTGTCCCTCTGGGTAACGCTATCAAAGTACAGTCCAAACCCTCTAGAGATGGAGTCCAGGCTGTGAGAGGAGCTGCTTCCCACGACAGGAATGTGAAGGCCGCACATTTGACTGTGTCCAACCCACGACGGCGTCGCCACCAACCCAAAGGAGCTTGTTAGGGCACCTGAAGGTGGTTTGTGTGGGTACTGTTTCAGACATCAGGCACTGGCTGATACCACCCCCCCCCCCCCCCCCCTCCACCAAGGACAATTTTTATGTGAATCCCCTTTTTTCCAGAAGTCACAAAAACCCTATGAAAAAGAAAAACCATGGTACTGCCCCCCCCATGGGTGTGTTTACTGTCAATGCTGTCTGTAGACCGTTCTGTGACGCTGCTTAGAGTCTCAGTCTGACTTGCTGGTCCAGATCCTCCACCAGCTGGGGTTCCACGGTCTGCTTCAGGCCCTACCTGAACAAACAAACCTGTGAGCAAATGTTTCCTCCTCAGTCCAGCTGCTTTGGTTCAAACCTACCTGCTGCGGCTTCAGTCCAGCTGAGGCAAAGCTGACCGTCAGACTGACTTCCAGCTGGTCTTCCTGGATCACTGCAGAAACCATCTGAGGAACCAGGAACACAGAACAAGTCGGCCACAGGACCCCACCCTCTGAGGTGGGACATCCTCAGGAATCCACCCAGAAAGCTCAGAACACCGAGACAAAGAACTGCGTACCCGACCAAAACGAGGCTCTCCCAGGAGAGCCCTGAAGGGGGCGTTGTTTTGAGCATAACTCCTCAGATGACCACAAACATGATCCAACTGCTTCCTCCAGAAACCTGAGGATGAAGCCAAAGTCACCAACAAGCAAGAAGCAGCAAAAGCTAAGAAAACACCACAAAGACGCTCCACAAGATCAGAAACAAACTCTGAAAAAGAGAAGCACTAAGACCCTCGATGGTGGCCCCATCCCGGGTCTTACCACGGCCCGGGCTGACGGCGGTCAGAGGAGGCTGCGGGTCTCTGGGTCCTTGCTGTCTCTGCGGCTCCTTTCTTTGCAGCTCAGTGAACGATGGATAGTAGAGTCCTATGGTCTGTGTATGCTTGTCAACAGTGGGAGGGGTTACCTTCAGGCTGTGGGTGGGGTCAGATGAAGGCGGGGATTTCTGTGACACTTCGGCAGCAGTCTAAAGAAAGAAACTCCTCCAGGTGAGCTTGTGAGAGGATACAGAGGAAACTGTGATGTCAGCAGGTTTGTGTGCCCGGCAGCGCCCCCCACAGGCCGGGGGATGTCACCACAGGAAGAAGGATCAGCACACATCTGGCTGCACCAGTGTCCCACATCAACACTATGTTTCCCACAATGCCTCATTCCACACACAAGTAGGGCCACTGATGGACAGATAGAACCTCCTGCTGCATAGTTTTGGACATAAATGTCAGTCTTAGGAAGCACTTCCTCTCCTCCTGCCGATGAACATTTTGTCCTCTTCTTCCTCGTCTGTCTTCCATCGTTCACCTGGTTCATGGCGTGCTCTACTCACCTGTGCTCAGGTCGACCTTCAGATCTTTGCTTAAATGAAGGTGAAATGTGGGAGGGGCACAGCTCACCTTGGAGCCGCAGTTGTTGCAGAATCTTGCATCTATGCGGTTCTCACTGTTGCACCTGGAGCAGGTAATCGTCCTGCAGCTGGCCAGAGCCCCGCCCCCCACCTGGAACACAGAAGGGGCCATGCAGAAAGGAAAACAAAAGTCCACCAAGTCCTGAGGTCAGAGCGCACCTGGAAAGAAGGTCTGGATGAGAGGAAGCCCTCGCAGGTCAAACATCTGCTGATGTCAGGAGGGTTCCCACTCCCACAGGAGACGCACAACACCTGCTGTCGCACAACAGCACACGCTCAGACTCTGCAGGACACGTCCAGAAGCACGTGCACGCACTCACCTGAAGTGCACGGCTGACGTGGACCGGCTCCTCGCAGACCAAACACGTGTGTGCGTTCTTAGGAAGGGTGGAGTTACAGCAGACACACTGCAGCTGAGCACACACCTGGACAGAGGCTGGAGCAGGTGAGTTCACTACCTGTCCGGGTTCGGCAGGGGGCACCGTCTGGCCAGGAGGGGCGGGAACCGGGGCTCCACAGTAAGCACAGAACCGGGCCAGCGGGTCTGATGGACCAAACTGGAGACACTGAGCACACCTGCATGGACAAGTGCGCAGAGGGGCGGAGCCTGTGAATGAAGTTTAAGCAGAAGTGGGCGTGTCCTAGGTGTTTGTACCGCAGGTCTGTCTCTGCTCCAGACCTCTCACAGCTCAGCTTGTCCCACCCAGTTGTCACATGACCGCCTTTGTTTACTGCAGACTGGGACCCCCGAAGGCAGCAGGCGGGGCCCCTGGATCGCTGGGGAGTGTGGAAGAGGCGGAGTTCTGAAGGAAAAGATGGGATGACATCATCATCAAGGACGTTATCCTGTCCTTCACTTTCTAAAAAACGGTGTTTCTGTCGAACACGTTTGTTCTTTTCTAAACGCAACGGAACGATTGAAGTTGATTGATTTGAAGTCCCAGTGGGACAGGTGTGTACAGGTGAGTACAGGTGAGGACAGCTGAGAACAGGTGAGTACAGGTGAGAACAGGTGAGTACAGGTGAGTACAGGTGAGGACAGCTGAGAACAGGTGAGTACAGGTGAGTACAGGTGAGAACAGGTGAGAACAGGTGAGTACAGGTGAGTACAGGTGAGAACAGGTGTGTACAGGTGAGTACAGGTGAGTACAGGTGAGAACAGGTGTGTACAGGTGTGTACAGGTGAGTACAGGGGAGTACAGGTGAGTACAGGTGAGGACAGCTGAGGACAGGTGTGTACAGGTGAGGACAGCTGAGGACAGGTGTGTACAGGTGAGAACAGGTGAGTACAGGTGAGAACAGGTGAGTACAGGTGAGAACAGGTGTGTACAGGTGAGTACAGGTGAGAACAGGTGAGGACAGGTGAGTACAGGTGAGTCAGGCTTTGTGAACAGACCTGAAGCTCGTAGTGGAGAACCTGCAGGGTTCTCTGAGGAACAGGTTCCAACAGGCAGGTTCTGAAACGACAGAAGGGTGGAGGTAGTGTAAGCCTAAAGAAAAACCCAGGGCTCATGGGAAATGGAGTCTGCCTTCAGGTGAACGGGTGACGACCTGGTGGAGGTCCCGCAGGTCTCCGCCCCCCGCCTGATCCACCACGAAGACCTTGGTGACCACAGAGCTCTGTCGGCCGTCGCTGCGGACACAGCTGGACTTCATCAGACCAATCACGATGAAGGTCATCTGGAGGTCACATGTTGCTTTTCTATCCACTCCTCCTCCAGGTGAGGCCTACCTGGTGACAGCAACCGCTCTGACGGAGACCCGCCCAGAAGGAAGTAGGACGGGTTTGCCGTACTTCCTGCTGCTGCCCGCTGAGCCGCCGTTCTCCAGCGGCTTTGACCCGTCTAGAGTGAAGAAGATGAGCGCACCGGCAGTGTCTGCACACACCAGCAGCTGTTGGATGACTGCGGTTACCACGGCAACGCCCGAGTCAGCTGGGTGAGGGTACCTGAGTGCATGGACACGGGGGTGCGGGTGCTGATCTGGCTCTTGCCTCCGGAGGTCTTCCCGAGGGTGATGGGGATGATGAGCGGGGCCGACACCGCCCCCGCTGCCATGGCAACAGTCACTGGGGCGCAGGGACCAGAACTGCAGGTACCGGACGCTCTGCCAGGTTCCGCGGGTCGTTCCGCCGCTGCTGCTGAGTTTGAGCGGCCCGTCACCATGGAAACGAGCTCCGCCTACCAGCGCCGCTTGTTTCGCCACATCCGCGCGCCTGATGCCCGCGGTGGGCGGAGATAAGGAGAATCTGCCGGGACACGCAAGCGGGTTTATGACCCCCACCTCCTGCCCCCATCACCGGATAGGTGCCGGTAACGTTACGTTGAGCTCGTGCGTGTCGTCATCAAATTAGAGATTTTCCAGGTTTAATCCGATGATAACGTTTCACTGAAAAGTTTTAACTAATAAGGTAAAAACATTCAGAAAGTTCCGGTTCATCTACCTAACAAAATAAAAGCCCGGACCGGAAACGGCGCGGGCCGTTCATTCTTCTTTTGTCTTTATTTAAGGTTTTACATCAATGACCATTTTACAATAATAATAAGCGGGGGGGCAGAACATCCGTGTTCTGCTGTAGAACCTATATCAAAGTGTCCTCAGACCCAGGAGAGCGTCTGCCCCCACCAGAGTTCAGCCTGTTGGGTCATTTTCTCCAGGCTCACTCACTCACCTGTCTGGAGCAGCAGGTATCTTCTTGTTTCTGGTATCTTGGTGGAAAAGAGGATTTGGGCTTTTGTTCAGGTTGAACCTTTTCACTTCATCAAATATTCCAGTTAAAAAAACAGCGACTGGATAGCGACTAAATATTATGCTTATTAAAAAGTTATGTTGTTCACAGGAGCTTAGTGGTAAGTCATATGTTCTCCTACTTCTCTGAGTTTATATACTCAGATTTTTCTCTTTGTAGCCGCACTCTTTTGTTAGGTTCTGGCGGAACTGTTTGTTTAAAGAGTTCAGAGAAGGAACAGTGTGTTTTCTTGTTTTGTTTATATTTTCACCTGCAATTAATCCGAATATTGTTATTGATAGAGGTTGTCTGTAAAATACTGAAAATGTGTTCTTTATGTTCCTTACAATCTAAATGTCTACTGATAACAGAACGGGTTCTACTGTAGAAAGGGGGGGTGAAATGGGTGTCATGGAATTGTAAAGGTTTAAATGGAGCAGTAAAACGGGGAAAGGTTTTGACACATCTCAGAAAATTAGGAACTGACATTGGGTTCTTACAAGAAACTCATTTAAGAGAAAGAGAAAATAAATATTTAAGTGCAAAATGGATAGGACAAACTTTTCATTCCAACTTTACAGCTAAGAGCAGAGGAGTAGCAATAATTATCAGAAAATCTATCCCTTTTGTTCCCTCTACTGTAATATCAGACCCTCATGGGCGGTATGTTATGATCACAGGAAAATTACATAATGATTATGTTACTTTAGCAAATATCTATGCTCCCAATATTGATGATGAGAATTTTATTAACACTTTTTTTTCATTACTTCCAAATATAAATTCTCATAAGTTGATTATTGGAGGAGACTTTAATCTAGTTATGGATCCAATGATGGATAAATCATCACATAAATTATCCGCCATCTCAAAATCAACAAAAGCTATAAAAACATTTATGGAAAAATATAAATTGTTTGATCCATTTCGCACGTTGTCACCAAAATTAAAAAAATATTCTTTCTTCTCGCCCGTCCATCACTCCTACTCTAGAATAGATTTCTTTTTGGTGGACTATGCGTATTTATCAAAAATCAGCAATTGTGACTACGAAGCGATCATAATATCTGATCACAGCCCAGTAACTCTTCAAATTATAATAGATCAGGACCCAATAAACAAGAAGTGGAGATTCAATAATACACTTTTGGGAGAGCGCAAAATTGTAGAAGATATTAAAAAAGAAATTAAGATATTTCTTGATATAAACGACAAGCCGGAAATCAAAAGATCCGTACTATGGGAAACACTAAAAGTGTACATTCGAGGGCAAATTATTTCATTAAGTAGTCATGTAAACAAACAACAAAAGGAAAAAGAATTAAAACTAATCGAAGATTTAATCACAATTGATAGACAATATGCCGTATCTCCTACACCTGAGATTTACAACAAAAGGTTGTCTTTACAGAGTGAACTTAATTTGCTCTATACAACTGAGACTGTAAAACTATTAACACAACTGAAACACAAATATTATGAACATGGCGAAAAGACTGGACAATTATTAGCCCAACAAATTAAAGAAAATACAGCATCTAGACTAATTACTGAAATACAAATAAATTCAGGGCAGACCACCACAGATTCAAAAGTAATTAACGATGTGTTTAAACTTTTTTACTCCAAACTTTACTCCTCAGAATCTAAAAAAGATCAAATCTTAATAGACAATTTCTTTGAAAATATTCATATGCCCACAATCAGCTTAGAAAATAAAAAGTTGTTAGACGAACAAATTACAAAAGAAGAAATAAAATTTGCAATTCACAGCATGCAAAGATCTAAATGCCCAGGTCCTGATGGGTATAGCGCAGAGTTTTATAAAATGTTTAAGGATCAGCTTGCCCCACTGCTGCTGCAGGTCTATAATGAAGCTTTATCAACAGGACATTTACCACCAACATTATATGATGCTAATATCTTATTAATCCATAAAGCTGGCAAAGACCCGACCGAACCGGGATCTTACAGACCAATTAGCCTTTTAAATGTAGACAATAAAATACTAGCTAAAATATTAGCTAGACGTTTAGAAAGTATTCTTCCAACGGTTGTGTGTCCAGACCAAACGGGATTTATTAAGGATAGACAAATGTTTTTTAACATCAGGAGGTTGTTTAATATTATTTACACCCGTAACCCTAAAAATGAAGGGTTGGAGATGCTACTCTCATTGGATGCAGAAAAGGCGTTTGACAGGGTTGAATGGGATTTTCTCTTTTCAACCCTGTCTAGGTTTGGCTTTGGACCTAATTATATCTCTTTGATAAAGTTACTTTATGCCGATCCCAAGGCGTCAGTACAAACAAACAACATTTGTTCAAGTCCTTTTTCTCTCCAACGTTCAACAAGACAGGGCTGCCCTTTATCTCCCCTTTTATTTTCTTTGGTCATTGAACCCCTCGCCATATCCTTGCGTTCTTCTAGCACCTATAAGGGGATTATGAGAGGAAATACAGAGCATAGAGTGTCTTTATACGCAGATGATCTGCTTTTGTACATTTCAGACCCTCTCACGTCAATACCTTCAATTATGACTATCCTTTCTAAATTTAGTGACATATCAGGATACAAGATTAATATTTCAAAGAGCATATTGTTTCCCATAAATTTCAGCAATACAAACTTGAATATACTGGCACCTTTTCCTTTTGTTGTTTTGAACAATTTCAGATACCTTGGCATTAACATCACGAAAGATATATCTGGACTTTTTAAACAAAATTTTCTGAATCTTTACCAACAAACAGACAAACAATTTAAGCGTCTAGGTAATCTACCCATCTCATTAGCTGGTCGTGTAAATATAGTTAGAATGAATGTATTGCCAAAATATTTATTCCTTTTCCAATGCATCCCTATTATAATTCATAAAAAGTTTTTTAAAAAAATTGATTCTCTTATCTCATCATTTATTTGGAATAAAAAAACACCCAGAATTAAAAAGGTTTTTTTGCAAAGACCAAAATTCTTGGGAGGATTAGGACTACCCAGCTTTAGTCTGTACTATTGGTCCTGTAATATTCGATGTATGTCCTTTTGGGACGGAAAAACCAGACCTGACTGGGAACGGTTGGAAAATCACGCTTTCTTCCCAAACACAGTAAAGTCACTGCTATATTGTACATCAGATCTTTCTAAATTTAAATGCCAGAACCCAGTTGTATCTCAGTCCCTTAAAATTTGGTCCCATATAAGAAAACATTTTAAATGGAATTTTTGTTCAGTACAAATGCCATTGACCAATAATCAAGCTTATAAATTACTATCACATGATACATTTAAACAGTGGGGCTCTAAAGGGATCCATTTAGTAGCAGATTTGTTCATAAATAAGACTTTCTCTACATTTGACCAATTAAAACAAAAATATAATCTTGATAACAAAGACTTTTTCAAATATTTACAGATCCGCAACCTTATTAGGACAATCTTTCCCACCTTCCCCAGTCAACCAGAAGAAAATGTTATGGATGAAATTTTACTCAATGACCCATTGAAAAAGGGCTCAATTTCTATAATATATCATAACCTTTTTAACATTGAATGTACCGCCACATTGGATCAATGGAAAGAAGCCTGGAGTTTGGACTTGAAAACAACAATTACGGAAGAACAGTGGATAAAAGCTCAGCAACGAGTTCACTCCTCATCTGTGTGCAGCAGACATGGTTTAATCCAGTTCAAAATCCTTCATAGACTTCACTTGTCCAGGAAAAAACTATCGAGAATGTTCTCAGGAGTGGACCCTTCATGTGAACGTTGTGGACACGCTTCTGCCTCACTGTCCCACACATTCTGGGACTGCAACAAAATCACTCCTTATTGGACCAAAATATTTGAAATGTTGTCTCTAATATTTAATGTTAAGTTAGCATTGGACCCTATAACAGGATTATTTGGAGTGCCAACTACTGGAATTTGCTTAAACAGTAAACAAAAAAATGTCTTGAACTATGTTACCCTATTGGCTAGACGTCTAATTCTACTTAATTGGAAAAGCAAATTTCCCCCAACATATCTTCATTTGATAAGAAACATAATGCAATATTTAAATTTAGAAAAGATTAAATTTTCATTGAAACAGCAAGAAAATCTTTTTTATGAAACATGGCAACCATTTATTGACTATTTCAACAGTATAGACAAGTCTACCCCCCATTTAAACACATAATAGTAAAATTGCAGGGTTGTTTTTTTTTCTTTTTTTTTTTTTTTGTTTGTTTGTTTATTTATTTGTTTGTTTATTTCTGTTTGTTTGTTTTGATATTGTATTGTCTGTATTGTTTGCTGTAAAAAAGAATATAAAAAAAAAAAAAAAAAAGATTTTGGTAAAACAAATGTATAATATTTTTAATAAATTTCTAACTTTAATTTTTTTCTTCCTACCAAAAGTCTTCTACATTATTATCTACACGTTTTACTAATAGTGACAAGATATGTGACTCTATTTTTTTATAAAAACCAAGTAATATATAAAAATAAGTAATCATTATCTCATAAACTGCCACTGAATAAAAATGTCAATAATTGAAAAAAAAAAAAAAAAAAAAACAGCGACTCAGCAAATAAACGAGGAATTCCCAGAAGTCCTGGATTCTGTTTCTTACCCGTCCCCATGAAACAGAACATATGTGCTGCAGAATTCTGACATCATAGAAGCAGAATATTTTATTCACGTTCCAACTGAAACTATGTCCTATGTTTACCTGGCAGCCGATTATGAACACAGGACAGACGTCTCTCGTCCAGCTTGACATCTTGTCGTCATTTTTTTGGTTGTTTCTGGCAGCGTGAACGGACGTCACATGATCTGATGACGTCACACAGGAATGAGCCTCTCCCGCCGCTGGGGGGCGGTAACGCTCCGGTTTCCGCGGTTCCCCCAGAAGAAGAAGCAGCGCCACCGGCAGCAGCGGACCGGGGAGATGGCGGAGGTTCGGGTGAAGAAAGAGACGAACCTGGCGGAACCGGCGGAGGTGGAGACCAGGTTCGGACCTCATGACTTCGCCGCGTGTCGGTCCATGACTGAAGCGCGTGCACGTCACCCACGAGCTCCTTGTTTCACGCGCACGTGTCTTACGTTCACAAAACTTTAGAACCGAGTGAGTCCAGGTCCAAAGACTTAGAACCGAGTCCCGGTCTGAATACTTTAGAACCGAGTCCAGGTCTCTGAAGACTTCAGAACCGAGTCCAGGTCCAAAGACTTTAGAACCGCGTCCAGGTCTCTGAAGACTTCAGAACCGAGTCCAGGTCCAAAGACTTTAGAACCGCGTCCAGGTCTCTGAAGACTTTAGAACCGCGTCCAGGTCTCTGAAGACTTCAGAACCGCGTCCAGGTCTCTGAAGACTTTAGAACCGAGTCCAGGTCTCTGAAGACTTTAGAACCGAGTCCAGGTCTCTGAAGACTTTAGAACCGAGTCCAGGTCTCTGAAGACTTTAGAACCGAGTCCAGGTCTCTGAAGACTTTAGAACCGAGTCCAGGTCTCTGAAGACTTCAGAACCGCGTCCAGGTCTCTGAAGACTTTAGAACCGAGTCCAGGTCTCTGAAGACTTTATAACCGAGTCCAGGTCCAAAGACTTTAGAACCGCGTCCAGGTCTCTGAAGACTTCAGAACCGCGTCCAGGTCTCTGAAGACTTCAGAACCGAGTCCAGGTCCAAAGACTTCAGAACCGCGTCCAGGTCCAAAGACTTCAGAACCGCGTCCAGGTCTCTGAAGACTTCAGAACCGCGTCCAGGTCCAAAGACTTTAGAACCGCGTCCAGGTCTCTGAAGACTTCAGAACCGCGTCCCGGTCCGAGGACTATAGCTGCAGCTGTGCGATCTTCTGAATGTTGTTCAGAGAACACGTGGACGGGTCAGAGGGGTTCTAGAGTTCAGCCGGTCTTTGGACCCTTTCTGAAGATCCAACGAGACGTTCTGAACGGACCAGAAACACCAGAACCTCCGTCTTGGAGAGATTCATGTGACGTTCCTCTCTGTTCCAACTGGAGATGGGACACGAGCTGTCACAGGATTTATTATGGGATGTCTGATCTTTAGAGCGACTGGACCCGGTGGTTCTGATCCAGGAGCTTCAGTTCTGAACGCCTGTGTGTCTCCAGGATCAGAGAGCTGTGTCAGCAGTTCCCTCAGGGAATCACAGACCAGGTGATCCAGAACGACATGCCTCACCTGGAGCCGCAGCAGCGGGCCCTGGCCATCAACAAGCTGCTGTCCCTGGTTAGTCCGGTTCCCGACAACCCGGTCCAGTGCCTAACCCTAACCCTAACCCGGTCCATTCTCCAACGCAGAGGGGTTCTAACCTAACCTGGTGTTTGTTCCAGGGCCAGCTGGACTTGCTCAGGAACAGTTCTGGTCTTCTGTACAGATTAAAAGATTCTCAGACAGCCAGGTGAGCAGCAGGTTCTGCAGGTTCTGGTTCGGTCCACCCTGAACCCCGATCCTCTGTTTCAGTAAGATGAAGGGCTCCGACAACCAGGAGAAGCTGGTTTACCAGATCATCGAGGATGCGGGAAACAAAGGTGAGCGCCGCCTGCTTCCTTCCAGAAGGAACCGCGGGTCAGAACCTCCCAGATGTTCTGTCTGCAGGAATCTGGAGCAGAGACATCCGCTTCAAGAGCAACCTCCCTCTGACCGAGATCAACAAGATCCTGAAGAACCTGGAGAGCAAGAAGCTCATCAAAGCCGTCAAATCCGTGGCTGTGAGTTCAGAACCGAGCCGGTCCAGACGTTCTTGTGTCCGCCGGCGGTCCTGAACTCTGCTCGTCTGCCACGCAGGCGTCCAAGAAGAAGGTGTACATGCTGTACAACGTGCAGCCGGACCGCTCCGTCACAGGAGGGGCCTGGTACAGCGACCAGGACTTTGAGTCCGAGTTCGTGGAGGTTCTGAACCAGCAGTGCTTCAAGTTCCTGCAGAGCAAGGTATGGAGAACCCTAAAGTACGGAACACCGAAGCAGAGCTTTGAGGTCACATGAAGGGTCACAAAGGTCAGCTGTGGGCTACGTTCACACCGGGAAGCGCGTTCAAGCGACCGCTTTGAGTCCGACGGCAACGCGTCTACGCTTCCGCCTCCAAACTCTGCCGTTCACACGCCGCCATCCGAGTTTTCAGCTTCTGGCTCAATGCACGAAAAGCGCCGCCGTTGAAGGCCCATTAAACGTGAAACCACTTTGACCAATCAGGGACTCCGATTTGGTAGCGACGTATGATGGCGTCCTTTTCAAAGCGGAAGTACCATCGAGCAAAATTGATCAGAAAGGACAAAGTCCAGCTGGAACCCTCCAACGCCGAGTCTTTGACCGATCACCACATTTGGACGTTTCCCACCGAGTCGTCCTACCGCAGAGACGGCGCCGGTGTCGGGCAGCGTCAGTCCAGAGTGAACGGCGTACGCAAAAAAAGCTGCTTTGGTGGTCCACGCGCATCACGTGTGAACGTAGCACCAGGCTGATTGACATGACGGGAACCCCCCCCACCCCCCCGTGTGCAGGCGGAGGCGGCGCGGGGCGGCCAGCAGAGCCCCATGGTTCAGAGGAACAGCTCCTTCGCTACGTCTCACGAAGTCTGGAAGTACATCAGCGAGTTGGGCATCAGCAAGGTAGACCCCGCCGTGACCTCACAGCCCCTCCCACTGCCGGCAGCTGTTCTCACAGGTGTGCACGTGTGCAGGTGGACCTGTCCATGGACGACATCGAGACCATCCTGAACACGCTGATCTACGACGGGAAGGTGGAGATGACCGTGATCGCCGCCAAGGAGGGGACGGTGGGCAGCGTGGACGGGCAGATGAAGCTGTACCGCGGCGTGAACGCCGTGCTGCCGCCGGCGGGCCTGGTGAAGACGCCCTGCGGCCTGTGCCCGGTAAGCCGCGCTCTGGCGCCCCCTGCTGCCGCTCTGGCTGCGGCGCTCACCACCCGTCTCTCTGCAGGTGTTTGACGACTGTCACGAAGGGGGGGAGATCTCGCCATCCACCTGCATCTACATGACAGAGTGGCTGGAGTTCTGACTCCGCCCATGTAACCCCGCCCCTTTTCCCTTTGATGATGTTTTATTTAATAAAGTTCCTCTGTTGTGTGAAAAACCACTCATGAATTCTGATTGAAGTGATTTTGAAGAAAGATCTTTTTTCAAACCGTCGAGATTCCTCATCAAGAGCGGCGAAACGCCCCGCCCACGAGCTGTGGAACATCTGAGGCTCCACCCCCCATCCATGCTCGTTATAAACAGGAAGTGGAAAAGATCCCTAAAACCAAGGGTCCCCAAACTACGGCCCGCGGGCCGGCCCCCCACCCGTTTGACCCGGCCCCCCATCAGAACAGGAAATGACAGTAAGGTTAGGGAACAGGAGACTGATCCAGACTGCAGAGGAACATTTTCCTCAGACTCTTCATGGAACAGAAGCTGATTTCTGTCAACAACCACACAGATTAATGTGGTTATTGTTGATTTTCTATCATCTAAAATACTATTACTTTATATTTCCTGACTTAACAAGGGTGTATAGAGACAACAATACTAGACTGATTACTAAATAATGTCTAAACACAAAACACAACTATAAAAGGAAAAGATAACTGGGAAAGAGAGTGAAACATACAGATAAGTGAGCAGGATTGGTTAGACGTGGAGCCCCCACCACCCCACCACCGGATCTCCAACATGGAGAACGTTCACCAGTAAACAGTTCAAACCAAATCAGAGGTGTTGGCGTGGATGTGGAGAATAAATGTGGACCATTCTCATGTATTCTGGAAATGTCAGAACATAACAGGTTTCTGGATGATGGTGGCTGATCTACATCCAAAGTGCTGAGAGACACAGTCCCTCTGGAACCAGAACTGTGTCCTCTGTACATGTTCTCAGGGAACTCTGTCCACCAAAGGGACGAATACTTAAAGTTCTGTCACAAACGGCTAAAAAAACACTAACCAGGAACTGGGGGCTACATGGATCCCATCAAAGGATCCATGGACTTCGACCATCAACCACATCCAACAATAAGATCCAGGCTGAGACTGCAGGAGACACAACTACACCCAAAGTGGAACAAATGGACACTTTACCACAGAGACACAAGAAGAACCTGGAACTGACCTTCTTTGTGTTGTTGTTTTGGATTTGTGTTTGTGTGGCTTTGAGTTTACATTTAGGCCCCCCTGTGACTGACACACTTTCTCTGTTTCAAACTGACCCCGGCCCCCCATCAGAGAATGGAAACCTCAAGTGGCCCTCCCTGGAAAAAGTTTGGGGACCCCTCCTGAAAGCCCTTATTGGTGTCGGTGATGAGCTGCTCCCTCTAGCGGTCTCTGGAGGAACTACAGCAGTGATGGGGGGCGCAAACGACGGCAGCAGGAGCCAGTGTAACACTTGTGCTGTCCAGGGTGGGGTCATCTGGACCCCACTCCCATTGTTAACGTGCCCTGGAGGCACTTTCATTGGGAGTGGGGTCATCTAGACCCACTAGACAGTGGGGTCATCTAGACCCACTAGACAGTGGGGTCATCTAGACCCACTAGACAGTGGGGTCATCTAGACCCACTAGACAGTTGGGTCATCTAGACCCACTAGACAGAGCTCTGAACCTTTGTTCTTCAATGATTTGTGATCTTCACTGGTGTCCATGGATTACATGAAATCCTCTCCACCTTTATCCACCTTTGTCATGGTAGGGAGAACATGTCAATGGAAGGGGGGGGGTCATCTGGACCCCATAGGATAGCACAAACAAATCCCAGTTAATCCAGATTATAGCTGGGGGGAGGGGGGCTCTATGATGCCTCAGGGCCAGTCCTCCATCTCTAAACCCTTTTGGGGTCACGCGGTTGCTGGAGCCTGTCCCAGCTGGGTGAAGGCGGGGTTCACCCTGAGCGGGGGGCAACCGTTACTGCCACACACACCTGGAGCCACGGCCGAACCTATGTTTGGACGGGGGGGGGGTCAGAACGCCAGGGATTTGAACCAGAGCCTTCTCTCTGTGAGGCAGGAGTGCTGACCACTGCGCCCCGGTGCCGCCTCCCGGGGGGGATTTAGCATTTGGTTTCTGTGAATAAGGACTGCGGTTCCGAGAAGGATCCGGTTTCCTGGAGCGGATCATCACCCCCCCCACCGCTGACCATCATGTTGGTCTGCCCCCCCCCCCCCCCCCTCTAATGGACTCTCTGCTGACCGTCAGCAGGTCATGTGACCCATTAAGGACCCGGTACTTCAGAACCGTTAGACTAAGAACAGAACAGAAAAGGTCAGAATCAACCAGAACCTGACATGAAGCCGCTGAACGGAACCACTAGAACCGGAACTCTAGAACCTTCCAGAGAACATTTATGAGTGTGGAGGGGGGGGGGGGGGGTTCTGCTGCCTGAGTGGACCCAACAGAACTCAGAACTTCTCAGGGTCCAATGGGAGGGGTACCAGCTCGTGTCTATCAGTGACGTCAGTGTTCGGATCTGGACCGGAGTCCAGGTGAGCTTACACCTGCCAACCGAACCGAGCCCTGATGGGAATCAAACCTGTGACATCAGAACATGAGGACGGTCCTGACTCAGAACCGTCTCTTTCCAAAGTTCTGATGGGCTGTCCAGAACCGTCCGGAATAACACAGTAACGGTTCCTGCGCACGCGCGCAGTCCGTATGAAGACAGGAGGGTTCGGTCTGAGCCCTTCACCCGAACCGGTTCGGTCAGACAGCTGGGGGTCCGGCAGGACCGCGCGCGGGAGTGCGCTGACAGGGGCGGGGGGAGGGGGCGGGGCAGTGCAGATCCTTCCCATCATCCCCTGCAGCAGCTGCAGCCCCCACTCCCCCGCCACTCCTGGATCCTGCAGACCCGCTGGAGTTCGGTGTCCGGTTCGGACCGTATCCAGGTAAGCAGCCGCCGGGCCCTCGCGGTTCGGTCGATGAGCGGGCTCCACGGCGGGGTGGGGAGATGGGGAGGCGGGCGGTGCCGGCCCCCCCCCCATCCCCAGCAACTTCGATCCGTGGAGTCGGTCGGAGCGCCGGGATCCGGTTCGGCCTCCGCGGAGACGCGCGCGCCGCGGCAGCAGCCATTTGTCCGGGAGGATGGAGGACAAAAGCGCGCGGGACAGGCGTGGCCGCGCGCAGGACTGCCGCCGGTTCCGGTTCGTTTGTTGTTCAGACAGCTGCAGTCCTGGTTCCGAGGTCGTGCTCTAACCATTGTCCGCGTGCACATAGGCACTGGTTTGCAACCAGGTCCAAAATGCGTTTTGTTTACTACTGCCCCCCCCCCCACTTCCTGTTATCTGACGTCATCTGGTCATTGGGCTAACTTCAGGACCGCTGAGCCTCCTGCAGAACTGAACTGTGGTTCTGGAGAACCGGGTCAGGAACCGGCTGTTTCCGGTCCGTTTTCATCCAGCTGATGCAGAGAAGATCATTACTACGAGTTTAGTTTGGGTCAGAACCGGAGCAGAACCTCTAAGGGCCTCAGTCTAGATCTTAGATTCGGTTCTGACAGGTGTCACCTAGGTTCTGGTTCTGGTGCAGATGTCAACCTTTAATGTTCTGTTCAAGTCGCTTAAAGATGAGAAGATCCGATGATTCCAGACTTCTGGATCAGAACACGAATACTGTTCTAGCGGGAAGAAGAGGTGATGAAGAACGGAGGAAGAAGAGGTGATGAAGAACTGAGGAAGGCCGTGGATGACTGGATTCTGGCCTCGCCGTGGACCATCAGCAGAGGATAAAGCCCCCCTGCCCCTCCTTCTTCTCAAAGGGAATTGGACCCCGGTTCCGTCTGCCCCCCCCCCCATCATGGCCCAAACTAATCCATCCTCCTCTTCCTCATCCTGGAGCTGGAAGCTGCAGGGAAATGGATCCATTACGTCTCCCTCAGGACTTCCTGGTTCTGGTCTGAGTGCCGTAATGGATCCATTAGTTTGTCAGCCGAGCAACAACACATTACCCATAAGCCCTTGCTGCAGCACAACAGAGTCAAACAGCAGAGCATTCTGGACGCTGCAGTTCGCCTTCAGACCAAGTGATCGATGAAGGAGGAAGAGGAGGATGAAGAACCCGCTTGATGAGTTGGTCTGATGGACCAGCTTTACGGTCATGGTTCTGATTGGTTCTGACCCGTTTCTCTGTTTTTTCATCTTGTTTGTTAGTTTTCAGTTTGTTAGTTTGTAAAAGGACAATGATTGGTTCTGATTCTGGTTCTGGATCAGTTCGGTTCCTCTCTGGGTGGTCTTTTGGTTTATTGATCTCTGTGGCGCCGAACATCTGCCGCTGATGGGCTGCTGGGTAATGGGCCATGTCCTGGGGGGTTAAAGGGGCTCCAACTCTATCAGAGTCTGTCAGGCTGAAGGCCCGCCCCCTTTTAGAAGGCCCGCCCCCTGGCTGTTTGTGTGTGCGGTTCTTCAGGAGAACCCGCCTCAGGACCAAACCTCTTCCTGGTTTCTCTGTGTCAGGATGACCGGTTCTGTTTGGTTCTGTCCACAGGTGAACAAGCCCATGTGTTTCTGCTGAGGTCAGGGAGCTGAACGGTCACCATGACGACGGTGGCCACCGAGCTGGAGCCCATGGACCTGCAGCAGCAGTACAGCGAGACGGTCAGCAACCGCTGGGACGACGACTGGGACAACGAGAACAGCTCCGCCCGCCTCTTTGAGCGCTCCCGCATCAAGGCGCTGGCAGGTACAGGCCCCGCCCCTCGGAGCTGGGAGACCAGAACCGCTGGTCAGACGTGTGCAGAGCAGAAAACCCGTCCAGACTGCTGGGCTGCTGGTCAGGGGGGTGGAACTCTGCTGGTGTTAGATGGGGGGAGTCATAGTCAGGACTGTGAGCTCCCACCACAGCTCTAAGACACAGTGAGGTGCATGCTGGGAGCTGTAGTTCTGACCTTTGTCCTCAGGTGACAGAGCGGGAAGTCCGGCGTGGCGTTCTGTTTGTTTCCCACTTCCTGTCCTTGAGTCTGGAATGTCCCGAAACAAAGAGGGGAAATGGCCCCGCCCCCCACCCATGACATCATGGTCAGGCTGCACACACGTGCACAGAAACGTGCACGCTGCGAAAAACCTCCTGTGCTCCGTCTACAGCTAAAGGGGGTCAGAGTCCAAACTGCTGGTTCTGGTTAGAACTCTGTGTACCAGAGTCCAGTTCTGTTCAGAACTGGGTCAGAAGTTCGGACCAGCAGGTGCTGGGTCTCTGGACCAGAACCGGTCTGAAGTCATGGTTGTTCTCCCTGTCCTCTAATCGGATCAGGACGTCATCTCGTGCACACCAGCTGAGCGTGCATGAGCGCGCCTAAGCTGCAGGAAACCATGCACACGTACGTGCACGCTCACAGGCGCTGCCACCCCCTCCTGCCTCCCAGAGCGTCACGCCGACCTTTGGACTCGCCCCTCCCCCCAGAGCCCAAAGGCTTCACCTTCGGCGGGCTCAAAGGTTCTTCTGTGGCGGAGCTACAGGTAAAGCCCGCTTTGACCCGGTTCCTGGTTCTTCTGGAGCAGGCAGAACCGGACCGTCTCCCAGGTTCTGCTGCAGTTTCCTGTCGGTATCAGCAGAAGCTCTGCTGGAGGGAAGGCCTCAGCGGTTCACCTGAGCCGCCACGGTGGTTCTGAGGGATCCGGTTTGGGGGCCTAGGATGGTCCAACCCCCCCGGAGCAGCAGAGGTGTCTGTGATGGAGGGCGCGGCCCAGATGACCTTCAACCCGCTGGACGGCCGATTCAAGCAGCTGCAAGGTGAATAGGGGCAGAACCTGTGGCGGCCCGCTGGGGGCGCTCTCGCACGCCGGGTTCCGGGGGCGTGGCCGGACTGTGTGAGGAACAGCGGTTCTCTGTGTGTCCCGGAGCAGCAGAACCGGAGGAAGGTTCCTCTGATTGAATGGTTTGATAAGGGTGGGGGGCCACAGTAAAGGGAGGAGGACTCTGTTTGGTGCATCCAGCTGTCAGTCAAAGAGGCTCATGGGAGAAAGGCTCCCGTCTGTGAACCGCCCCGAGGCTTCAAAGGCTTCAGCGGTGGAAATTACCCAGAAGCCCCTGGGTGACGAAGGTGCTGGAGGCAGCTTGGTTTGTAAAATGTTGCTGCAAACCGAATCTCCTTAGCAACCAGACTTTCAAAAGCTCCGCCCACGTTGTTGGGACAGCTGTGATGTCATCTTGTTCAGGTAAAGAGGCGCCGCTTTTGGAGGTGTTCTCCGCTCGCCACACCTTTTGGAGGAACTACGCCTTGTTTTGGTGATGAAGGGGGGGGTTTCAGACCAGCGGGTTGGGGTCCTCTCAGGAGCAGCGCCGCCCCCTTAAACACTTCAGGGAGACGGAAGAAAACATCAAACCGGTTTCAGACGAATGACTGATCAAGAAAACGTTGACATGACTTTAAAAATGTCCTTTAAAAGCGGAGCGTGTGCAGTAGGCTTTGATAGAAGTTGTGGGCGGGGCCTCTGCTTCAGCTGCCCTCTGTGTGTCTGCAGATGAGCGGGAGGCGGTGCAGAAGAAGACCTTCACCAAGTGGGTGAACTCCCACCTGTCCCGAGTGTCCTGCAGGATCACAGACCTCTACCTGGACCTGCGAGACGGACGGATGCTCATCAAGCTGCTGGAGGTTCTGTCCGGAGAGAGGCTGGTAACTATTCCAACCACAATCATGTGAACGCAGACCGTCAGGTAGCTGTGGGAGGGGCCACAGCTCGAGGAACCTCCCCCTGTTCCCCCCGCATGGAGCCATCAGGATGACTGTTCTGAGCGTGTGCAGTTTGAAGCGTCCCGTCTGCGCTCTGTCTGCAGCCGAAGCCCACCAAAGGCCGGATGCGCATCCACTGCCTGGAGAACGTGGACAAGGCGCTGCAGTTCCTGAAGGAGCAGCGGGTCCACCTGGAGAACATGGGCTCCCACGACATCGTGGACGGGAACCACCGGCTGACGCTGGGCCTCATCTGGACCATCATCCTGCGCTTCCAGGTAACGTCTGGGAACACCTGAGCTGAGTCTGTGACCACAGCCAAGCACCTCTGCAGGTAGACAGCAGCCACGCCCCCTTATCTACCAGCTGAGGGTGTGGCCTTAACGGGTGACGGGGGCACAGGTGGGGCTCATGGTAAATGGCGTACTCCTATATAGCGCTTTTCTACCTACAAGGACAAAGCGCTGGACATTCACACACACATTCACACACACAGTCACACACACGGTCACACACACGGTCACACATGGTCACACACACATTCACACACACAGTCACACATGGTCACACACACATTCACACACACATTCACACACACATTCACACACACATTCACACACACAGTCACACACACATTCACACACACATTCACACACACGGTCACACACACATTCACACACACAGTCACACATGGTCACACACACATTCACACACACATTCACACACACATTCACACACACATTCACACACACAGTCACACACACATTCACACACACATTCACACACACAGTCACACACACGGTCACACACACGGTCACACATGGTCACACACACATTCACACACAGTCACACACACAGTCACACATGGTCACACACACATTCACACACAGTCACACACACATTCACACACACACGTTCACACACACAGTCACACACACATTCACACACACAGTCACACATGGTCACACACACATTCACACACACAGTCACACACACGGTCACACACACATTCACACACACGGTCACACACACATTCACACACACGGTCACACACACAGTCACACACTGGCGGCGGCTCCGCTGCCAAACACAGGCGCCTGCCCACCACACGAGGGAAGGTGGGTTCAGTGTCTTGCCCAAGGACACTTCCACTCATGGGCGTGCATCAAACCTGCAATCGACTGGGTCGACTGTCCTACCGCTGCACCACGGCCGCCCCTCATGAAGGCCTTCGTCCTCTTTGAACGACGAAGACCTGCAGTTAAACTGTCCTCCTTAAGCCCCGCCCCCTCCTGTCTGCCGCAGTAGAAGCAGGAAGTTCAGAGGATAAAACCATTAGTGTTGTTCTGCAGGATCCAGACAGGACGCCATCAGCCGATGCTCTCCCGCCGCTCAGCCTGATGGTCAGTGTTTGATTGGGAGGCGGGACTTCTGAGGTTCAGAGCAGCGGCCAGGTCTGTGGCGGCGGGCTGTGGCCCCCCTGAGGCTGCTTTCTGCTGCAGAAATCAACTCTCCGCTTTGAGGAGGGAAAACGTTTCTGCTTCATGCCGCCTCATCGTTCAGAGCACATCACTACATTTCCCATGAATCACAGCAGCTTCCTCCATTCACAGCCGGGTGCTGACCTTTGTGTTCCTGGGTGAAGTGGGAGGGGCTTGTGTGGAGCACATTAAAGAGACTTGATGAGGAGAAAAAAGGAGGGAAAACTCATGGGGGGGCAGATGTCTGGACGCCTCAGCGACCTTTTTACTAGTTCTGAGCGTGTGCGGTTTGAAGCCGCCTGCGGGGGCGGAGTTAGAGCCCGACAGAGGATGATCCTCCGTAGCACCCCCCCTGACTGAGCTCTGTCTGCTGTGGTTCCAGATCCAGGACATCAGCGTGGAGACGGAGGACAACAAGGAGCGGCGTTCCGCCAAAGACGCCCTGCTGCTGTGGTGTCAGATGAAGACGGCGGGGTGGGGCTCGCCGCCGCTGCGTCCGAACTGCGGCCGCCAACGCCGAGACTAACCGCTGCTCATCTTCCTCAGGTACTCCAATGTCAACATCCACAACTTCACCACCAGCTGGAGAGACGGCATGGCCTTCAACGCTCTCATCCACAAACACAGGTGAGCTGGGGAAGGGCGTGGCCACCGGACGCCTGAGACTTGGCGTAACGCGTTTGTTGTTTTCAGACCGGACCTGATCGACTTCGACAAACTGAAGAAGTCCAACGCTCACTACAACCTGCAGAACGCCTTCAACCTGGCGGAGCAGCACCTGGGCCTGACCAGGCTGCTGGACCCAGAAGGTACCGAGGGGGCGAACCGGCCCCCTCCACCTGTCTTTGACAGGCTCCGCCCATCTGTGTGTTTGGTGTTGCGTTGTCCATCTTGTTTTTGTGCTCCGATGCAGACATCAGCGTGGACCATCCCGATGAGAAATCCGTCATCACCTACGTGGTGACGTACTACCACTACTTCTCCAAGATGAAGGCGCTGAAGGTGGAGGGCAAACGGATCGGGAAGGTGTGTTGGAGAAGGACTGCTGATCAAAGCGACCAATCACTGAAGAGGCCCCCCTTCCCCCATCGCTCCGGTGTTCTGAGTGAAGTCCTTCTGCTCTTCCAGGTGTTGGACAACGCCATCGAGACGGAGAATTTGATCAACAAGTACGAGTCCCTGGCCTCGGGTCTGCTGGAGTGGATCGAGCAGACTATCATCATCCTCAACAACAGGAAGTTCGCCAACTCCCTGGTGGGAGTCCAACAGCAGCTGCAGGCCTTCAACACCTACCGCACGGTGGAGAAGCCCCCCAAGTCAGAGCGCCGCCCTCCACTCATGGCTGGGATCTGCGGGAGCTTACGGTCCAAGCCCCTGATCTGTGATCTGCCCTCACAGGTTCACCGAAAAGGGAAACCTGGAGGTCCTCCTCTTCACCATCCAGAGCAAGATGAGAGCCAACAACCAGAAGGTGTACATGCCTCGAGAGGGAAAGCTCATTTCAGACATCAACAAGGTGAGCGGGGCTCCATGGCCGGCTGTGGGAGGGGCTTGTGTTTAAAGTGGGTGGGTGCGGGTCCTGGACATGACCGAGTGATCTCCTCCTCAGGCATGGGAGCGTCTGGAGAAAGCAGAACATGAACGAGAGCTGGCTTTAAGGATGGAGCTGATTCGTCAGGAGAAGCTGGAGCAGCTGGCCAGACGCTTCGACCGCAAGGCGGCGATGAGGGAGACCTGGCTGAGCGAGAACCAGAGGCTGGTGTCCCAGGTGGAGCATCGGAGAGGACTCCAGCTGCACATCGAATGCCATCGCTCTCCTGAAGTTCCACCTTCTTCTGTCTGCAGGACAACTTTGGTTTGGATCTTCAGGCCGTTGAAGCAGCCACCAAAAAGCACGAGGCCATCGAGACTGACATCGCGGCATACGAGGAGCGCGTGCAGGCCGTGGTCGCTGTGTCCAAGGAGCTGGAGCTGGAGTGCTACCATGACATCAAGCGCATAGCAGCTCGGAAAGACAATGTGCTCCGGCTGTGGGAGTACCTTCTGGAGCTGCTGAAGGCCCGCAGACAGAGGCTGGAGATGAACCTGGGCCTGCAGAGAGTCTTCCAGGAGATGCTCTACATCATGGACTGGATGGACGAAATGAAGGTGAGCCAGAGACACAAACATCTGGAACCATCTTTCACAAGACGGAGAATGTCAGCTCATGTGTCTTTCCAGATGTTGCTTCTGTCCCAGGATTATGGGAAACACCTGTTGGGCGTGGAGGACCTCCTGCAGAAACACACCCTGGTGGAGGCGGACATCGCTGTCCAGGCCGACAGAGTGAAGGCCGTCTCGAGCAACGCCAACAAGTACTCTGTCACGGACGGCGGTGAGTTCCCTTGATTGTTTGTCCTCCAGGGAGAACCTGAAGAGTTCTGATGGGAACCGTCTTCTGTCCAGGCTACAAACCCTGCGACCCACGGGTCATCCAGGACCGGGTGGCCCACCTGGAGTTCTGCTACCAGGAGCTGACACAGCTGGCTGCTGAGCGCCGCGCCCGCCTGGAGGAGTCACGTCGACTCTGGAAGTTCTTCTGGGAAATGGCCGAAGAGGAGGGCTGGATCCGCGAGAAGGAGCAGATCCTGTCCTCGCTGGAGCAGGGCAGGGACCTGACGGGGGCGGTGCGCCTTCTGAGCCAGCAGCGCGCCCTAGAGGACGAATTGAGCGGCCGCGCCGGCCATCTGCAGCACACCATCACCGAGGGCAGGGCCATGGTGCAGGTCGGGCATATTGGCTCGGTTAAGATCCTGGAAAGGATCGGCGACCTGCAGGCTCAGTGGGCGGCGCTAGAGCAGCACGCCGCTGTGACCCGCAGGAGGCTGGAGGAAGCTCTGGCCTTGCACCAGTTCCAGGCCGACGCAGACGATGTGGACGCATGGACGCTGGACGCCCTCCGCATCGTTTCTTGTGGGGAGACGGGCCACAATGAATTCTCCACCCAGGCTCTGGTCCGGAAACACAAGGACGCTGCCGCAGAAGTAGCCAGCTATCGGCCGGTGATTGACTCGCTTCACGAGCAGGCCGCCACGCTGCCAAAGGAAGAGGCGGAGTCAGAGGAAGTTCGTGGCCGACTGGCTGGAATTGAGGAGCGCTACAAGGAGGTGGCGGACCTGACAAAGCTGAGGAAGGAGGCTCTGCAGGACGCTTTGGCCCGCCACAAAATGTTCAGCGAGGCCAATGCCTGCCAGGTGTGGATCGAGGAGAAGGAGCAGTGGCTGAACGCCATGGAGATCCCGGAAAAGCTGGAGGACCTGGAGGTCGTGCAGCACCGGTGGGTCGATGTGGCAGGGGCCGCTGTCACCTCCGCCGCCAAACATTCGCCTAATGTGGGCGCTGTTTCCTCTGCAGGTTTGACAGTCTGGAGCCGGAGATGAACAACCAGGCGTCCCGCGTGGCTGTGGTGAACCAGATTAGCCGGCAGCTGATGCACGGCGGTTCTCCAAGTGATGACATTAAGGCCCAGCAGGACAAGCTCAACAATAGGTAGCGTCCAGTAAACACAGACGCGTTTAAGTCTGAAGCAGGCCTGTCCTCAGACTGAGCCTTGGTTTTGCCTCCAGGTGGGGTCTGTTCCGTGATCTGGTGGACCTGAAGAAAGAGTCCCTGAACTCTGCTCTGGGCGTCCAGAACTACCACCTCGACTGCAACGAGACCAAGTCTTGGATCAAAGAGAAGACCAAGGTGATTGAGTCCACTCAGGAACTGGGCAATGACCTGATGGGCGTCTTGGCTCTGCAGCGCAAACTGACCGGCATGGAGCGAGACCTGGTCGCCATTGAAGACAAGCTGGGTGACCTTCGAGGCGAGGCCCAAAGGCTGGCGGAGGAGCACCCGGATCAGGCCAAGGCCATCACGGGCCGGCTGGCCGAAATCACAGCTGTGTGGGAGGAGATGAAAGACACGCTGAAGCGCCGGGAGGAGTCTCTGGGGGAAGCCCGCAAACTGCAGCAGTTCCTGCGAGATCTGGACGACTTTCAGTCCTGGCTGTCTCGCACTCAGACCGCCGTGGCCTCTGAAGACATGCCCAACACGCTGGCCGAGGCCGAGAAGCTGATGGCTCAGCACGACGGCATCAAGAACGAGATCCTAAACTATGAGGAGGACTACCAGAAGATGCGGGACA
Organism: Oryzias curvinotus; assembly: GCA_023969325.1. Taxonomy (NCBI): domain Eukaryota; kingdom Metazoa; phylum Chordata; class Actinopteri; order Beloniformes; family Adrianichthyidae; genus Oryzias; species Oryzias curvinotus. The sequence continues at coordinate 64,435 of JALJSC010000256.1, read as the reverse complement.
TGGGGGACATGGTGACGCGCGGTCAGACGGACGCACAGTACATGTTCCTGCAACAGCGGCTGCAGGCGCTCGACACCGGCTGGAACGAGCTGCACAAGATGTGGGAGAACCGGCAGAATCTGCTGTCTCAGTCGCATGCTTACCAGCTGTTCCTGAGGGACACCAAGCAGGCCGAGGCCTTCCTCAACAACCAGGTAAGCCAGGAGACCCCCTTCCTGACGGACTGGTACCAGCAGGGTTCACTGCTTTGTTGTTTGGGTACCTGTATGCTCTCTTTCCCGGTTCTGCCTGCAGGAGTACGTTCTGGCCCACGCAGAAATGCCCCCCACTCTGGAGGGGGCCGAGGCTGCCATCAAGAAACAGGAAGACTTCATGACCACCATGGACGCCAACGAAGACAAGATCAACGGCGTGATGGAAGCAGGGCGGCGGCTGGCCAGCGACGGAAACATCAACGCGGAGAAGATCAAGGATAAGGTGGCGTCCATCGATGACAGGTAGCTTCCCCTTAGTGTGGGGGAGGGGCAGATGTTTCGGTGGTGTCCACTGATGGGTGGGATTCCATGGAATTCCTGAGTGCACCTGTTGGGAACTCAGCTGCTGGTGAAGATGAAGTCCTACTAGAAATGTCCTGCAGAGGCATGAGGTCATCTGCTCTGAGCCATGAAGGCCTCCACCTTCATCGATGTGTCCTCCCACTGACGCTCACTCTATCCTTCCTCCAGGCACAAGAAAAACAGGGAGGCTGCTGTGGAGCTGCTGATGAGACTGAAGGACAACCGGGACCTGCAGAAGTTCCTCCAGGAATGTCAGGAGGTCAGCGTCCCTTTGGACAGAACTTTCTCTGTGCTCAGATGTTTCCAGGCAGTTCAAAGCCTCTGCTGTGTCTGTTCAGTTGTCTCTGTGGATCAGCGAGAAGATGCTGACGGCTCAGGACATGACCTACGACGAGGCCAGGAACCTGCACAGCAAGTGGCTGAAGCACCAGGCCTTCATGGCGGAGCTGCAGTCCAACAAGGAGTGGCTGGACAAGATCGAGAAGGTACGGCGTAGGGCCAAGCCAGCAGATCAGGGCGGAGCCAGGTCTGACTGGCAGTGTGGGTTGGGTCTACGAGTGGGGGTCTCTGAGTGGAGAACAGCAGCTGACCTTCTCCTCCTGACATCAGGACGGGACTCTGCTGGTGTCGGAGAAGCCGGAAACGGAGGTGGTGGTGAAGCAGAAACTCACGGCGCTCCACTCCATGTGGGAGGAGCTGGAGTCCTCCACGCAGACCAAAGCTCAGTGTCTGTTCGACGCCAACAAGACGGAGCTGTTCACACAGAGCTGCACGGACCTGGACAAGTGGTTGGGGGGCCTGGAGGGTCAGATCCAGTCTGATGACTATGGAAAAGACCTGACCTCCGTCAACATTTTGCTGAAAAAGCAGCAGGTACCACACCTGCCCCGTGGTTGGGCCTGGGCGGGGTCTCCACCCCTCTGAAGGGTCGCCACATCCAGCCTTGTTCTGTGTGCTCTGCTCCTGCTCAGATGCTGGAGAACCAGGTGGAGGTGCGTCAGAGGGAGGTGGTGGAGCTCCAGAGCCAGGTGAAGGCTCTGGGTCAGGAGGCCAAGGACACCGATGAGGTGGACGGGCGGCGGCAGGGGGTGGAGAAGAAGTTCCAGGAGCTGCTGGAGCCACTGAAGCACCGCCGCAACCTGCTGGTGGCGTCCAGGGAAGTTCACCAGTTCAACCGGGACGTTGAAGACGAGATCGTACGTAGCCACTGTTCATGACCCCCCAGCACCACAAACCCCTCCCCTCCCTATCAATCAAACTGGTGACTCCATAGTCATCAGACCTTGAACCAGGTTCACCGACCCCCCCCCCCGCTCTGTTCCCTTGCAGCTGTGGGCTCAAGAGCGGATGCCTGTGGCCACATCCACCGACCACGGACACAACCTGCAGACGGTGCAGCTGCTCATGAAGAAGAACCAGGTGAGGAGCCTCTCCAGAACCTCGGCCCGGTCTGGCAGGATTCTGGCTCACGGCGGGCGGCGGCTCTGGTTTCAGACGCTGGACAAGGAGCTTCAGGGCCACCAGCCTCGCATTGACGACATCCTGGAGCGCAGCCAGAGCCTGCTCCGGGACCAGGCCTCCGGCACCGAGGGGATCCACCGGCGCTTGGCCGAGCTGCAGGAGCTGTGGGACCGGCTGAGGGAGGAGGGGCGGCGGCGCCACGCCCGGCTGCAGGAGGCCCACAAAGCCCAGCAGTACTACTTTGATGCAGCCGAGGCCGAAGCCTGGATGAGCGAGCAGGAGCTCTACATGATGTCTGAGGAGAAGGCCAAGGTGGGAGGGGGGGAGCTGTCTTTGGGGGAGGGGGGCTCACAGCTGTCTTTGGGGGAGGGGGGCTCACAGCTGTCTTTGGGGGAGGGGGGCTCACAGCTGTCTTTGGGGGAGGGGGGCTCACAGCTGTCTTTGGTAAATGGTAAATGGTGTATACTTATATAGCGCTTTCTACCCTCTTACGAAGGCCCAAAGCGCTTCACAGTCACAGTCCCATTCACCCAATGCACACACACATTCACACACACATTTACACACACATGCACACACTTATGCACACACACATGCACACACACATGCACACACACATGCACACACACAGTCACACACTGATGGTGGCTCCGCTGCTGAACACTGGCGCCAACCTCCCACCAGAGGCAAGGTGGGGTTCAGTGTCTTGCCCAAGGACACTTCGGCGTGCAAGGCGGGAATCGAACCTGGAATCTTACGATCATGGGTCGGCCGCCCTACCTCTGCACCACGGCCGCCCTTTGGGGGAGGGGGGCTCACAGCTGTTTTTGGAGGTGGGGGGCGGTTATTAATATTGTCCACTATTACAACACAGTTGTAATTCAAACCGAACTAAACCAAAGCGGGCTCTCTGCCCTTAGACCCTCTTCAATAAGGACAAACTCATAAAAAAAAGATTTCCAGGGGAAAAAAGAATCCCTCCCCGGGGGGGAAGGTGGGAAAGAGGGACAGTGCATGAATCCCTGCACCAAACAGACGTGGAGAACTAAACAATGAATAATAGAGTAGAAGTCGATGAGAATAGAGGACAGAACCCCAGAGCTCCATAGATACCCCAGCTTTAACTTCTAGCAGCTACTAACAACACTGAGGTCTGCGGATCAGAACCTGTTGATGGTCCCTCGCTCACGGTTCTGGACGAGGAGACAGATCCTTCCAGGCTGTCGTTCCCAAACTCTGGAATGAGCTTCCACTGTCCCTGCGTTCCCTGGACTCTGAATTCTTTTAAAAGTCAACTATAAACTTTTTATTTTTGCAAAGCATTTGAACTGAAACTGCTTTTATTGGGCTTGAGATGATTGTTTGATGTGGTTTATGCTTTTTATCTTTTATGTTTTTGATGTGTTTATATACACATTTTAACCTGTGAAGCACCTTGTGACTTTTGTCTTTGAAAGGTGCTATACACATAAAAGTTACTTACTTACTAAATAGTTATTGTTATTAAGTTTAATTGAAACACATGAAGTTAAATAATCTCTGAATACTAACTAGTCTGACAATAATCCTGTCCACAGAGGAATGTTTTCAGTCTAACTTTGAATGTAGAAACTGAAGTCTGCCTCTCTTCCATGAGCTGGGAGTTTATTCCAGAAAACAGGGGCTTGGTGGCTAAACGCTCTACCTCCAACTGTACTTTGACTAATTCTAGGAACCACAAGCAGTCCTGCATTTAGTGAGTGAAGTGTTCTGATTGGATGGTAAGGGACTATGAGGTCATTAATATAGGACGGGGCCATTCCATGTAAGGCCTTATAGGTTAACAGGAGGATCTGGAACTGGATTCTAGAATCAACTGGGATCCAGTGAAGGTAAACTAACACAGGAGTGATGTGATCTCTGCTGCTAGTTCCTGCTAACAATCTAGCTGCTGCGTTCTGAACAAGCTGGAGACTTCTTAAGGAACTCTTAGGACACGCTGCTAACAAGGAGTTACAGTAATCCAGCCTCGACGTAACAAATGCATGGATGAGTTTTTCAGCATCACTCTTAGAAAGTAGATTTCTGATCTTAGCTATGTTCCGCAGGTGAAAAAATGCAGTTCTACACGCCTGAGATATGTGAGCCTTAAATGATAAATCCTGGTCAAATAAGACCCCAAGGTTTCTAACTGTGGAAGTGGGGGCTATACTAAAACTGAGCCCTGTGGGACTCCGTAGTTAACTCTAGTGCATTGAGAGGAATGTCCATTTACATTAACAAACTGATACCTATGGGACAAATAGGATTTAAACCACTGGATCCTCTGATCCCTGTGTCCTGCTCTAATCTATGGAGTAAAATACTGTGGTCCATAGTGTCAAAGGCTGCACTGAGGTCTAACACTCACACCTGTCTATGGGGGGAGGGGGACACTCACACCTGTCTATGGGGAGCCGTCTCTGAAAGCAGCCTTGTCCGTGTCATCAGGATGAGCAGAGCGCCATCACCATGCTAAAGAAGCACCAGATCATGGAGCAGGCGGTGGAGGACTACGCCGAAGTCGTCCACCAGCTGTCCAAGACCAGCAGAGGCCTGGTGGCTGATGAACACCCTGAGAGGTACTGCCCCCGCCCACCCACTGGACACTCCTCCCACCTTTAGGTTGCATTCTTTCACTCAGGTTTCACTGAGGTTTGCGTTGGTCCACCAACTCTTCAGACCTTGAGCCTGAAAGACAAAAACCAGGGTCAGACGATAGGTTCACAGCGGCGCCTTAACCCTTCTCCTCAAGGTCCTGCAGGATTCTATGTTCCTCAGAGATCTCACAGTCTGAGATAAGAAAACACGCAGAGCGGGGAACCCTAAGAACCACCAAGAACCCTGAGAACCACCAAGCTGCTGCAGATCTTCATCTCATTCAGAGACTATAGAAACTGAAGACCTTGAGGTCTTGGATGGAGTCAGAACAGGGTGGTTCTGTCCGCCCTTGGCTCAGATGGAACCGACTCTCTGATAGCACAGTTAGGGTTCTGATGTTCTGCAGGACGTCTGCGTGTTCTGTACTAACACAGAGTGTGTGTGTGTGTGTGTGCGCATGTGTATCAGCGAGCGGATCGGCATGCGGCAGTCCCAGGTGGACAAGCTTTATGCCGGCCTGAAGGACCTGTCAGAAGAAAGGCGGGGCAAGCTGGAGGAAAGGCTCCGCCTCTTCCAGCTGAACCGAGAGGTTGACGATCTGGAGCAGTGGATAGCGGAGCGGGAGGTGGTGGCCGGGTCACACGAGCTGGGTCAGGACTACGAGCATGTCACGGTACGGCACATCTGACCGAGGCGGCTTGGAGGGCGGAGCCTCTGCTGCAATAGAACTGGCCGGTCTGGTTCTGAACCAAGCCTCTCGTCCTGCAGATGTTGCAGGAGCGGTTCCGAGAGTTTGCACGGGACACGGGAAACATTGGGCAGGAGCGCGTGGACGGCGTCAACCACCTGGCAGATGAGCTGATCAACGCCGGACACGGCGACGCCGCCACGGTGGCGGAGTGGAAGGACGGGTTGAACGAGGCCTGGGCCGACTTGTTGGAGCTCATCGATACCCGCACGCAGATTCTCGCCGCCTCCTTTGAGCTGCACAAGTTTTACCACGACGCAAAGGAGATCCTGGCCCGCATGGCAGACAAGCAGAAGAAACTGCCGGAGGAAATGGGCCGCGACCAGAACACGGTGGAGACGCTGCAGAGGATGCACACCAGCTTTGAGCGGGACGTCCAGGCGCTCGGAGCTCAGGTGAGTCCAGCGGGGGAGGGGGTTGTCAGGAGATCAAACAAGGTACCACTTCCACCTGACTGAGATTAACCCTGACCTGACTGAAGTGGTGACGCTGTCGTACGGTGACCTCACGCCACACTCTAGATGTTACTAAGGTGTGAGTTCTGGCTCCATGCAGGGTGGACCAGTTTTCAATGGCAGACAGGGCGTGTCCCCCTGTACTGTCCCCTTGTCGTGTCCACCTGTATTGCCCCCTGTAGTGTCCACCTGCCGTGTCTACCTGTATTGTCCAGCTGTATTTCCCCCTGTCGTGTCCACCTGTATTGCCTCCTGTATTGTCCACCTGTCGTGTCCCCTGTAGTGTCCACCTGTCGTGGCCCCTGTAGTGTCAACCTATAGTGTCCACCTGACGTGTCCCCTGTAGTGTCTTCCTGTCGTGTCCACCTGTCGTGTCCACCTGTATTGCCCCCTGTCGTGTCCACCTGTATTGCCTCCTGTAGTGTCCACCTGTCGTGTCTACCTGTCATGTCCCCTGTAGTGTCCACCTATCGTGTCCACCTGTCGTGTCCCCTGTATTGTCCCCTGTCGTGTCCACCTGTAGTGTCCACCTGTCATGTCTACCTGTATTGTCCCCTGTAGTGTCCACCTGTCGTGTCCCCTGTCGTGTCCACCTGTCGTGTCTACCTGTATTGTCCCCTGTAGTGTCCACCTGTCGTGTCCACCTGTATTGCCCCCTGTCGTGTCCACCTGTATTGCCTCCTGTAGTGTCCACCTGTCGTGTCTACCTGTATTGTCCCCTGTAGTGTCCACCTGTCGTGTCCCCTGTAGTGTCCACCTGTATTGTCCCCTGTAGTGTCCACCTGTATTGCCTCCTGTCGTGTCCACCTGTCGTGTCTACCTGTATTGTCCCCTGTAGTGTCCACCTGTCGTGTCCACCTGTATTGCCCCCTGTCGTGTCCACCTGTATTGCCTCCTGTAGTGTCCACCTGTCGTGTCTACCTGTATTGCCCCCTGTCGTGTCCACCTGTCGTGGTCCCTCTAGTGTCCACCTATCGTTTCCACCTGTTGTGTCCCCTGTCGTGTCCACCTGTATTGCCTCCTATAGTGTCCACCTGTAAGGACAGCTGGACTGACGCGGTAGTCAGCTTATCTCATTGACTGAACAATGACAGGTGTCAAAACCAACCATCCAATCAGAACACAGCTGGAAGGTGGAACGGTGTTTTGGCGGGATGGGGGGGTTACGGTGTGGATGTCTGCAGGTGAGGCAGCTGCAGGAAGACGCCGTCCGCCTGCAGTCTGCGTACGCCGGAGACAAGGCAGACGACATCCAGCGCAAAGACGGCGAGGTCCTGGAGGCCTGGAGGATCCTGCTGGAGGCCTGCGACTCCCGCAGGTCCCGCCTTCTGGACACGGGGGACAAGTTCCGCTTCTTAAGCATGGTGCGCGACCTGCTGCTTTGGATGGACGACGTGATGCGGCTCATCGAAGCCCAGGAGAATCCCAGGTACCCCCGCGGCAGAGCGGTGGCAGGTCAGCACCCGCCTGCCGTCGCTCTGCCGTGACGGTCTGTGTCCGCAGAGACGTGTCGTCTGTGGAGCTGCTGATGAACAACCACCAGGGCATCAAAGCCGAGATCGACGCGCGCAACGACAGCTTCTCCACCTGCGTGGAGCTGGGCAAGGCGCTGCTCGCACGCCGGCACTACGCCGCCGCCGAGGTGAGCCCAGACGAGAGGGTGTACACAGGTGAAGGGGGAGGGTGTACACAGGTGAGGAGGGAGGGTGTACACAGGTGAGGGGGAGGGTGTACACAGGTGAGGGTGTACACAGGTGAGGGGGGAGGGTGTACACAGGTGAGGGTGTACACAGGTGAGTCGGAGGGTGTACACAGGTGAGGGGGGAGGGTGTACACAGGTGAGTCGGAGGGTGTACACAGGTGAGGGGGGAGGGTGTACACAGGTGAGGTGGGAGGGTGTACACAGGTGAGTCGGAGGTGTACACAGGTGAGGGGGGAGGGTGTACACAGGTGAGGGGGAGGGTGTACACAGGTGAGGAGGGAGGGTGTATACAGGTGAGGGGGGAGGGTGTACACAAGTGAGGGGGGAGGGTGTACACAGGTGAGGGTGTACACAGGTGAGGAGGGAGGGTGTACACAGGTGAGGGGGGAGGGTGTACACAGGTGAGGGGGGAGGGTGTACACAGGTGAGTCGGACGGTGTACACAGGTGAGGGGGGAGGGTGTACACAGGTGAGGGGGGAGGTGTACACAGGTGAGGGGGGAGGGTGTACACAGGTGAGTCGGACGGTGTACACAGGTGAGGGGGGAGGGTGTACACAGGTGAGGAGGGAGGGTGTACACAGGTGAGGGGGGAGGGTGTACACAGGTAAAAGGTTGAGTAGGGATGGGTATCGTTGAGGTTTTAACAGTACTCTTATCGATACTTTTTGAGGATGAAAAATAAATAAATAAATAACAAATTAAGAACATAAAGTGTTGTATTTCCTCATTATGGAACAACATTTTTTTTTTTTTTTTAAATAAAACATTTATTCATGATAATGTTCCAGACAGGATATTTATTTAATTATCTTTATTCTTCATGAGTGTGATGTTTCCTTTGATCTTTTGTCCATTTTCCACAATAGACTTTTCTGTCTGTCAAACACCAGAGTTAAGTTAAGTTAAGTTAAGTTAAGTTAAGTTAAGTTAAGTTAAGTTAAGTTGAGTTAAGTTAAGTTAAGTGAAATGATGGAAACACATTCACTTTGATGCAGACTCCTTTCTATTTATTTATTTTCTTTAAATCCAGTAAACCCAATAAATTATATTAATTTGATGGATGACAACTATCATTATTAATTATTATTAAGTATTAGGAAGCAGCTGATCTCATCTGGAATCATGAGTCTAAGCCCCGCCCCTCTACCTGTTTGTTGTTTGCTCCGCGTGCAACCCCCCCCTCGCCGCCCCCGCCCCAGCGTGTTCTACACAAACAGTACAACATACGGTCATGGTAGCACCAGGGTGACAGCCTGGTGGGGGCTCCTTAACGCAAACTACATTAATTTTACGCAGAAACGGGTGTTCTTAGTCTAGGACGCTCACGTGTCCCTACCAGATCACCACTGACTGTGTGTGTGTGTGTGTGTGTGTGTGTGTGTGTGTGTGTGTGCGCGCTGGGGCGCTGTCTGAACAACAGCCCCGCCCCCCGTGCACACAAATAGACAGACAGAGCTCTCCTCTTCAACGAGAATACCGACATTATTATCATCATTAAATAACGGGAAACGGACTGACTTGGTGAGTTAAAGATGGCAGATAACGCTGTGGGACACAAACAAACAAACAAAGAGGAACGTCTCCAGAACCGACAGCAGAACCGCTCAGTCAGATCTGAACGAGACTGGAGAATGTGGCCCCGGGGCTGGTTCAATACCGGGGCACGGTAGCCATACCTAGGGGGAGGGTGTACACAGGTGAGGGAGGCCCCGCCTTTATTGTTCCTAAAAGGGTTGTCAATAAAGTTTGCCCTCCTGCAGATCAAAGAGAAGCTGCTCCAGCTGACAGACAAACGGAAGGAGATGATTGACAAGTGGGAGGATCGGTGGGAGTGGCTCCGCCTCAGTAAGACTTCCATCTTACATTTTTTGCTGGTGGCCTCCGTGCAGTCAGTCACAGGTTTGATTCCCGGTTCCTTCAGTCCTGGAGGTGCATCAGTTCTCCAGGGACGCCGGCGTGGCGGAGGCGTGGCTCCTGGGTCAGGAGCCGTACCTGTCCAGCAGAGAGGTGGGCCAAAGCGTGGACGAGGTGGAAAAGCTCATCAAGCGCCACGAAGCCTTTGAGAAGTCCGCCGCCACCTGGGAGGAACGCTTCTCCGCGCTGGAGAGACTGACCACTGTGAGGGAGGCGGAGCTTAGAGGGAGAAAGGCGGGGTCCTGCAGGGACGACGTGATGACCAGATGTTTGTGTTGCAGCTGGAACTGCTGGAGGTCCGGAGGCAGCAGGAGGAGATGGAGCGCAGGAGGAGACCGCCCTCACCTGAGCCGCTCCACCAGGAGGAGGGGCAGCAGGAGAAGAGGTGGGGGAGGGGCGGGCACAACACCACACACTCCAACACAATACGGTTACACAACAGGACTAGACGTCAATGTAACCAGAAAACACAATGTAGTTTGTCAGACATGAAAGCAAACACACAAACACGACACTGTTACACAACAACAACACAACATGTAGAGAGGGGAACACATGGAAGCAGCTGCTGATTGTGTGTTTTTGTGTGTTTGTAGTGTTGTGATGCAGAATGGACTCGCCTCAGACGAAGACTCTCCACGGGTCAGTCCTCCTCCTCCTCTTTCTCCTCTTTCTCCTCCTCTTCCTCCTTCCCTCCTCCTCCTCCTCCTCCTCCTCTTCTCCTCTTTCTCCTCCTCTTCCATTCCTCCTGTCCCTCCCCTCCTCCTCTCCTCCTCCTCCTCTTCGCTTCCTCCTTCCCTCCGTCCTCCTCTTCCTCCTCTTCCTCCTCCTCTTCCTCCTTCCTCCTCCTCCTCTTTTCTCCTCCTCCGCTTCCTCTTCTCCTCCTCCTCCTCCTCTTCCTCCTCTTACTCCTCCTCTTCCTCCTTCCCTCCTCCTCCTCTTCTTCCTCCTCCTCCTCCTCTTTCTCCTCCTCTTCCTCCTCTTTCTCCTCTTCCTCCTCTTCCTCCTTCCCTCCTCCTCCTCTTCCTCTTCCTCTTTCTCCCCCTCCTCCTCTTCCTCCTCCTCTTCCTCCTCCTCATGTTGGATCAATAGAATCTTTTATTTTGAATTCCAGCCTCTTTTGCAGACTAAAACGTGTCACTTCCTGTTGACGTCCACAGAATAAAACCTTCTGCCGTTTCCTCTTCCTCTGTGCAGAACTGGACTGGAAGCTGGAGGCCTCATGAATGGCCTCGTGGAGCGCAGCTCCAAGGAGCCAAGCCCCGCCCCCTCGCCAACGATGGCCAAGAAGAATAAACACAGCCAGTCATCCACGCTGCCCCTCAAGAGCCAGGACTCCCCGGTGCAGATGGAGGGCCTTCTGCACCGCAAGCATGAGTGGGAGGGACACAACAAGAAGGCCTCCAACAGGTAAGCCCCTCCCCCACTGCATGGCGTGCCCCGTCTGTGCCCTCATCTGACCCCGTCTGTGGCATCGGCAGGTCGTGGCACAACGTTTACTGCGTCGTCTGCCACCAGGAGATGAGTTTCTTCAAGGACAGCAAGGCGGCGGCGCAGGGGGCGGCGTACCACAACCAGCCCCCCGTCAGCCTGAAGGACGCCAGCTGCGACGTCGCCTCCGACTACAAGAAGAAGAAATACGTCTTTAAGCTCAGGTGGGCCGGCGCTGAGGGGAGGAGCTTAGCCTGTAACCCCTGTAACAGGCTGCACGACCTTCAGGTTGTGATGAAAGTGGGGGCTCAACGGAAAATTAACCCCCCCGTCTGTTTTTTTAGAGTCGCAGATGGAAACGAGTACCTGTTCCAAGCCAAAGACGAGGTGAGCCGCTCCTCCGGGGTCATGACCTCTCCATTAGGTTTGTCTGTCAAGGCTCACCTGAGGCCCTCAGGTGAGGTCCTCAGGTGAGGTCCAGTCCGTCACATCAGTAGATGTTCTGATGGAGCTGAGAAGCCAATCAGAGCTCAGGCTAACCTTTAGCTAACACTCAGGTGTCCTGCAGGCAGAGTTGAACCTGGAGCTGACACAGCCCCCCCCACATGTCACGTGACTCTGACTGTCCCCCTTACAGGAGGAAATGAGCTCCTGGATCCAGGTCATCCTGAACGCCGCCGCCTCTGAGCTCACCGACACGCAGAGCAGCTTCCCCGGCACGCCGGTGTCTGGGCGCGCTCAGACGCTGCCGGCCGCCATCACGCTGACCACCGAGTCGAGCCCCGGCAAGAAGGAGAAGCGCTTCAGCCTCTTCAGCAAGAAGAAGCAGTGACGCCGAGCAGGCGGGGCTCCGAGGAAGCTGAGGGCGGAGCTCCGTGTCAGAGCTCCGCCCTCAGCCGAGTCTGTGCTCGCTATTCTACAGTTAGCATCACCTCGTCAGAGTTTGCAGCCACACCCCTCTTCTGCCACCTCCTGCTTTTCCCAGAATCCACCTGGAACAGGGCTAACTCTAACCCGACAGGTGGACGCCATGTTTCACCAAATCCTTCTATTGCTTTGTTTGACGTGGAGGGCGTGGCTTAGTGATGTCACAGCTCTGCCATCATGGTTTCTGACGTTTTGAGTTGCTGTGGTTTTGTATTTTTGTACTTTAGTCTGTTCGGTGAAGCCGAATCAAACTGGACCAACACTAGCTCCTCCCACTTTCTCCCACCGCCTCGGTTGCTCGGCGCCCCGTGAGGAGGCGTTCACTGCCACACGTACATTTGCATGAACCCGCTTGGCTCCAGCTTCCCGCCGTGCTCTTGTATCCGCTGAAGTTAGCGCCGCGCTGCCCGTCAGAGGTGCGTCTGGAGGAGGGAGGAGCAGCTCTGAGTATTTAGAGGCTTTTCTCATGTCTGAGCTCACCTGTAGAGGCTCCTGTGATGTCATTAAAGCTTTGAAAAGCCCCGCCCTCTGCGTCTGTCTGTCCGCATCACTCACCGTAAAGATGGTGCTGCTATGACCAGCTGGGTTCCTCTGTTCTGACACAACCCCAACCAGAGAAACCAGCATCCAAGCTGGCTTCAAACCATCGTCCTGTAGGACTCTGAAGGGCCTTTTTCTCAGAATCTCCCTTCTGGAGCCTGTTTGGCATGTGGCTGACCGGGCCACAGGTAGGCCTGCAGAACCAAAATAAGAGGTGAAGACGTCACCAGAACGCGGTTTGATCTGAGGTCTGAAGGCCTTAACAGAGGAAGAACGTCAGCCAACAGAAAGCTACAGGAAAGACCCGAAAGAAGAAAAGATCTGCAGACTGATGGACGGACACGCCGCTGGTAGAGTGTCCAGCCTCCCACAGACGACTGCAGCAGACGGTTTCCACACAGAGAGCCTCACTAGACTGACTCCACTTCACAGAGAGGGAGACAGAAAGGAGCAGACCCCTGACTGTGTTGGGTTTGGGTTTCTGAGCCGGTTTGTCCCAGACGTCCCGCCGTAAAGGAACAGCAGGATGCTCGTTTCCTTTAGCAGTTTACCTGAAGAACTGCAGCGGCCATCAAGAACAGAGAGAATTGATTCAAGCAAACATTTGATCAAATGAGCCATTCACTACTTTGACAAATGTCAGCAGTCGAGGTTGGAGGCGGAGTTAAGAAGTAGTTGCAAACCTTTTAAAAAAGACTTGAATACTTTGCTGGTAAAGTCTTAGTGTTTGCAGTCGGGTTGTTCGTTACTCTTGGAGTTTGTTCATCTAAACTCCTTTTGTAACAGAGGTGAACTTTATTAAGTTCTAGTCGTTAGGACGGGAGGGGGGTGAGGGTGATATCACAAGGTCATGGGAGGGGCGTCATATGTAACTTCCATTACATGCGTTGATGCTCATACACACACACACCATCACGCAGCGTCCACACAACTGCTTACAAGTGTCAATCATATCTACAGAAGACTTCCTGCCATACACTCCAACCCCCCCCCCCCCCCCCGAGCACACAGACACGAACACCCGTCCAACGCCCGTCTTCAACCAGGAGGAAGGAGCAGGTAGGTGGTGTGACTGTTTCTGGATGTGATCACAGGTTTCCCCCCAGAGCCACAGCAGACAGAGCAGCCGGCCGGCACCTAGGGCCCCCCGGCCCACAGATGGCAGGGCCCAACCACCCACACGGGAACTAGACCCCCACCGTCAGAGCGGAGGTCACGCCCCCACAGCCCCCAGTCCAGGGACATGTCAAGGAGGCATCCGGACCTCAGCTGGCCCCTCCCGATGTGGAGGAGCAGCTCTGTCCGGCTGAAATGAAACCGGAAGAAAGGAGAGATTTTCCCAAGATTCCAGGCATTCCGTGAATCTTGAAGTCTTAAAGTCTCCATCTCTTCTTCTTTCTGAGACTTCTCCAGATGAAAAGGACGTGTTTCTGCTTAGAAAGAAGCTGTTTGGAGAAGTGGGGGATTCCATGTGGATACAGAGACTTGACCTGCAGCAGAGAGAAGTTCAGCCAGCTGTACATTCTATTAGTTTAATCTCTATATGTAACCTTTGTTCTATCCTAGGCACTTTAACATTGGGAGTGGGGTCATCTAGACCCACTAGACAGTGGGGTCATCTAGACCCACTAGACAGTGGGGTCATCTAGACCCACTAGACAGTGGGGTCATCTAGACCCACTAGACAGTGGGGTCATCTAGACCCACTAGACAGAGCTCTGAACCTTTGTTCTTCAATGATTTGTGATCTTCACTGGTGTCCATGGATTACATGAAATCCTCTCCACCTTTGTCCACCTTTGTCATGGTAGGAGAACACCTCAATGGAAGGGGGGGGGTCATCTAAGACAGCACAAGGGTTAAGGTTGAATGTGAGTTTTGGTCTTTAGTGACACACATTCCTAAATATTTTGGATATTTTTTCAGAATTTCTTTCAATTTAAAGTTGCTCACAGAAATGTTTAGTTTGATCAATTACTGTTGGAACGTGATCATCATTTTATAGATGTTTGTCCAGCACAAATCCTGACCTCTGAAGAGACTACAGCTCCCAGAATGCACCGCAGCAGAGATAAACCCGCACATCAAGTAGAGGCTTACAGAAGTAGCATCCAACAGGAAGTTCACGGCTGTTCCTTCAAATAAAAAGCTGCTTGAACTGACGAGACGTTCTTGGACCGGTTCTGCTGGGGTCATTACTCATTCTGGACCGGTTCTGCTGGGGTCATTACTCATCCTGGACCGGTTCTGCTGGGGTCATTACTCATCCTGGACCGGTTCTGCTGGGGTCATTACTCATCCTGGACCGGTTCTGCTGGGGTCATTACTCATTCTGGACCGGTTCTGCTGGGGTCATTACTCATTCTGGACCGGTTCTGCTGGGGTCATTACTCATTCTGGACCGGTTCTGCTGGGGTCATTACTCATTCCTGGACCGGTTCTGCTGGGGTCATTACTCATTCTGGACCGGTTCTGCTGGGGTCATTACTCATCCTGGACCGGTTCTGCTGGGGTCATTACTCATCCTGGACCGGTTCTGCTGGGGTCATTACTCATTCTGGACCGGTTCTGCTGGGGTCATTACTCATCCTGGACCGGTTCTGCTGGGGTCATTACTCATCCTGGACCGGTTCTGCTGGGGTCATTACTCATCCTGGACCGGTTCTGCTGGGGTCATTACTCATCCTGGACCGGTTCTGCTGGGGTCATTACTCATCTTCATCACGGCTTCATCACAAATATATACTTTTATTTTTAGCTTCAGGCTTTTCCTTCATCAGTTTCAACCGTTTTGGTGACAAAACTTCAGCTGCTACAGAAAATCCCTTTTTGTTTTCTAAATGATTTTGCACTTTTAGGATTTTTAAATAAAAATGTAATGAAATAAAAACATTATGACATATCTTGAAGAACCTGGGAAAAGCATCTTTTAACGATTCCGTGTTTTCTCTCATCGTCTTGTGAATATTTTGTTTAACGTCTTCAGTGACCTTTGACCTTGCTCTCTCTCTTCTACAGGCATCCTTGACCAGTTCATTTGTCCGCTTACGCGTTTTATTTTGAAAGTCACGGCCGGAAGTGGCCCTGACGGTGTCTAGCTTGTCGCTCGGTGATCCCGGGCTCCCGTTAATTCTCTCTTTGCCTGGTTTGCTTCGTTTTTACGGTGTTCGGGCTGCTGTGAGGCGGGAAGCGCGCGGGTCCGTCAGTGGCGGACGGGGTTCTTCCGAACCTCGGAGGCGGATGGCGGAGGGATCTGTGGGTTCGAGCCTGAGGCGGAACATACGGCGGAGGGATTTTCTGTGATTTCTGACCGCGGAACGACACCGCTAAGAACGGAACCGAGCCCGAACACGAGAGCTTCCGGCGGATCCACACATGAACCTCCGGGCCGAACCGAAACCGCCGGTTCTGACGGTGATTGAGCTCCGGTGATCGAGGTTCCTCCAGCAAACTTGAATCATTTAGTCTGAATAAATGACCCAGAATGAGTTCAGTTCTGACCCAGATGACCCATACTCTTTGATCCGGACCAGCTGAACCAGTCCACTGGGTTCTGCAGGTTCTGCGACAGAAAACATCGCATTAGTTTACCAAATGAAAGGACTTTGGTTTGGAACCAGAACCTCTGTGGTCCAAACGGTCCCGTTGACCCGGCCGTGAGCGGGGAGGATGGCAGCAGCAGACCTCTGGGTTTGGGGGGCGTGTGATGTCATCAGGTCGCTGTGACTGTGGAATCATGGGAGGTGAAGTTGAGAACGGAACCACAGCGATGGAGCCCAGCTCCTGCTGAGCGCGCTCAGAACTCTGGTACTGGTTCTCTGGGGTCTGGGCCACCATGACGGATAAAACGGCGCCGCGGTGTCAGCTGAGGCTGGAGTGGGTCTACGGGTACCGCGGCCATCAGTGCCGGAACAACCTGTTCTACACGGCGGGGAAGGAGCTGGTCTACTTTGTGGCTGGGGTGGGGGTGGTCTTCAACACCCGGGAACACACCCAGAAGTTTTACCTGGGACATAACGATGACATCATCAGGTAAGGGGCGGGGCTTAACATGGCAAACTGACGCCTAGAGCCAGTGGGGGGCAGCACCTGAGCCCAGCTTTTACTTCAGTAATTGTGGGGGGGGTCAGAGGGCAAAGTGACCCCCGGGTCACGTGACCTTCATGCTGGACCGACCAGCGGACGGGTTTCCGCTTCCCTGCAGTTTCTGCCGTCCATCAGCTGCAGACGGATCTGCTGATCCCTGCAGAACCAGAACCAGCTGAGAGGACAGGACCGAGCTCGCCGCTGCTCTCTGAGTGACGGCCGCCGCAGAGCGCCGCGCCCTTTGTGTCACCGATGTGACCTCATCACTCGGAGTGAGCTGGCAGAAACAGCCTAAGGCAGGCGTGTGATTGGCTGAGGCAGCCTGCAGGGGGCGGTGCTGGTCCTTCTGTTTTCTCAGGGGGTCCCATCTCCACATTAAACTGGAAACACGCAGTCAGCATGCACAAGCAAAGGTCAAAGGTCAGAGAACCAAACCAGGGAGTCCCTAAGCTCTGATGCAGGCTCTATAGAAACCAAACCGTCCTGAATGAGACGGAACATCGGAGGGAACCAGGTAACAGAAGATGGTGATCAGACGGCGCCGTGTTCTGGTTTTACTCATCTTGCGGGGACTGGTTTTGGTCTTCTCACCATTTCAACGGGGACTCCTGGTTTTCAAAGAACGGTCACGATGGAACCAAATATTACTGGTTCTGTGACTCTGTTGCTGCTAACTGGACCTGAACCCACAGACAGGCCACCAGGCTGTGGCCATGCTCAGTCCTGCCTGGAGCGGAAATGACCCTTTATGCACAGCATGTGACCCCCAGTCCCGAGTCTCTGAGTGTTTCTGTCCAACGGTCTTTCAGCCTGGCGATCCATCCGGATAAAATCCAGGTGGCGACGGGTCAGGTGGGAAAGGACCCGTACATCTGCGTGTGGGACACTTACGCCATGGTGACGGTGTCCATCCTCAGGGACGTTCACACTCACGGAGTCGCCTGTCTCACCTTTGACTCGGATGGCCAGGTGAGACCACACCCTCTGCGATCTCAGGGTCTAAGATGGCCGTGATATCTCCAGTTTTGGAGTAGTGATGACGCAGACGTCTATGTTGTTACACGAGGGTTTAGCGGCCTTCAAACTTCATGAAAACAGCAGTGTTTTTCCTGAACAACGTGAGGCGACGAAATGAAATAAGTCAAAACTCTGCCGCTATGCTCAGAATGTCCCAAAGGGCTGTTCCCGCTGTCCAGGAGCATCAGAGAGGACGTTGGACTGCTTGTCAAATAAAAAAGCAGCAGGAGGTTGAACTTGTGGGTAGCAGGCTCTTCTGTTGTAGGGGGGCAGCAGTCCGGGGTTAGGGGGGGACTGAAGTGAACTCCTCTTTATACCCAGTTACCCCGGCAGCCAGTGGAGGGGGTGGGGCTATCAAAGCCAAATGCAGTTAGAAAGGAAGTCAGGTTCTGAAGAGCAAGTCGTGAACAAACATTAGACATTACCCCATCGAAAAGGGCAGGTGTGGAAGAGTGGTGGTCCTCTGATCAGAAGATCGTACGTTCAATTCCCGCCTTACAGGTTAACCCCTGTAGGGGTTACTCCCCACATGGGTGCCTGTGACTGTAGTTCTTATCGGTGTTCTAGACGTTTATGTTGGTTTCTTTGTCTGATCAAAGCACAGAGTTTGGACTCTGGGATCTAGAAGAGGGTCTGTTGACCTTCAGACAGAATGAAACCCTCACAGCTTTCTGTCGGTTCCCACAGCGGTTGGCTTCAGTCGGTCTGGATGCTAAGAACACGATCTGCGTTTGGGACTGGAGGAGGGGCAGAGTCCTCGCCACGGCAACTGGACATTCGGACAGAGTAGGTCTTTGCTGTAAACTTGCACATTGCTCAGGGAGAGCGCCCTCACCGGTGTCTTTGCTCATAGATCTTTGATGTCTCCTGGGATCCGCTTCAGTCCAGCCGGCTCGTCAGCTGCGGGGTCAAGCATATAAAGGTAAGCCACGCCCCCCAATAAAAGGAGCAAGATCAGTGAAAGTCTGCTACTGAGGCGCACTCTTTGTTACTGCTTCTAAAGACCCAACAGTCTTCTGCTTCAGTGTTTCATGAGGCTTCATTAGATGTTATCGTGGGGCTGTTGATCCCTGCAGTTCTGGACTCTGTGCGGGAACGCTTTGACTCCAAAGCGAGGTATTTTCGGAAAGACGGGGGATCTACAGACCATCCTGTGTGTGTCTGCGGCCAAAGATGAGCTGACATACTCTGGAGCGCTGAACGGAGATGTTTACGTCTGGAAGGGAGTCGCTCTGGTCAGAACCATCCAGGCCGCTCATGGGGTACAAACAAAACCCGACTAACACATGCTAACACTCAAAAGATGATGAAGGTGGAGATCCAAACTCCTCCCCCTCCTTCAGTGAAGTAACCATCATGTGAAGGGGTTATGGGTAATGTCAGCATCTGGTCTGTTGGGGGTTTTGCTTTTCCCACAGGCAGGAATCTTTAGCATGCATGCGTGTGAGGAGGGGTTTGCCACCGGAGGGCGCGATGGCTGCATCCGTCTGTGGGACGTTGACTTCAAACCCATCACCAAGATTGACCTGAGGGAGACGGAGCAGGGCTACAAAGGTGTGACAGTATTTTAGCTCCGCCTCTTCTTGTCTCTCTCAGAGGCAATATGCCTTGAGCACTGAGCCCCTCTCCCATCCGCCATGTTTCATCTGCAACTGGTCTCCATTCAGGTTTGTCGATTCGAAGTGTTTGCTGGAAAGCGGACCGGATTCTGGCCGGGACTCAGGACAGCGAGATTTTTGAGGTGCTGGTTCGTGATCGGGACAAACCAGTTCTTCTGATGCAGTCGCACAGTGAGGGTGAGCTGTGGGCGCTAGCTCTGCACCCCAAGCAGCCAGTTGCTGTCACAGGGAGCGACGACCGCTCAGTAAGGTCGGTGGAACCCAAAGGCACCAGCAGGCCATCTGTCGTTTACCTGTGACTCACCTGTAAGTCTGTCACCTGTCTCAGGCTTTGGAGTCTTCCTGACCACACCCTGCTGGCGCGTTGTAACATGGAGGAGTCCGTTCGAAGTGTTTGCTTTAACAGTGATGGGTCTCAACTGGCTCTGGGCATGAAGGATGGGTCATTCACGGTGCTGCGAGTCAGGTGATCCTTTCTACTGTTACACTGCTCCTTACCTGTGATGTCAGAGGCCGGGTTTAAAGCAGCAAACCAAATGGAAACCCTGAATAAATCAGAACCGGTTTCACAAGGCTGAACAGCTCCGAGTGTGAGTTTGTTGCCGTAGTAACTTTGTCTATAAACACCAGGTACAGATAAAGCTAAAGTAGACTTCCTGAACTGTAACTTTCTGTCTCTTGTTTGATATTTCTGTTTTGGACTGACAAAGATGAGTTTTTGACGTCTCCTCTGCAGGGATATGACTGAGGTTGTTCACGTCAAGGACAGGAAGGAAGTGATCCACGAGCTCAAGTTTTCTCCAGACAGTTCCTTCTTGGCGGTAGGATCTAATGACGGATTGGTGGATGTCTATGCTGTGTCCCAGCGTTACAAGAAGGTGGGGGAGTGCCGTTCCAGCTCCTTCATAACCCACCTGGACTGGTCTGTTGACAGTCGCTTCCTGCAGACTAACGATGGTGCTGGAGAGCGGCTCTTCTTCAGAATGCCAGGTACCCATGTTCTGGTTTCCCGTGGTTTCCTTTACGCTAGATGTTCCTAAACCACATGTGTGGAGTTCACCTGAGCAGCTTCCTGCTGAGCTCCTTTGGAACTCACCTGTTCTGGGTTTCTGTGCTTAAGAATAGACCCGTTCAGATTCTACAGGACTGGGTCGAGTATTGGGATTTGTCTTGTTCTTCTGCAGCAGGAAAGCTGGTTCCTAAAGAGGAGGCAAAAGGGATCCACTGGATGACCTGGACAGGGGTTATTGGACCTGAGGTGAATGGAATCTGGCCCAAATATTCTAGTGCCACTAATGTGAACTCTGTGGACGCCAACTACAGCAATGCTGTGCTGGTGACCGGGGATGAAATCGGCCTCATCAGACTCTTCAGGTTCCCCTGCTTGAAGAAAGGTGTGTGTTCCTCTGTTCTTTAAAGACCTTGGTAACCAAGAATCTAAATGTCTGAGAATCAAGCCTGAGTTCTTGAGCCTCACTGGTTTTAGTTTAGGACCCGTTGGGGGTTCAGGTACTATAGGGGCCTGACTTGGACTAGAACAACTCCTCATTGTCCTCCTTCTGATTCAGGGGCCAAATTTAAGAAGTACATCGGCCACTCTGCCCATGTGACCAATGTTCGCTGGTCCAACGACCTGCAGTGGGTCATTTCCACCGGGGGGGCAGACCACGCAGTCTTCCAGTGGAGATTCCTTCCTGAGGGAGTCATGAACGGTGTTTTAGAGCCTCTTCTTCAAGGTAGCTTCTAAGTTAAGCGTCTTAGTGTTTGTGGCAGCTGGTCTCTGGTCTTGTCTGCATCAGGTGTTTGGTTTCCTCATAGCAGTGAAGCGTTAGCAGATAGTACACATTTTTGTAACATCTTCAGGGTTTAAAACAAAAGTTATTCCTGGACAAGCCAAGTTATATATGTGTTGTTTTTTAACTCTGAAAGAACCAACCTACATTTACCTGAAATCAACACCAGGGAATCGTCTGTTGGTCCTGTAGACTCAGAGACTTGTGCCTGGAAAGGTGGTAACAGTTTCCCATTTTCAGAGGGCTACGCTGACTCCAACAGCGGCGAGTCCGACTCAGATGTATCAGATATCCCAGAACTAGACTCGGACATCGAACAAGAATCTCAGACGAATTACGAACGTCAGGTGAGGATGACATGCGTACGATTGCACACAAGGAATTCCGCGGAGGTCACTGAGCTCACTTCCCTTCCAGGTCTACAAGGAGGACCTCCCACAACTTAGGAAGAAGCTGATTGGCTCTTTGAAGCGACAGAAAGCTCCGGAGGAGGGGCTTCGCCTTCAGTTTGTTCACGGGTAAGATTGAGTTCTGATGCTTCATGTTTGCGCTTGTGAGGGTTAGGGTCCATGTCTGTCTCCTGTCTCCTGCAGGTACCGCGGCTTTGACTGCCGTAACAACCTGTACTACAGTCAGACGGGGGAGGTGGTCTATCACGTGGCTGCTGTTGGCGTGGTCTACAACCGTCTGCAGCACAGCCAGAGGTTTTACCTCGGACACGATGACGACATCCTCAGCCTCACAGTCCATCCACTGAAAGACTACGTGGCCTCCGCTCAGGTACAGCTGGCCATTCAAGCACGGCCAGATCATGAGTCACAGGTGAGGTTTTAATTGTTTGCATCTGTGTTCAGGTGGGGCGGGACCCGGGCATCCATGTATGGGACACCCAAACCCTGAACTGCCTGTCCCTGCTCAGAGGACAACACAGCAGGGGCGTATGTGCCCTGGAGTTCACAGGTGCTGCAGCCAAGTTATACCCCGCACATGCTCGCTTTGACCACACCTGTCCTCAGGTGTTACAGAAATGTTTATCAAACCAGCTAAAGGTCCAGAAACACCGTCTGCCTTATGGCTGTACTCCGCTGTACTCTACTGTACTCTGCTGTACTCTGCTGTAATCCGCTGTACTGAGGCCCATCAGGCTCCACCACTGTCCATTTAGTGTCCGTTTACAAATTGTCCCACGTGGCGTTGAATCGAGCAGATGGTGTCTGAATTAGCGGCTCTGTGGTACACTTCCTGTTTCCATGTTTGTAATAACACGCCTCAGTGCAGCATCGCAGCAAAAAGCTATGGACACTCTGGGCATGTGGCCTGTACTCAAGAATGTGCTAAGCGTGAACACGCAGTTAGCCTATGGGGTTCTCACTGGACGAGCAGGGAGAGGCTTCTTCTACTGTTTCCTAGCTCATGTCTACCTCCTGCAGTTAGTCAAGTCTTGGTGTGAAATGTCTTAACGGGGTAAATCTGGTGAATCTGCTCCAGACTTTTTCTTATAAATATGAAATACTTGCTGTTGTAGAATTCCATCTGGACACAAACCGCAGTTATTGATTTTCCTTCCATGATCAGTTTTCAAATGGTTGGCACTTCCATGAATTATAAGGGAGGCCCACCCATACGTCACTATCAAATCTGAGTCCCTGATTGGTCAAAGTTGGACCAGGTTTAACTTTAATGTGCCTTCAATGGCTGCATGTTATGAACGTAGAGCCTAAAACCAGTCGTAGAAACTCGTGTAGTGATGCCATAAATGTGAGAGTTTTGAATGCAGAACCCCAAAACGTACATATCTGCGCGTTTCCGTAGAGTTTTGAGTGGAAGCGGTTTCCAACGGTGGAGAGAACGTAGCTCAAAACCTCCAAATGCTGCGGCGCTAAAGATGAACAAAGAGTCTACTTTGCTGTTTTTAGAGCGAAACCACAGAAAGACGTGACTGTGTCCATAGTAACCAGACTCACTGAGTAGAAGTGCTCTCCACTGACACAGCCGTACGCTGCAGCGTCATGACGTTCTGAGCCACAGGTGGTTCCTCCTCATCATGTTTGCTTGTCTCTCCGATCGTCTACCAGCGGATGGAAAGAGTTTGATCTCTGTGGGAATTGATGAGTCTCATAGCATCGTCGTCTGGGACTGGAAGAAAGGGGAGAGGCTGGCCAAAGCCGGGTAAGCACACCTGGATTCCTTCGGGTTCCAACAGGCAGCTTCCTCTGTGAGCTGACAGTCTGGTCTAAGGGGGCGTTGCTGGGCTGGAACTGAGCGCTCTGGTTCTTGTCCTGCAGGGGTCACAAAGACAAGATCTTTGTGGTGAAGGCCAACCCCTTCAGGATGGACAAACTGCTGACTGTGGGGATAAAACACATCAAGTTCTGGCAGCATTCAGGTGAGACGTCCTTCTGCTTCCACAGTGGCCCATATGGAGACTAGCACACCTTCGCTCATCCTGCAGGTGGCGGTCTGACGTTTAGAAGGGGGATTTTTGGGAACCTGGGGAGGCAGGAGACCATGATGTCAGCGTGCTATGGTCGATCTGAGGATCTGGTCTTCTCCGGAGCCACAAACGGAGACGTTTACATCTGGAGAGACACGACTCTCATCAAGACCGTCAAGGCTCACGATGGGCCGGTGTTCGCCATGTGCTCCCTGGACAAGGTGAGTCCCCCCCACACACACAGAGGAAGAACCCCACCCTTCTAGACCAGTGTTTTTCAACCTTTTTTGAGCCACGGCACACTTGAACCTTGACAAAAATCCTGCGGCACACCAGCATCCCAAAAAATAGATAAATAAAAAAAAAGAACAAGCTCATAGTCTGTTTTGATCTACAGCCCCTCTGTAATCTCACATGCATTTTTGTGATAATTGTTGCAGAAAAAGCTGGAAGCTGCAGCTGTTTTTTTCTAAAAGATGTATTAAAAATTAAGTCAAAAGATTAAAAAACTGTTTGATGTGTGTTCGTTGTTTTAAGACGTTAAGAGGAGAGACTCATTGTCCGCTAAAACAGTCACTTTAATGCATCATGGGAGATGTAGTGCCGATAATCCGGTGACCGCGGAAAGACCCGCGTCTTTGAGCTTCATGGTTTTGTTCTCTTGTTCCACAGTTTGATAACAGATTCTGTTGAAAGCTACACCACTAAAGACGAGCTTTAGCTGGTATTTTTCTTAGAACAGAGACTTTTTTGCGTTAAATCGAAACAAGGAAGTGAATACTTCAACCACTTCTGATTGGTCAGACTGATGACATGTGATTAAGCCTTCAAGAATGATTGGTGGAGACAGTTAAAGGGGCGGGACTTTTCCTTACACTGTTAAAGCTGCAGCAATAACTGTACCGCGGGGGACCGTCATTCTTATTAAAGTGTCTTTAATAGAATCATATAAACACAAAGAAAAAATATTTTTATGATATTTCATATTCTTAACTTCTCAGTGTTTTATCAGGACCTGTTTGGATGAACAAAGAGCTGATTTCCTGGAGATGGTAAATATTTCTAGATGATCAGTTAATGAGGGCAATTTCTCACGGCACACTTGTGTGCCGCGGCACACTGGTTGAAAAACACTGTTCTAGAGGAACATGACATCAAACACACCTGATAGGAACATGGGAATGATGGAACCTGCAGAGGTAGACTTTACTCTGACTGGATCAGAACACCTGCCTGGGTTCCTGCAGTTGGTTCGTTTGTCCTCTCAGGGGGGGGGTTCATGCAGGGGTTCAAAGGTCACTGACAGGCCCCAAAAAACAGATATCTGGGACTAACCTGATGTCTGCAGACTTCCTCAGGAGTCGTGATTTTCTGGAGGACGTAGTGATGGAGTGACCTTCAAAACCTCTTCATACACATGGTGGCGCTGGTGGTCTTAGCATCAGCATTGCTCATTTGGAGCTTCATTTGTACTCCCCAGGGGAAAAACCGTAGTTGCCATGGTTACACAACGTAACTGTGGCAACTGATGACTTCTGTTAACACGCGTGAAACTCTGACACGACAGACACAAGTGGAAATGCACCAATATTTACAGAAACCTCTGCCCCCCACCAGGGCTTCGTGACGGGGGGAAAGGACGGGGTCGTGGAGCTGTGGGACGAAATGTTTGAGCGCTGCCTGAAGACCTACGCCATCAAAAGAGCAACGCTGTCCCCTTCCTCTAAAGGTCTGGACTTCCTCAGACACCCAACCCACGTCTGACCCGTCTGTCCGACCCACGTCTGACCCATCTGTCCGACCCACGTCCGACCCATCTGGCGACCCACGTCTGACCCGTCTATCCGACCCACGTCTGACCCGTCTATCCGACCCGTCTGTCTGACCCGTCTGTCCGACCCGTCTGTCTGACACGTCTGTCCGACCCGTCTGTCCGACCCGTCTGTCTGACCCGTCTGTCCGACCTGTCTGTCCGACCCGTCTGTCTGACACGTCTGTCCGACCCGTCTGTCTGACCCGTCTGTCCGACCTGTCTGTCCGACCCGTCTGTCTGACACGTCTGTCCGACCCGTCTGTCTGACACGTCTATCCGACCCGTCTGTCTGACACGTCTATCCGACCCGTCTGTCCGACCCACGTCTGACCCGTCTGTCCGACCCGTCTGTCTGACCCGTCTGTCTGACCCGTCTGTCCGACCCGTCTGTCTGACCCATCTGTCCGAGCCACGTCTGACCCGTCTGTCTGACCCGTCTGTCCGACCCGTCTGTCCGACCCGTCTGTCTGACCCGTCTGTCCGACCTGTCTGTCCGACCCGTCTGTCTGACACGTCTGTCTGACACGTCTGTCCGACCCGTCTGTCTGACCCGTCTGTCCGACCTGTCTGTCCGACCCGTCTGTCTGACACGTCTGTCCGACCCGTCTGTCTGACACGTCTGTCCGACCCGTCTGTCTGACACGTCTATCCGACCCGTCTGTCTGACACGTCTATCCGACCCGTCTGTCCGACCCACGTCTGACCCGTCTGTCCGACCCGTCTGTCTGACCCGTCTGTCTGACCCGTCTGTCCGAGCCGTCTGTCCGACCCACGTCTGACCCGTCTGTCCGACCCGTCTGTCTGACACGTCTGTCTGACCCGTCTGTCTGACCCGTCTGTCCGACCTGTCTGTCCGACCCGTCTGTCTGACACGTCTGTCCGACCCGTCTGTCTGACACGTCTGTCCGACCCGTCTGTCTGACACGTCTATCCGACCCGTCTGTCTGACACGTCTATCCGACCCGTCTGTCCGACCCACGTCTGACCCGTCTGTCCGACCCGTCTGTCCGACCCGTCTGTCTGACCCGTCTGTCTGACCCGTCTGTCCGAGCCACGTCTGACCCGTCTGTCTGACCCGTCTGTCCGACCCGTCTGTCCGACCCGTCTGTCTGACCCGTCTGTGTTTTGCTGCAGGTCTCCTGCTGGAGGACAACCCGTCCATCAGGGCAATCACTCTGGGCCACGGTCACATCCTGCTTGGAACCAAGAACGGAGAGATCCTGGAGATCGACAAGAGTGGACCCATGACACTGCTGGTTCAGGTCAGACACACAATACAGCAGGGTGACTGTAAGCCACACCCACAAATACACACACTCAGACACACAAAAAAAGACACAAACTCACACACTGTAGTAAAGTGGGAGTAATACCAGCCGGGTCTGCATTAGTCTTCAGGCCGACTTACCTGGCAAACCCCAGACTCATGTCTCTAAACGGCTAAGCCTAACCCTGACCCTGACCCTGACCCCTAACCCTGGCCCTGACCCTGACCCCTGACCCTGACCCTGACCCTGACCCCTAACCCTGACCCTGACCCCTGACCCTGACCCTGACCCCTGACCCCTGACCCTGACCCTGACCCCTGACCCCTGACCCAGTGCTTCTAAATTATTTTATGGAAGCCCCCCCCAGGAAAAAGAAAATGACCCCCCATTCCTAAACACACACGTACTCACCGCAGTGACAATATATGATGTTAGTATCTATATAAATGTACCTGAAATTGTCTCTTTTAACAGAGAAACATCAACATAAATCCACTTTCAACACTTATGAACTTTATTTCACCACAGAAACTGTTCTAGTCTAAAACAGAAGAAAAGCTTAAAATAAAAACATCTGTCATTCTTTATTCAAACTAGAAACATTCTGACCAACTGAACCATTTGATGCAGAGAAAAATGATTCAATCAGTAAATAATATTAAATATAAACTGATCTGAAACATGAACAGCATTAATATATTTAAGGTTTTTAGTCTGAAGAAACAGATAAACACATAGCTGTGATTTATTTCTAAATGATGGATAGTTTATCATGATGTCAGAAAGTGCAGCTGTTTTCCTGCATTTCTGCTTCAAACACTGACAGACAAAGAAAACATGGATGGAAATAAAGACACGTCATCAAGAAAGACATCGTTAGCATGAGCGGAGGAACCTGAAGGCAGCAGGATCCTGGTGCTGCACAGAGGCACCTGCACCCCCCCCCCCACACACACACACACGCGTGTGACAGGAGACGTGATCAGCTGCAGATCACGGGTTCAGGCTGTTCCAAACTCTGATAGAACACAGAACAGGAAACCAACAGTGGAGCAGATTTTATTCCAAGCACTGAGACGCTGTCACCACCGCCCCTCTTTTGTGCCCCAAGCAATTGCCTGCATGACCTGTGCCTAAAACAGCTACCACTGCACGCCCCCCTGGGATCGCATTGGGGGGGCGTGCCCCACTATTTGAGAAGCACTGCACCAACCCATGCCTACATCTCTGTGAACAAACTGCCAAGGCTGCCCCCTAGAGGCCTGAACCGCAACATCTTCTGTGGCCATGAACCCACACAGACACAGAACAAGTACACACTAATGTGCGCTAAGACCCACAATAACTAAATAACTTTAGAAATAAAACAATGCAGCTGGAACACAGACCAAGCAGGCCACAGAACCCTGTTTCTGATGGTTTTCTGTTACAGTGATGTCACCATGGGTTCTTTTGGGTCAGGGAACCTCTAACCCAGAACCATCAGACCCGTACAGACTCTGCAGTTCTGCTGGTCTCATTGACCTGGAACCTTTCTAATCTGCTTGAAGAGGAGGTCAGCAGGTCTTTCATGAAATGTTCAAATAGAAATGATGGACAGTTTCTGTTCTTCAGGGTCACATGGAGGGCGAGGTTTGGGGTTTGGCGGCACACCCCCTGCTTCCTGTCTGCGCCACCGTCAGTGACGACAAGACTTTGAGGATCTGGGAGCTGTCATCCAACCACAGGATGGTTGCCGTCCGCAAACTGAAGAAAGGTGAGACGTGGGGCGGCGTACTTCACCTGAGCCGTCTGCTGTAGCTGACTCAAGTCCTCCCTTTAGGGGGGCGGTGCTGTGCCTTCTCCCCAGACGGTAAAGCTCTGGCAGTCGGTCTGAACGATGGAAGCTTCTTGGTGGTGAACGCTGACACTCTGGAGGACATGGTGACCTTCCACCATCGCCGAGAGCTTATCTCAGATATCCGCTTCTCTCAAGGTACCTGAACTTGTCATCCAGGTATGGCGTTGGCAGGTGTGGTATTTCTGCATCTGACTGGTGGGCGGTGTGTTTTAGATGTAGGCAAGTACCTGGCTGTGGCCTCTAACGACTCTTTTGTGGACATTTACAACGTCCTGACCAGCAAGAGAGTCGGGGTCTGCAAAGCAACTGGAAGCTGCATCACTCACATTGACTGGGACTCCAGAGGTGAGTTCACCTGGGCTGCTGTGGGCGGAGCTCCGCTGTGAAGCTTTGGTGTGGGCGGAGCTCTGCTGTGAAGCATTGGTGTGGGCGGAGCTCTGCTGTGAAGCATTGGTGTGGGCGGAGCTCTGCTGTGAAACTTTGGTGTGGGCGGAGCTCTGCTGTGAAGCTTTGGTGTGGGCGGAGCTCTGCTGTGAAGCTTTGGTGTGGGCGGAGCTCTGCTGTGAAGCATTGGTGTGGGCGGAGCTCTGCTGTGAAACTTTGGTGTGGGCGGAGCTCTGCTGTGAAGCTTTAATGTGGGCGGAGCTCTGCTGTGAAGCTTTGGTGTGGGCGGAGCTCTGCTGTGAAGAATTGGTGTGGGCGGAGCTCTGCTGTGAAGCTTTGGTGTGGGCGGAGCTCTGCTGTGAAGCTTTAATGTGGGCGGAGCTCTGCTGTGAAGCTTTGGTGTGGGCGGAGCTCTGCTGTGAAGCATTGGTGTGGGCGGAGCTCTGCTGTGAAGCATTGGTGTGGGCGGAGCTCTGCTGTGAAACTTTGGTGTGGGCGGAGCTCTGCTGTGAAGCTTTGGTGTGGGCGGAGCTCCGCTGTGAAGCATTGGTGTGGGCGGAGCTCCGCTGTGAAGCTTTAGTGTGGGCGGAGCTCTGCTGTGAAGCATTGGTGTGGGCGGAGCTCCGCTGTGAAGCTTTGGTGTGGGCGGAGCTCTGCTGTGAAACTTTGGTGTGGGCGGAGCTCTGCTGTGAAGCATTGGTGTGGGCGGAGCTCTGCTGTGAAGCATTGGTGTGGGCGGAGCTCTGCTGTGAAACTTTGGTGTGGACGGAGCTCTGCTGTGAAACTTTGGTGTGGGCGGAGCTCTGCTGTGAAGCATTGGTGTGGGCGGAGCTCTGCTGTGAAACTTTGGTGTGGGCGGAGCTCCGCTGTGAAGCTTTGGTGTGGGCGGAGCTCTGCTGTGAAGCTTTGGTGTGGGCGGAGCTCTGCTGTGAAGCTGGATTAGACATCTCAAAGCAGAGATGAAGCCTGAAACATTTCAACGTTTCCCTGCAGGAAAGCTGCTTTTGGTCAACACTGGAGCTAAGGAGCTGCTCTTCTTTGAGGCGCCACGAGGACGGCGGCAGAACATCAGCCTCACTGAGGTCAGAAACCGTCTGACAGCGTTCAGGCACCCACTGAACTTTCACAACCTAACAATCAGGTGTGTCTGTTCAGTTCGAGAAGCTGGACTGGTCTACCTGGACGTCAGTCCTGGGTCCCAGCTGTGAAGGGATCTGGCCAGCACTGAGCTTCGTCAATGCCGCTTCGCTCTCTAAAGATAGAAAACTTCTCGCCACTGGAGACGACTTCGGTTTCCTCAAACTCTTCAGTTTCCCATCCAGGGTGATTCTGCGCAGTTGCTACCAGACGTGTATGAGTATTCCAACCCATTTCCTCACTTCTGATCTTCTTCTCGTCGTGGCATCAGGGCCAGTTTGCAAAGTTTAGGAAGTATGTGGGTCACAGCACCAACGTGACCAACGTCCGCTGGTCTAACGATGACTCTGTGCTGCTGTCGGTGGGTGGCGGGGACACGGCGCTGATGATCTGGTCCAGAGAACCTCCGGGTCACAAAGAGAGTAAAGCTGTGGACAGCGAGGAGTCCGATGACGACACTGAGGAGGACGGAGGTAGACTCCTCCTTCCAAGAGGAGACTTTATTCATCCCAGAACACAGGAGTTCTACCGTAGGGATGGTGTCACAGACTGGTTCTGCTTTTAGGCTACGACAGCGACGTGGCACGGGAGAAGGCCGTGGATTATGTCACTAAGATCTACTCATCCAGCATCAGGAACATGTCAGGAACCAAACCCCACCTTCAGCACAAGGAGCTTCCTGTGGAGGACAGGTGAGGTCCAGCTGACTGCACCAATCAGGTCTGAAGCCATCAGTTCCAGACAGTCTGTGGTGCCTTTCAGGCCTCCAGTGAGCCGCGCCGCGCCACAGCCGGACAAACTGTTGAGGAACAACGTGGCCAATAAGAAGAAGGTGTTGGAGGCAAGTGTGGTGTGAGCCGTGGCGCGCACATATATGATGTCACCTGGCTGTGCTCAGTTCTGGCTCATCCCTGTCGTCATGCAGGACCTGGTCTTGGACCACGTCTTTGGATACCGAGGCTTTGACTGTCGCAACAACCTGCACTACCTAAATGACGGCACTGACATCATCTTTCACACCGCCGCCACTGCGGTCATCCAGAACCTGTCCTCCGGTTAGCAGAACCTTCATCCTCTGACAGAGTGCAGCTGAACACCTCTCACTTCCTGTTTCCTGTCCTGACAGGAACCCAGACCTTCTACCTGGAGCACACTGACGACATCCTCTGTCTGACCGTCAACCAGCACCCCAAGTACCAGAACGTGGTTGCCACCGGGCAGATTGGTGAGTGGATGACCTGACAGGTTCAACTCCAGACCGGGTTCATGGAAACCGTCCACGCGTTCTTAGAACTGCTGTCCTTTTCTCCACGACCAAGGAGGTGACCCCTGCAGCTCTGAGCCCAATCACGGAGGAGGTTCCTCAAAAACGCGCCTGGATAAATGCGACTGAAAGACGTCGATTTTAGTCGTGCATTTTAGACACGAACCGCGTCCAACTAATGATGTAAATGCTATTTTTCTATGATTCTTCTAAATCCTCAATGCAAATGACAGTCAGCATCATTTTCAAGTCACTAACCAGTAGAGCTTATATGGATGTTCTTGAAGGAACCTCTCTCTTCCACATTAGATCAACAGAGTTCCACAACAGATGCTAAAGAACTGAAATGGTCATTGGTTGAATTTGCTGCATTAGGAGGTCATATTTACTGACATCTGAAACTATTCTGATCAATAATCTTCATAGATCAAGTTCCATCTGAACATAGGAACCCTCATTTGGAGCAGCTTCACAATTCTTGGACCATTGAAATCGTGAATTCTTGACGTTTCTGCTGGAATTTCTTTGCAGAATGTCGGAAGCTAAATGTCAGAGGTGTCTGAGATTCAAAGAGCCCAGAGACACAATATCATCCCTGAGTTTCTTTGAAAAACGAATGAGATCTTTCTGACGCTTAAATAGAATTTGCATAATCATTTGGGAGGGGCTGTAACTTCAGCCGTAGAGTTTTTCTTGGGTCAGAGTCTGTTGATCCTCTCTGACTGCCAACCCCAACAGAGAACCAGAGGTTTGGCTTCTTCTTGTCTGTTCTTGAACATGGATGAGGGGGGGAGACGCGGCGGTAATGCGGTCGCTCACAGCGGCAGTGACAGAGCTGCAGAGCTGTCATCTGATTGGTCGGCAGCTCTTACATGCATGCCTGGCTGCCATCAGTCCATCACACTCTTTCTGTTTTGTCTTTCTGCACTGCTTCCTCATTGTTACGCCCACCCCACCACCAGGTGACTCCTCTGAGCAGCCAGGTAAGTGGGGCTCATCGTGCTCGGCAGAACCGGGCTCAGGCCCGGCCCGTTTGTAGTTGCATGCGTACCGCCTGCACTTGCTGAGGTCCTTCTCAGTCCCCCTCTGTTTGGTGGGAGTAGGGATGGGGGGGGGGGGACAGTTCATCTACAGCTGCTATACACAGATCGATGTCCGTCACATGATTGGATAAAAGTTTGTCCACTCATGTGACGGACATGCCTGACTCTTGGCTGGGTCCATGTTCCTTCTGTAGATCTCTGCTCCCAGTGTCCCGCCTGCCCTGTTTGTGATCATCTCTGTTCGTCTTCCTGTTCTTAAAACGTTCCATGGTTCCACAGCTTATAGTATTCTGGAGGCCCTTCGCCTTTTGATCTTTCAGTTTTCTGAGTCCAGATCTAATAAAATAGTGTGAGACCAGATCTCCTGGAACCTTCTGTGCCCTGTTCATTTGAAGCCTTGAAGTTCCTTCTGTTGGTAGAAACTGCTCTCTCTGGTCTTTGGTTTCACAGACAGCTTTGAAGGTTGACGTACTTTCGTGGTTCAGGGTTTGATAGATTCCAGGAAGTCTGGGTTCTCTTTGCTCTGACACGTATTCCCCTGTTTGCTGTGGTTCTTAGCTTCTCCTCTCATATGAGCCCTGAAGGGCTTAGCTCTGTGGTATCCGTTGGTCTCTTCTCAAAGGTCTAGCTCCCTCCATCCATGTTTGGGATGCCGTGACCAAGCAGACGCTGTCCATCCTGCGCTGTTCGCATGCTAAAGGCGTTGGCTACGTGAACTTCAGCGCCACAGGGAAGCTGTTGCTTTCCGTGGGGGTGGAGCCAGAGCACACCATTACAGTGTGGAGGTGGCAGGAAGGTGAGTTGTGGTGATGCCCCATGGAGATTGTTTGTGATTGGCTGTACAAACCCATGACCTCTGACTCCTCTGTCAGGCACAAAGGTGAGCAGCAAAGGCGGCCATACTGAGCGCATCTTCGTGGTGGAATTTAGACCAGACTCGGACACCCAGTTTGTGTCGGTCGGGGTCAAACACATCAAATTCTGGACTTTGGTTGGTGGCTCGCTCATGTACAAGAAGGGTGTGATCGGCTCGGTGGAGGACAGTCGAGTTCAGACCATGCTGTCCGTGGCGTTTGGCGCTGTAAGGACCCCAAACCTTCGTTTCCTCCAAACTCCTTCACTTATTTGCTCTGAATCCATGTTTGTCTCGCCTAGAACAACCTGACGTTCAGTGGCGCCATCAATGGAGATGTTTACGTTTGGAGAGAGCACTTCCTGGTGCGGGTGGTGGCAAAAGCACATAGTGGCCCCATCTTTACCATGTACACCACCCTGAGGGATGGGCTGATCGTCACCGGCGGGAAGGAACGACCGTGAGTGCACAAATCCACCCTGTTCCTTCATCCTTCCATGGCCTATACCATCTGATAGGCTAATGGGGGGGAGACATCGGCAAGACATCAGCACTAATACCCCAACGGTGATCACACAGACGCATGAAGTAAGAACTATCAACTCTAGAAACACAGAAAACTAAATCTGAGAGATCATTTGAAAGTCCACGTTGATACGAACCACAGCAGCTCCTAGATGAGTCCATGACTCCAAAAGCCATTTCTGATGCTCACAGGGTTGAGTTTGGGATCAGAGGCTGGTCCAGGAAGTTGAGCGACTGCTTCATCCTGCAGAGTAAAGAAGAAAGGAACCGGTTCTAGCTTTAAGAATGATTCCAGTTCCTGGAGGTGCTGCAAAGCCCCTATAGATGAAGGATTGTGGAACTTCAAAGGAAAACCAAGACTTTGGTGGAGTTTTAATGCTCTAACATTACCCACAATTTTCTGAAAGCAGCAGAAGTCTCAAGGATTTCAGATCCCGTGTGACCCGATGGAAGCTGATCAATCGCAGAATCATCACATAAAGTTAAAATTGTCATTCTGTGTCCTAGAGTTGCAGTTGGAACCAATTGATCACAGAGAATCATGCAGGAGGTGATATGGATGAGGACTTTGCCTTGCAAGGAGATGTGTGATGCTCCTCCATTGTTCTGGTGTTGAACAGGACTAAGGAGGGAGGAGCTGTGAAGCTCTGGGACCAGGAGATGAAACGCTGCAGAGCCTTTCAGCTGGAGACGGGTCAGCCAGTTGAGAATGTCCGCTCTGTCTGCAGAGGAAAGGTAAGAGCTTTTCCTCCACCTGAAGCTTCTGGTGGTGAACCATAACCTTTAGCACCTTTTTCATCCAGGGTAAAATCCTGGTGGGAACCAAAGACGGGGAGATTATTGAGGTTGGAGAGAAGAACGCTGCCTCCAACACCATGATCAATGGACACACTCACGGGGGGATCTGGGGTTTGGCTTCTCACCCTTTCAAAGATGTCTTCATCTCTGCTGGTGATGATGGGACCATCCGGATATGGGACCTGGTTGACAAGGTACATGACAAACGTTACTTTGGTTCCAAGTTTCAAGTGGCCTAACACGTGACAGTGACTCTTCCTCTGCACCAGAAACTGCTAAACAAGGTCAGTTTAGGTCATCCTGCCAAGTGCACATCCTACAGTCCCAACGGAGAGATGGTTTCCATCGGCATGGAGACTGGAGAGTTCATTGTCCTGCTGGTCAACTCTCTGACCATTTGGGGGAAGAAGAGGGACCGCAATGTCTCCATCCAGGACATTCGGTAGGTCGTCCAACCTTCAAACAGATCTAGTGTTTAGTCCTAAGGCTGGTTTATACTCCACAAAACCTTCACACGTTCATGCTCTGCATCGAAAACGTTTTCTCCTTCAGGACATTTCACACTGCCCCAAGCCAACCCAACAAAAGTAAGTGAGGGACAATCAGAGCTAGATTGACAGGTGTCATGTCTGCTATTGAACAGGGAGCTCCGCCTCTCCCTTTACTGATCAATTTTGGTAACACTCACCAGGTCATGAGTTGTGGGTCATGACTGAAAGAATGAGGTCCCGGATACAAATGAGGTGTTCCAGGCCTGTCCCACCAGGCGGAGACCTCAGGGAATGGTAGATCCAGATTCCAGTTGGCTGGTCTCTGCTCCTGTACTTGGTTGTGGACCTCGTCTCTGGTTAGTCTTATGCCCCCAGCCGTCCCCCCAACTCCATCTGGATGAAGCTCATCTGCTGAACTATTTAAGCATGTAGATCTAGTGTTAGATTAGCTTTATAAGATTAACAGTTCTGGTTCATAGCCTGTCCGTCCTGGGGGAGGATCCCTCCTTCATGTGGACACCCCTGAGGTTTCTTCTTTTTTTCCAGAATCTGTTTTTTCAGGAGTTTTTTCTTACAGACAAGAGGGTCTAAGGGCAGGGATGCCCAGATTAGTTTAGTTTTGCAATCAGCTGTTGTATTTTATGATTGATTCCATGTTCATTACACAAAAACCGGTATGAAGCTCGTTGAGACAACCGTGTTGTCCATCAGTGTGTAACCTATAACCAGCAGCAATGTAGGGTTCAGGGTCTTGCTGAAGGACACTTTGACACATAGGCAGGCAGGGTGTCTGTATGTTGAAGGTCGACCGCTCTACCTGCAGACCCTGGGACATGTTGGATCTCGCCGCGTCTTGTAGCTGGCCTGTGAACACCTGGCTTTCCTCGGAGGAGATGTAGGAAGGGATTTTGGGGGGTTCTGTACTTAGACTGTTGTCCCCCTGACCCGTAACAGAGGAGCAGAAGAAAATGGATGGATGGACTGTAGTTGTGGAAGTGTTCTTTCATCACTTGTCCATCTTAAACAGCAGATCCTCAACTCGTGGTATCAGTAGATTAGACTTTTTGTCTTTTATGTCGTTTCCCACCGTCATAGCCGTTGCCGTTGTCGTGGCAATGGTGGAAGACAAAGTGGGAAGCTTTAGACAACCTTAGAACGTTTGCAGCATTCAGGGGGACATAGAGCAATGCGGTCGGGGTCGGCTTTGTCCACGCGTGCTACAGCATCCTTTCTTAGGAGGGAGGAATTGACCTTTGAACTCTTGAACTGGTTTCATTAAACCTCTGTCTCAGGTTCAGTCCAGACAACCGCTTCCTGGCCGTGGGTTCGGTTGAAAGTGCGGTGGACTTTTACGACCTGTCTCTTGGGCCTTCTCTTAACCGGATCGGTTACTGTAAGGACATCTCCGGTACCGTGATCCAGATCGACTTCTCTGCTGACAGCAGGCACATCCAGGTGAGTTTTTCCGACTTCTGATGGAGCCAGTCGGACCCGGTCTCGACAGGATGGGGGGTTCTGTGGTGCTTCTGCTGATCTGGTCGTACTCTGTAGGTGTCCACCAGCACCTACACTCGTCAGGTGCATGAGGTCCCGTCTGGAAAGGTCGTCACTGAGCAGAATGCCATTAACAGGATTACCTGGGCAAGCTGGACCAGGTGAGGCTTAGTTCTGTTCATCAGCTGATCCAATCAAGACTCAGATGTGTGATTTGTGTCCAGTAGGTGGCGCACTTCTTTATGGAGAACATTAGAGAAATGACACACACTGCTCTTAACGGAGGTCTACAGGTTGATAGAGAACTTCTGTCCTGTGAAGCTCCTCCCCTCAGCAGTAGGGATGGGTACCGAGCCCCGGTATTGAACCAGCCCCGGGGCCACGTTCTTCAATACCGCAGTATCGTTAAGAACTGACCTGAACGGTTCTGCTATCGGTTCTGGAGAAGTTACTTTTTTGTGTCCCTCAAAATATAAATGTCATCTGCATTATTTAACTCACCAAGTCAGTGCATTTTCCTTGAATTAATGATTATTATATTAATTTTGCTGTTTTCGCTGAACAGGAGAGGTTTGTCTGGCTGTTTGTGTGCACGGGGGGCGGGGCTGTTCAGACAGTACGCGCCGCGCGCACACACAGTGGTGATCTCGTAGGGGACACGTGAGCGCCCCCCGAAAAAAATCCTTTTATCCCCCTAAACCAGGGGTCTCAAACTCGCGGCCCGCGGGCTATTTGCAGCCCCCAAGATGATATTTTGCGGCCCCCGCCTCAATATGAAAGTTTAATGTTAATGCGGCCCACCAGTCTGTATGAATGACACCTTTTCAGTGTTCATGGAGCTGACAGCCAACCAATCACAGTGGGGTAAATGACTCTTGGGGGCGGGACATTTACTGGGCGTGAAAGCAGGAAAACATTTAACTTAAGGCAAGAACACACAGCCCCCTCCCCGGACCACATTAAGGAGGTCCTTACTTTCCTTTTTAGAACGGATTCATTCGCTCGTAATTTTCTACATACATGCAGCAGTTGCTGAACTTGTTTCAGGGTCGCATGGACCCGGAGGAGGGTTATGGTTACGGTTAGGCGCGCGGTGGCGTTCAACCGCGACCAAACGGGTCTCTCGTGCGAGAAAACAACACAATTTAGTCTCGGACACACTGAAGATACGTGTGACGTGTGAAAATACAACGGTATTCGTGTTTGAGATGAACCAGCGCCGCGCCTGTATGTTGGGGAGAGGGGGGGGGGGATCTGCAGTGAGACTGAAGGAGAACAGGAAGTTGGAGTTGTCCTTAAAATTCAATCTAGTTTTAATCTGCCTCTCCCCCTCAGTATGATCTGTGTTATTATGTCTGTTATATTTATTTTAATGTTCTGTAATGTATGTAGCCTTTTCTTAATCAGTTGGTATTTTAAATTATTTTAATTGATCATTCAACTACAAAAACTGTCAGGACACATTTCCCACAATGCATTGTTTTGTAGTCAGTTGGCGGCTGGCAGTCAGTACAGTACTACATTTCCAGCTGCGTTCGCTCAGGTGGGGGCCTTGCTGCTCCCGCCCCTTTCTCCTGATATTTTTGTGATGATTGACAGGTGATGTTGGAGGAAAAGCAAAAACATCCGTCACTCACCAGGTGATCTGTTGCCGTGTTTCGTCTACCTGGGTGATCTCAAACACGCTTATTGTGCATCTTGGCTGCACATATTTGGTGTCACCA
Organism: Oryzias curvinotus; assembly: GCA_023969325.1. Taxonomy (NCBI): domain Eukaryota; kingdom Metazoa; phylum Chordata; class Actinopteri; order Beloniformes; family Adrianichthyidae; genus Oryzias; species Oryzias curvinotus. The sequence goes on along the minus strand of JALJSC010000256.1, from coordinate 26,497 downwards.
ACATGAATGTCCATCAGTTTTTTATAAAATATAGGCGTGTCTGACCGGCTGCTCTACAATAACTACTGACTGGGGTTTAAATGTGCAAAAAGTCATAAGAAAGAAAATCCAAAAATGAATGTTTAACTTCTGAATGTTATTTCTCCTTTACTGATTTGTGTTTTAAAAGGTAAACTTAAAAAAAAAACATTCAGCACAGATTCAGAATAGGGAGCACATCCTCTCTGACTCCACCTTCAATGTCAATCAGTCCAAGTTCAGTCCAGATTTCCTGTCAATCATCTTCATCACACTGAGGGTCTCAGCTGTTTGGGAGGAAGAGCTGCCAAGTGTCCAGCAGTTAGAAGACAAGAGAACCGTGTTCAGAAGAACCATTGATGGATTTACAGAACTGTAGAACTAGAGTCTCCTTTAGTGTTTAATAGTTAGAATTCAACAGTTTAACTGGACTGTGTTAATGAGGACGTTTAAATTAGAAAACAGCAGATATAAAAGACTGAATAAACAGAAACGTGTTACTGATTTATTTACTTATTGTTTTTTTTATTTAGGTATTTTATTTGAATGAGAGTTCTATGAGTACATTTTGTACAGAAAACAGTTAATAATAGAGTTTAGTTAATAGTACAGTACATGTTCCACACACATGTATTGACTCTCAGACACTCACTAGTTGCATGTGTGTGTGTGTGTGTGTGTGTGTGTGTGTGTGTGTGTGTGTGTGTTGAAGTTGCAGCCCTCCCTCAGCTAGACCCCGCCTTCAGTGGCCCCCAGGCAGATTGAGTTTGGGACCCCTGCCCTAAACACTAAGAACACTCGTTTCTGTGTAAAATTAATGAAGTTTGCGTCAAGGAGCCCCCACCATCCTGTCCCCCTGCTGCTACCATGACCGCATGTTACGCTGTCTGAGAACAAACTAACAGCTGCTTCTTAAAACTTTATATTAATTAATAACTAATGATATTCTTCATCTATAAAATTAATAGAATTTATTGGGTTTACTGGATTTAAAGAAAAATAAATAAATAGAAAGGAGTCTGCATCAAAGTGACTTTGTTTCCATCATCTTCATCATCTTAACTCTGGTGTTTGACAGACAGAAAAGTCTATTCAAGGTTGTGGAAAATGGACAAAAGATCAAAGGAAACATCACACTCATGAAGAATACAAATAATTAGATTAGATAATTAAATAAATATCCTGTCTGGAACATTCTCATGAATAAAGTAAAATGTTTTGTTCAAAAAAACAATGTTGTGGCAAAATGAGGAAATAAAACACTTTATGTTCTTAGTTTGTTATTTATGTATTTATTTTTCATCCTCATAAAGTATCAATAAGAGTACCGTTAAAATACCGGATCAATAAGCAGTATCGATGAGAGTAGTAGTACCGTTAAAAGCTTAACGATACCCATCCCTACTCAGCAGCAGAGGTTTCTCGTAGACCTGGAGCTGAAGGACCGGTTCTGTCTAGAACGTGGTTCTAGAATGCGGTTTGAGCCGTCCAGATGTCTGGCTGAACCTCCTGAAGGTCTTTGTGGGTTGGGCTTTAGGGCTGGCGTACTGCAGGTCTTCACTGCGGTTGTCTTTCCCAGTATCCTTGGCGATGAGGTCCTCGGCGTCTGGCCCCGTAACGCCGACAAGGCCGACGTGAACTGTGTGTGTGTTTCCCACGCCGGCCTGAACCTGGTGAGCGGAGACGACTTCGGCCTCATCAAGCTCTTCGAGTTCCCGTGTCCCGAGAAGTTTGTGAGTGCACGTCACGAGAACAAGTACACACGCCTGCAAGCTTCTCACGGTCACCTGTTCTGACACGCCCACTTACAGGCCAAACACAAAAGGTACTTCGGTCACTCCGCCCACGTCACCAACGTGCGCTTCTCCTGTGACGACAAGTTCTTAATCAGCGCCGGCGGCAGCGACTGCAGGTAAATGTCTCTACACACACAAAACACACACATGAAGCACACAGATGAAACAAACACACACACAAACAACACACTACAAAAATTGTGCTCTTGCGGTAAAAAGAGCCGACACAATGGCAAAATCTAAACGTGTTACGTTTTTAAAGGACGTTTGAGCCGCAGGCGTTCTGTCTAGATGGTTACATCTCTGACATTTACCGCATTAAGCTCATTCAAGACGCAGAATGTGCCTCCTTTAATCATCTGTAACACACAACAACAACCCTGTCAACACAATCCCTGCGCCACAAAAGAACTTTGATACTTGCTCAGAGATAGAAATGCTGTTTGGATCAAAGCGAGACTAACCAACCCCAACTCTGATGAAACCCCAAGAAACAAACGCACGTCTGTGACTCGGAACGCTAAAGCTCACAAACCAAAACCCCAACTGGACCAAAGGTTCAATCAACCAGAAAATCTCATAGTGAACTCATAGGAAGTTGGCTGGGTCCCCTATCATCCCCACCAGTCTGTCATTCAGGTCCTCGTCTTTAACACCTACAACCACATTTCTCATCCAGACAGTTTCCACTTCAGAGTTACTAAAGACCCTGAAAGCCCTTGACCCAAAAAAACTCCTGCTCCAGATGACAAAGACCCTTAGTTCCTGGAACTCGCAGCAGATTTTAGAGTCGAAGCCGTTGCCCAAATCTTTCATTTATTCAGTCAAACATAATACCTGGAGTGTGGAAGAACTCCAGCTGGCCCTCTTTTGAAAAATGGAGATCAATCAGAGCTAAATAACTACAGACCCATCTCTAAAGGATCTGTTCTTGCTAAAATTCTCCAATGTGACGCAAACTTTCAACTAACACCCTTTTCAACATGTACCTCGGTGTGAAATTCAGTCCGGTTTCAGGGCAGGCCACTCTACCAAAACAGCTGCTGTGTCTGTAACGGATGACATAATTAATGCCCTGGACAAAATGCACTGTGCAGCCGTCTGTAGACTTATCTAAGGCCTTTGGTTCTGTTGACCACCAGCTTTTACGACAGGCTAAGGCTCATTGGTCAAAGTGATTCTGCTACTGAGTGGTTTAGAAATTATCTCTCCCAGAGAACCCAGTGTGTGATTGTGGAAGATGCAAAATCGGACTTCATGAACATCAGTAATGGAGTCCCCCAGGGCTCCATGTTGGCTCCTGTCATTTTCACCGTCCTTATTAATAACCTGGATAGTCACTGCAAATGTTAAATATCATCTTTATGCAGATGACACCATCATTTGTGTGTTTGCTTCTGCTATTAATCACGCCGTGAATGAGTCCGTGCACAGTTTGAATCAGAGATGTCCTGAGTTCTGTCATCGTCTTACGTGGTCGTGACGTCATCATGTGACGTTGCAGCATGTTGCCGGGCAGCATGTTCAGGAAACTTCTGAGTTTTTAAATTTGCTGCACAAACCGTTTTTTTCTTTACCGAGCCGTTTCCTAGAAATAATTCCTAGAAATTCTTAGTCACAACAAAGCCATTCGTGTGATGTCACGTGACGACAGCTCATCAACGCCACATACACCTGTGACCCCCCCCCAGAAGGTGAGAGGACAAGAAAAGCAAAATGATCCTGATGCTGCCGGCACCATCATCATCATCATCATCATCATCATCATCATCACAGCAGCTACTGCAAAAATGAACAACTAAAAATCAACAACACACACTGATACACACAAACACACAGGAACCACTGACTTCAGGTCACTGATGCTTCTTTTCTGTGTTGTGTGTTGTGTGTGTTGTGTGCTGCTGTGTGTTGTTGTGTGTTCTCTGCAGCCTCTTCGTCTGGAAGTGTCATTGAACTTCCTCCAGCCTCTTCTTCCAACTCGCCGGCATCAGACAGGCTCCGCCCACAGTCCAGCGACGAGATGGCTGCTGCTGTGTTTTGTGTTCTGATCTGTGTGAGTGTTAGTTGTGTTTGTGTTGTGGTGTTTGTGCCTTCAGCACAAATCTTTTCTTTAAACTGTGGTGCTACAATCATTCAGGGCTCCGACAGCAGGAAACAAACCTGACGCTGTGATTCAGTAGAAACTCGTAAAAATAGAATAAAGTTCATTTCTACCTCAAACGGGAAAGTTTCCACCTGTCCGTCAGAGAACCTGCAGCTCCAGCTACAACAAGAGTCAATGCTGCCATGTGTTAGTGGTACTGCAGGATGTAATACAATACGTGCACTGCCACGTGCACACCTGCAGCCCTGTGACCTGGACCTTCTGACCGGAACATCGGAGGAACGGCTGTTTATTTCTCTAGAGGTCTGTTGGATTTTGGCTTCTTGGGGCCAATTCCTGTTAGGAACGCCAGGGGGCGGGGCCACTCAGTCCAGTTGTCAGATACAGTCAATGGTTTGGAAGTTAAACAGAACATCCGGGTGTCTGATGCTCCTGAATTCTAGAGGCTCCTCCCCTTCTCTCTGACTCTCCTTTCCTTTCATTTTCATTAGTTCAGTCATTTTCACAGGATTTGTAGTTGGATTATCGGGCACGTGAGAACTGTGGTGGCGCGTGCGCATGTGTGCCAAACTCAATTTAAAAAGCACAACATACGGGAACCTTTGAGTTCTTCTACAGCGGAGCCGCGCGCTCCCTCCACAGCGGCAGGGGGCGCGCGCCACACTTTTGCCGCGGTCACGTGACTGTCATGGCGTCTTTCTGAAGAGGGTCACGGCTGCGGCGGCGCGCTGATCGAGCAGGTGAAGTCAGGTAAGGCCGCTCCCGTGGACCGAACCTCAGGTTCTGACAGAACCGCGTGCTCGTGCCACTTCGCGGCTGATGGTCAGATGTGTCGAAGCGCGCGCAGTTTGGACCAGAGATGTCCTGAGTTCTGTCATCGTCTTACGTGGTCGTGACGTCATCATGTGACGTTGCAGCATGTTCTAGACCACATGTATGAAACTTGTGAGTTTTCAAAATTTGCTGCTCAGACAGTTTTTTCTTCACCGAGCCGTTTCCTAGAAATAAAACATTCTAGTCACAAAGAAAGCATTCATGTGACGTCACGTGACGACAGCTCATCAACGCCACCACCATCATCATCATCATCATCACAGCAGCTACTGGCTAAACCCATGAAGCATCACAGCTCTGTCCAAGTCCTCAGGGTGAACAAGTCTCTTCATCAGGCAGCATTTCTGTAGCATTTGAAAACCAACGTGAGTCCCAGAAATAATGCTGCTGCTGCTGCTGCTGCTGCCGCTGCCGCTTCCGCTTCCTCTTCCTCTTCCTCTTCCTCTTCCTCCTCCTCCTCCGGTGATGGTCAGAGGGGCCGTAGGCGGGAAATGGCAGCCACGCCTCTGTCAGTCTGCCCCAGGGCAGCTGTGGCTACATCAGTAGCTACCATCACCAAGGATGAATGATGGACACACTGGAAGAACTTTGAGCGTCTGGAAAAGCACAGATAAATCTAATCCATTATTATTATTATTATTATTCATCATCGCTCATGTGACGTCATCAGAGCGATAATCCAAAGAGGGGATTGCATTCCCGTTTTCACATCCACTGCAAGAAAAGTGTTGCATAATTAATTCCAGTCAGCATTTCCAGGAGGAGGCGGGGCTATGACATCAGCGGCCGGCTGCTCTGAGCTACGAGTCTCAGAGACATGCTTCACTTGCGTGGAGCAGCTGGACTCGTAGCTCCGAGTCTCTAGTCAGAGCAGCTGGACTCGTAGCTCCGAGTCTCTAGTCAGAGCAGCTGGACTCGTAGCTCCGAGTCTCTAGTCAGAGCAGCTGGACTCGTAGCTTTGAGTCTCCAAGCAGAAGGGCGGCTCTGGGACGACGTGTGAGCTAACGGAGGCTGTTGTTAGCACGTATTAGCCTAATGCTAACCCTTCTTCATAGAATAAAACATGGCCGCACACATTTAGAACGTTAGGAGCAAACAGTCTAATGATCCTAACAGTAATGAAGCAGGTCTAGCAGACGGTCTCCGGCTGGTTTTGCTGTTGGACACTGATGCAGATTTCCAGCCTCCTGGTCCGCTCTTCTATTCTTGCTTTGTCCTCTTTTTCCAAATAGCAGATGATGTCATGGCCCCGCCCCCTGGAAGTGCTGACTGGAATTTGTAGCAGGTGGATGTGAAAAGGCAAATGCAATCCCGTCTTTGGATCATCGCTCTAATGACGTCACAGAATGAGCGGCGATGGAAAAAAAAAAAAAAAAGTACAAACCATTTTGGAGGATTGATTCTTCATCTTCTTTTTGAATCAAAAAGTATTTCTGGTGGTGACTTTTATTTAGAATTATGAGACAGAAATGCTTCCATAGTAAACCTGCAAATAAAGGAGAAACGTAAGGAGAGGAGAAGGTCGGAGCGATGGAAGCCAGCAGGAAGGATGCAGACCGCTACACCACAAGAGGGGGTGTACGCCTGTCTGCTCCCCCCCATCCAGACCACGTCAATCAAGGGTCCAAGAAAGATGTTACCAAAGATCCTCCGGGGTCCACATCCAACCCAGGTGGAAACGCCGTGGGAATGGAACCAACGTCCATAACCATCGGGCTCCTGTCCGGATCCGCCAGGGATCTCCTGGAGAAAAGTTCTAAAAGAACCTCATCATCTTCATCTCCATGTGCCGATGGAGAAGCTCGCCGCCTCCGACCGGCGGTGGAGCAGCGGAGAGACGGCGTGTGTCCACAGACCTGTGTTGGACTCTACTGGTGGATAGAAACTGGACGTCTGCTCAGACCAGTGGCCATAAATTCTGTTTCAATAACAAAATAAAAGAGGTGATTGAATATATTGATATTAATGTTTATCATATATTTATAATATTTGAGTAGATTAGTTGTTGACATGGACGGATGGTTCGTCCTGAAGAGGAAACAGTTTGATTTATTGATTGATTTCAAGCATTGTAGTCAAAGCAATAAAGAAATGACACATATTTATCAAACTCAGTACAGAAATGATTTAATGCATAGATTAAAAAGACAGAAAACAAAACAAAAATGTCACTTAAATCACATTTGATTAATTAATCACAGTGATCATTGAGGTATAAGTAGAGTTTGATTTATTGCTTGTAAAGGAGCAGGAAGAAGCACATTTATATAATCCCCCCCCCCTACTGAGTTCATTCATTTGATAGTTTTACAGTGTTTTAAATCCGGTTCTGATCCAATAGATTCTCTTGAAGTAACAAAATCCTAGTAATGATTGATGATCTTCAGAAAACATTCATTCATGATTTCAGTAAACAGTAACGGTACCGATATGTAATAATAATTGATTATCTTTAGAACACATGATCACATTAAACCTGAAATTATTGCTACACATTGCAGATCAATAAAGAAAATCAATAGTTATTGGTTGTAATTCAAACCTTTCAGTAATCATTATTGCACATTACAATAACCCTAACACTCAGTGGTTGTAATGAAAAGAGCTTTGATTATTTCATGACAATCAGGTTCATGGATTTAGAATTATTCACCACCTGTTGATCCTTAAATCCTCTAATCTTCATATCCTGAAATCAGAGTTTCTTTCTACATTTTCTTGAATATTTGAATATTCTAATATTGTTTTAGCTCATTACTGAACCCGTTCCAGAGTTTAGAGCCACACACCGACACTCAGAAACTTTTCTTTGTGGTTCTTATCAGTTTGATCTTGACGTTCCTACATCCCCTCAGTTTGTTTCTCCTTCATTTTCTAGAACTGTTTCTGGATATTGAATAGTAACGATTTCCAAATGACTCTGGATAGAAGTTGTTGGTGTAAAAATCCACAAGGTCATGCAGTTTTAAAAGTCTAGATTGATAAAATAGATTGTTTGTATGATCAAGATATCCGGCTTTATGTACAATTCTGACGGCTGGTTTTTAAATAAACAGAGAGGATGTAGTGAACTCTTATAATTATTCCCCCAGATTTCTATACAGCAGGTGAAATATGGTAATATTAAGGAGCAGTACAATAAATATCTATTGTTGAACTCTAATATATGTTTAGATGAATTTATGATGGAAATACTTTTTGAGACTTTAGTTTGTATGTGTCTGATGTGTGGCTTCCAACTTAGTTTGTCATCGATAAAAACCCCTAAGAATTTGATTTCTGTAACACTTTCGATTAAGACATTATTTATTTCAATTGAGAGCTCTTTATTTGCGTTGTAGTTTCCAAAAACATCACTTTGGTTTTATCTAGGTTCAAAGAGAATTTGTTGTAATCCATCCATGATTTTATTTTGTTTAACTCTGTGTTCACCACCTTGATAAGTTCCCTACGATTGTCTGTAGAATAGAATATATTTGTGTCATCAGCAAATAATATGAGTTTCATAAGCTTTGAAACATTGAATATATCATTTATGTAAATATTGAATAGCAGCGGGCCCAGAATTGATCCTTGTGGGACACCACAACTTATCTCTTTGGTTTCTGATGTATATTCATCAATCATGACAAATTGTTTTCTTCCCGTTAAATAGCTTTTGACCCAAGTTAGCACTAGTCCTCTTATCCCAGACACTTCCAGTTTGTCAAGTAGGATGTCATGATTGAGAGTGTCAAATGCTTTTTTTAAGTCAATGAAAATTCCAGCTGCATATTTCTTTTTGTCCAGAGCATTTGTGATTTCCTCCACAGCATCAATGATAGCCAATGAGGTAGATCTATTTTCTCTAAAACCATATTGGTTTTCATTTATAATGTTATGTTTTTCAATAAATAAAGCTAATTTATCATTGAATATTTTTTCTAACATTTTTGAGGATTGCGGAAGAAGAGAAACAGGTCTATAGTTTGTAAATTGGTGTTTGTCTCCACTCTTATAGATAGGAATCACTTTGGCTATTTTCATTTGGTTTGGGAATCTCCCAGTTCGTAATGATAAGTTACATATGTATGTTAGAGGCTTAGATACACTATAAATGACTTTTTTCACCACCTTCATATCTATATCCTCACAATCTTTTGAGTTTTTACTCTTGAAATTATTCACAATTGATATCAGCTCATTTTCGTTCACATCAGAGAGAAGGATTGAGTGTGGGATCCTTTCCATGGTGGATTATTGTCTTTGTTGGTTTTGCATTTTGGAATTTCTGCTGCCAAATCTGGACCCACGTTTACAAAGTAGTTATTGAGACCGTTTGCTGCTTCATTTATGTTATGGGTTTGACCCTTCTCATCTGTAAAGTAATCTGGATAAGTTCGCTTTTTTGTCCCATTTTTAATGATGTTATTTAATATTTCCCAAACTCGCTTTACGTTGTATTTATTTTCATTCAGTAGATTATTGAAGTACACTTTTTTACTGTACCGTGTTATTTCAGTTAGTTTATTTTTATATGACTTATATCTTTGTTCAGTTTCTCTTGTCCTCTGTTTTAAGAATTTTTTATAGAGGTTATTTTTCTTTTTACAAGCATTTTGTAGACTGGTAGTTAACCAAGGGCATTTGGCAAATTTGTTCTTGAATTTATAAATTGGACAGTTCTTATTGTAAAGTGAGCTAAATAGTTCTAAAAAACATTTATAAGCGATATCGACATCTTTCTCTCTGTACACAGAGTTCCAGTTTTGTCTGGATAAGTCATTATTTAGATCATTCATGGTTTTTTCATTTCTTAATCTTTTGTAGACTGGTTCTTTTATCATTTTCTTTGTCTTCACCTTGATGTCAAATAGTGCAAAAACTGGTAATGATCAGTTATGTCACATATCATTAATCCACTCATATGAGTGTATTCTATATTATTTGTAAATATATTATCAATAAGAGCAGCACTCTGAGTAGTGATTCTGCTGGGTCTGGTTATGGTTGGATAGAAACTCATTCCATACATTCTGCTGATAAAGTCGTCGGTGGCTTTATGTTTGCTGGGGTTTATCAGATCCATATTGAAGTCTCCACAGATGGATAATATTTAGTTATTTAGAGAGGTAAACATCTTTTCCATCCAGTCACTGAACACCTCTAAGCTTGACCCTGGTGACCTTTAAACACAGCTTATAATGACATTTTTCCCTGAATTGTTCCATATTTCAGTTGTAAGACATTCCAGTATTCCATCCACTGCAACAGACAATTTATCAATTACTGTAAACTTCATGTTTTTTTCCACATATATTGCGACTCCTCCACCTTTTTTGTTTACTCTGTTCACATTGTTAAGTTCATAGTTTTCCAATTCAAAGTCAGCGTCCTTGTCGCGGCTGAACCAAGTCTCAGATATGGTTATGATATCAAAGGAATGCCTGATGTTCTGTAAATAGTCCCTGATGTCTTCAAAGTTGGTGTACATGCTTCTGCTGTTAAAGTGAATGATTGACAGTTTTTCTTCTGGGTTAACAGAGTTTTTAAAGTCATCTATGCTGTAATATTTGCAGTCCATGTTAACAGATTCGTTTTTCAGTTATATCCATCCTGTTGAAGCACTGCTCCTGCAGAGCCCGGACCTGCTTCACCTCTCCGATAGCATCCAGAACTTGTTCCTGAACAATCTTCATAGCTTTGATCTCTTCCAGCATGAAATCAAGCATCTTCCTCAAGTCCTCATATTCCTCAGACACTGGGTTTCTTCTCGGTTTTTTCCAATTCCAACAACATTCACCCCTCCCTCAATGAGGCTGGTCTGGTGCCTCAGCAGAAGCCTGAGCGGAGCTAAGCTGGCTGCCAGTAGAGGGCGTAGCAGCCTCAACTAATATTTGGGACAGAGACTAGATTGGATATGGAATATGAATATCGCTTTTTTTAAGATGTTTTTTCACATTCAGAACAAACAGGAAACAAGCATACTCAGCTATAAAATGGATGTTTTGAATGTTTACAATTTTCATCATCATTGATATTTGTTCTTTTTCATACATGTAGAGGTGTAGATTAAAATGTTTGAGATCAGTTCTAAAGTTAAAACTTTCATTCTAAATTGACTTTGAATTGTGTTGTTTTTATTCCCAAACAATGCACACCCAAAGGGGAAAAAGGTCAAGGTCACTGAGGGAGGGGTAAATATTGTCCAATTGAGACAAAAATTCACAAGGAGAGTTTTCTCAGCGAATCCAACCAACTTCATGGGTTGGAGTTCAGAATTTCCAACTTCCACTTTTAAGGAGAACCCTGATGATTATTTTTGTTTTTTTCTGTCACTTGTACACATTTCAGTTCACTCTGTTGTTGTTTTATGCTGTTTATACATAAAGTCTGAGTAAAAGCGTCTGGATTGCGCCCCCTTGTGGTCACATGACTGCATAATTTCGTTAATGTCGCCAACCTTTAGAAAGTCTGGACAGCTCCTTGATTTGATCGAAAGACGAGATGCTGCACAAAATGAAATGTTGTCATGGAAAAAAGATGTTCCGCTGACTGTATAAGGGAATGGACTGATTGGCCCCGCCCCCTGGCGTTCCAAACAGGAAGTGGCTCCAAGAAGCCGAAATGCCAGAGAAATGAACAGCTGTCCTTCTATTGGTCAGAAGAACCTTTGACGTCTTCTTGATATTTTTTTTGTAGTCATAAACTGACCAATCAGACGCCTCAGTAAAAGTAGGTGGAGTCACATCGATTTTCCAGAGCCCGCTCTCAGGGGAAGGGGTGTGGCCTTCTAACATGCTCACTTCTGATTGGAGAGAGTGGTTGCCATAGAAACGCGAGGTCATCTGGTTCCAACGGAAAAACAGCAACCGAAGGACTTGATTGGTTGGAACCGGAAGCACAGTGGTTTTGTGTAGGTGCCGCTGCACGCGCTCAGTCCAGTTCTCTGATAGGGTCAGGTCCAGAGGAGTAGGGCGGGACTTCCGGTTCCAGGGTCAGAGGATGGAGGTCTGGATGGTCCGGACTCCGGACCAACAGAAACAGCAGGAATTGGTTCTAAAGTCAGAATTTCTTGAAGAGTCTCTGCTCCGCCTTCATAGAACAAACCCCGCCCTCATGGCTCCTCCTCCTTCCTGTTCCTCTGTTCCCGCAGGCCCTCTGGTGTTACTGTCCTCATGCAGGTATGAATGTGATGTCATCAGTAAGGCGGGGCGCTCAGCGGCTCAGGTGCACTGACCTGCGCCTGCTCAGCAGCTTCTTGTCTCCGCCTTTGCTTCGCCGTCCGGCCTGGAGCTCCGCCCCCCAGCTTACATACCTGCCAAACAGAAAGCTTGCTGCCAAACAGGTGAGATGTTTAAACAGCTACAGGGTCCCTGAATGCAGCACGCCGCGATCACTGAACCTGCCTTCTGCAGGTCAGAAAAGGTCAAAAGGAACAGAAGAAGCCCAAGGTGGACAAACAGGAAGTGGAGATCCGACAGGGCATGACCGCCGCGGCGCTGGCGGCGGCCATGAACAAAGACTTTGGTGAGGCTCCCTTGTTGGGTCAGTGAGGTCACGGCGCCTTCAGCTTCTAACCACGTTCTGTTTGAAGATCACGTGTTGGAGGCGCTGCTCAACACCCCGGTGGACCTGGACTCACTGGAACCAGACTCGGTTCTGGAGGAGAAGTGGATCAAGGAGGTGGTGACTCGGTCGGGGATGAAGTTCAGGTGGGCCAGGCTGAGCGAGAGCCGGGAGAAACCCAACACCGACGCCAGACGGAGGTATGTCCATGCCCAGTGGGAGCACAGCCGGCCAATCAGAGAGCAGCTCCAACATGTCCTCTCTTCTGATGCCCCGCCCCCGCAGGCCCCCTGCAGACCCGTCCCTTCTGGTGCCCCGCCCTCCCGTGGTCACCATCATGGGTCACGTGGACCACGGCAAAACCACGCTGCTGGACAGCCTGAGGAAGAGCCAGATCGTTTCCACGGAGGCCGGCGGCATCACGCAGCACATCGGCGCCTTCCTGGGTAAAGACCGTCAAAATAAAAGCTCAACTTCCTGTCGGCATCCTCGACGTACCGCCGGGTTAGGGCTGCATGAGGAAAACTCGCTGTTTCTGATATTTGTGATCAATATTGCGATGACGATAGAACTAATGACATTTCAACAAAATGATCAAAAACGTCATTTCCATTTCACTGCAACAGTTTAAAAATGAAACTCCAGCGGACTCAAGTCTACATAGGAGGCCCACATCTAACAGAAAAGACTCCCTCTGATTGGTCAAATGCAAATTGGATTGTTTGGGTACATTTAAAGGAACCATTTACTGGGACTTTTCCGTCTTTTGCGAAATGCGTTTTCCTCAGCTTGGTATCGCCATAACGATAAATTTGCGCGTCATTGTCCCGGCCTGCCGTCAGTTAAGAACTGACCTCTGGATGTGTTCATCGTATTTAACGGTTGTGACGTCACCGTGACGCCTCAATAACCACCGCTCTTTGGTCTGCACCATCACATCAATCAGCTGATTCTGGCATGGAGTTACCAGCAGCTGGATCCACAATAACGGCGGTTGAGGAGTCGCGGTCGTGGACCGGACCGGAGCAGACGCTCGGGTGTCGAGATGTTTCAGTTGCGCGTTTGGGTCCAAATGGTGGTTCCTGATTCTGTCCGCTTTCAGTCGAGCTCCCGACAGGTGAGAAGATCACCTTCCTGGACACACCCGGTCACGCTGCCTTCTCCTCCATGAGGGCCCGGGGGGCCCACGCCACTGACATCGTCATCCTGGTGGTGGCGGCGGACGACGGCGTCATGACCCAAACCGTGGAGTCCATCCAGCATGCGAAGAGCGCTAAAGGTTCCTCACCTGGCAGCCTCAGCTTCAGGAGAAGGCTCCTGCTGGTTCTGACCCGGTTCTACCGTGTTCTACAGTGCCCATCATCGTGGCGGTGAACAAGTGTGACCGGCCTCAGGCGGACCCTGCGCGGGTGAAGCGGGAGCTGCTGGCTCATGGCGTGGTCTGCGAGGAGTTCGGAGGAGACGTTCAGGCCGTCCACATCTCTGCTTTGAAGGTGATGGACGGAAGCCACGCCCACCTCACTCTGATTGGCTCTGCATGCTGACGATGTCATCATTGCCAGGGGGAGAATCTCTTGGCCCTGACGGAGGCCACGGTGGCGCTGGCAGAAGTTCTGGAGCTGAAGGCGGACCCAGGCGGCGCCGTGGAGGGGCTGGTCATCGAGAGCCGGACGGACAGAGGCAGGGGGTAGGTCTTCCTCACACTCCAAGGTCCGGTTCTGTTGGACTCACTCTGACTGGCGCCGTCCTCCCAGCCCTGTGACGACAGCCATCGTCCAGCGGGGGACGCTGCGGCGCGGCTGCGTTCTGGTGGCGGGGAAGTGCTGGGCCAAAGTGCGCTTCCTGTTTGACGAGAACGGCCGCATGGTGATGGAGGCGGGGCCGGGCGCCGCGGTGGAGGTGTCGGGCTGGAAGGAGCTCCCGTCCGCTGGGGAGCTGATCCTGGAGGTGGAGTCTGAGGTGAGTCTGCTGGAGCGGGGAGGAGCCCCTTTCTGCCCTTTCACAATAAGAGCCTCTTCTTCCTGTCCCGCAGCAGCGGGTGAGGGAGGTGGTGGAGTGGAGGAGCCACGAGGAGGAGCAGCAGAAGCTCCAGGAGGATCAGATCGCCATCCAGCTGAAGCAGCAGCGCCACCTGGAGGAGTACCAGCGTCAGCGCGACGCCCTCGCTCACCTGAGCTGGAGGCAGAGGAAGGCGGCGCTGTACCGGGCCAACAAGACCCGCTTCTCCATGAGGCCCAGCGAGCACGCCGAGAGCCACGAGCCCCGCCTACCCCTCGTCATTAAAGGTATGCAGGTCAATTTAAGCCCCTCCCCCACGAGACACCAGGTGACCTCCTCTGGCCCGCAGGAGACGTGGACGGCTCGGTGGAGGCGGTTCTGAACATCCTGGATGGTTACGATGCCCAGCACCAGTGCCAGCTGGAGGTAGTCCACTTCGGCGTCGGGGACGTTTCTGAGAACGACGTTAACATGGCGGAGGCGTTCGGAGGTAAAGGCGAGCCCCGCCGCCATTTCTGCTGACCATCCACCTGCACATCCCTAAGCCCCGCCCCCTCTGCAGGTTCCATCTATGGGTTCAACGTGAAGGCGAGCCGCGCCGTGCAGAACCTGGCGGTGAAAAGAGGCGTGGCTTTGCATTTGCACACCATCATCTACAAACTGATGGAGCAGCTGAGGGAGGAGCTTAGCAGCAAGCTGCCGCCGTGCGTCTCAGAGACCGTCATCGGTGAGTCCAGAACCGGGACGTGACGGGCTGAAGAACCTGACCCGGCCCAAAGTCTTGAAGCAGGACTGCTCCATTTCCATCCCTCTTTGGGTCACCGTGCGGTTAGAGGTTCTTCCAGAGGTTCTGGTTGGGGTAGACCCCGATGTTCTCTCTGAGTGCAGCACAGCGCTGCAGGTTCAAACACCTCGCCGTCCGAGGGCGCCATCTGGACACGCAGTTACTGTTTTTGCAAGGGTGGGGCTGTTTTACCTGAGGGGGGGGCAAGTGGAGGAAAGCAGGGACTGATGGTCAGACCGGCTCAGGTCTGGTAGTGGTTCTGATTTCTGAGTGGACCACAACCAGGCTGCCGGTTCTCCTCGTGGCGCCTTTAAGCCTGGAAGGTTAAATCCCAGCTGAGACTTTTAGGACCAGGAGGTCCCGGTTCCGCTCAGTCTTTTATTTTGAAATGTCATCCTGGTCCAACTGAGAAAGCTGAATCTGCTTCAACCGGAACCACAGAACCTCTAACCCGCTCCATCTCGTATGTCCAGAAGCCTCCATGAAAGGTCTCTGAAGACGGAGGTGGACGTTCCTGTCTGGGTCCAGGTTCTGTTAGGGCCTCATGTCAGGATCCTGGAGCTTGAAGTCCTCCAGACAAACCTCCACCGTAACCCTTGTTCTATCCTAGGCACTTTACCGTTGGGAGTGGGGTCATCTAGACCCACTAGACAGAGCTCTGAACCTTTTTTTTTCAATGATTTGTGATCTTCACTGGTTCAATGGATTACATGAAATTTTTCCACCTTTATCCACCTTTGTCATGGTAGGAGAACACTGTCAAAGTAAGGGTGGGGTCATCCAAGATAGCACAAGGGTTTAACCGAGGAGCCGCCTCTTCACTCAGACCTGATGAAGAGGAGGCTCCGTGGACCTCCTGACGAGGCAGACCAGAAGATCTTTGGAAACTTGACGTGACTCTGACAGAAGCCTCTGTGAAGAACATGAGGGTCTCTGAAGCTCTTGGATGCCGCCGTTGGTTTTTTTGGTTGTCATGGAAACCAGTTTGGAGGCGGTCAGTGGGTCCAGTAGGAAGAGAAAAGGTGGCCCGGCTCCTCCAGGGGGCGCTGTTGCAGCTTTACTGGTGATTGTTTGCCAGCAGAAACCTGGCGTCCTCTGTGACACACCTGTGCTTTTGGGCCCGCCCCCATGCAGGTGAGGCCTCAGTGCTCGCCACCTTCGACGTCTCTGTGGGGAAGAAGAAGGTTCTGGTTGCCGGCTGCAGAGTCCAGAAAGGGAGTCTGGACCGGCGCCTGAAGTTCAGGCTGATCCGGGGACGAGACGCGGTGTGGGAAGGTGAGTGGAACCAGAACCACCTTTGAACCTGACCCGGTTCAGGAACACGGATCAAAGACGTTGGTTCTGATCCAACTATCGGGACATAAAACGTGTATAGATTATTTAAATGACAGCCACTGTGGGAGGAGCCTCTGATCAATGACCCCGCCCCCAGCCCAATTATATACCAGAAAATGTTCCGATGGGATCAAAGATTCATTGATGGAAGGCAGACATGAACACATATGTGGGTCATGTCTGGGAGGTTCTGCAGAACTTTGTACACAAAAACGTCAATAAACAACTGTTCTACCGTTCCCTCAGCTGTTCTACCGTTCCCTCAGCTGTTCTACCGTTCCCTCAGCTGTTCTACCGTTCCCTCAGCTGGTCTACCGTTCCCTCAGCTGTTCCGCCGTTCCCTCAGCTGTTCTACCGTTCCCTCAGCGGTTCTACCGTTCCCTCAGCTGTTCCGTCGTTCCCTCAGCTGTTCTACCGTTCCCTCAGCTGTTCTACCGTTCCCTCAGCTGTTCCGTCGTTCCCTCAGCTGTTCTACCGTTCCCTCAGCTGTTCTACCGTTCCCTCAGCTGTTCCGTCGTTCCCTCAGCTGTTCTCTCATTTTTTCCCTCAGCTGTGTCGTCGTTCATTCCCTCAGCTGTTCTACCGCTTCCTCAGCTGTTCCGTCGTTCCCTCAGCTGTTCTCTCATTCATTCTCTCAGCTGTTTTGTCGTTCATTCCCTCTGCTGTTCTACCGCTTCCTCAGCTGTTCTACCGTTCTCTCAGCTGTTCTACCGTTCCCTCAGCTGTTCCGTCGTTCCCTCAGCTGTTCTACCGTTCCCTCAGCTGTTTTACCGTTCCCTCAGCTGTTCCGTCGTTCCCTCAGCTGTTCTCTCATTCATTCCCTCAGCTGTGTTGTCGTTCATTCCCTCTGCTGTTCTACCGCTCCCTCAGCTGTTCCGTCGTTCCCTCAGCTGTTCTCTCATTCATTCCCTCAGCTGTGTTGTCGTTCATTCCCTCAGCTGTTCTACCGTTCCCTCAGCTGTTCCGTCGTTCCCTCAGCTGTTCTACCGTTCCATCAGCTGTTCTACCGTTCCCTCAGCTGTTCCGTCGTTCCCTCAGCTTTTCTCTCATTTTTTTCCCTCAGCTGTGTTGTCGTTCATTCCCTCAGCTGTTCTACCGCTTCCTCAGCTGTTCCGTCGTTCCCTCAGCTGTTCTCTCATTCATTCTCTCAGCTGTTTTGTCGTTCATTCCCTCTGCTGTTCTACCGCTTCCTCAGCTGTTCTACCGTTCTCTCAGCTCTTCTACCGTTCCCCTCAGCTGTTCCGTCGTTCCCTCAGCTGTTCTACCGTTCCCTCAGCTGTTTTACCGTTCCCTCAGCTGTTCCGTCGTTCCCTCAGCTGTTCTCTCATTCATTCCCTCAGCTGTGTTGTCGTCCATTCCCTCTGCTGTTCTACCGCTCCCTCAGCTGTTCCGTCGTTCCCTCAGCTGTTCTCTCATTCATTCCCTCAGCTGTGTTGTCGTTCATTCCCTCAGCTGTTCTACCGTTCCCTCAGCTGTTCTACCGTTTCCCTCAGCTGTTCTACCGTTCCCTCAGCTGTCCGCGTTCCCTCAGCTGTTCTCTCATTCATTCCCTCAGCTGTGTTGTCGTTCATTCCCTCAGTGTTCTACCGTTCCCTCAGCTGTTCCATCGTTCCCTCAGCTGTTCTCTCATTCATTCCCTCAGCTGTTCTACTATTCCCTCAGCTGTTCTCTCATTCATTCTCTCAGCTGTTTTGCCGTTCATACCCTCAGCTGTTCCTACCGTTTCCTCAGCTGTTCCGTCATTTCCTCAGCTGTTCCGTCATTCCCTCACCTGTTCTCCATTCATTCCCTCAGCTGTTCTACTATTCCCTCAGCTGTTCTCTCATTCATTCTCTCAGCTGTTTTGCCGTTCATACCCTCAGCTGTTCTACCGTTTCTCAAGCTGTCCGTCATTTCCTCAGCTGTTCCGTCATTCCCTCACCTGTTCTCTCATTCATTCCCTCAGCTGTTCTACTATTCCCTCAGCTGTTCTCTCATTCATTCTCTCAGCTGTTTTGCCGTTCATACCCTCAGCTGTTCTACCGTTTCCTCAGCTGTTCCGTCATTTCCTCAGCTGTTCTCTCATTCATTCTCTCAGCTGTTTTGTCGTTCATTCCCTCTGCTGTTCTACCGCTTCCTCAGCTGTTCTACCGTTCTCTCAGCTCTTCTACCGTTCCCTCAGCTGTTCCGTCGTTCCCTCAGCTGTTCTACCGTTCCCTCAGCTGTTTTACCGTTCCCTCAGCTGTTCCGTCGTTCCCTCAGCTGTTCTCTCATTCATTCCCTCAGCTGTGTTGTCGTCCATTCCCTCTGCTGTTCTACCGCTCCCTCAGCTGTTCCGTCGTTCCCTCAGCTGTTCTCTCATTCATTCCCTCAGCTGTGTGTCGTTCATTCCCTCAGCTGTTCTACCGTTCCCTCAGCTGTTCTACCGTTCCCTCAGCTGTTCTACCGTTCCCTCAGCTGTTCCGTCGTTCCCTCAGCTGTTCTCTCATTCATTCCCTCAGCTGTGTTGTCGTTCATTCCCTCAGCTGTTCTACCGTTCCCTCAGCTGTTCCATCGTTCCCTCAGCTGTTCTCTCATTCATTCCCTCAGCTGTTCTACTATTCCCTCAGCTGTTCTCTCATTCATTCTCTCAGCTGTTTTGCCGTTCATACCCTCAGCTGTTCTACCGTTTCCTCAGCTGTTCCGTCATTTCCTCAGCTGTTCCGTCATCCCTCACCTGTTCTCTCATTCATTCCCTCAGCTGTTCTACTATTCCCTCAGCTGTTCTCTCATTCATTCTCTCAGCTGTTTTGCAGTTCATACCCTCAGCTGTTCTACCGTTTCCTCAGCTGTTCCGTCATTTCCTCAGCTGTTCCGTCATTCCCTCACCTGTTCTCTCATTCATTCCCTCAGCTGTTCTACCGTTCTCTCAGCTGTTCTACCGTTCCCTCAGCTGTTCTACCGTTCCGTCGTTCCCTCAGCTGTTCTCTCATTCATTCCCTCAGCTGTGTTGTCGTTCATTCCCTCAGCTGTTGTACCGCTTCCTCAGCTGTTCCGTCGTTCCCTCAGCTGTTCTCTCATTCATTCCCTCAGCTGTGTTGTCGTTCATTCCCTCAGCTGTTCTACGCTTCCTCAGCTGTTCCATCGTTCCCTCAGCTGTTTCTCTCATTCATTCCCTCAGCCTGTGTTGTCGTTCATTCCCTCAGCTGTTCTACTGTTTCCTAGCTGTTCCGTCATTTCCTCAGCTGTTCTACCGTTCCCTCACCTGTTCTCTCATTCATTCCCTCAGCTGTTCTACCGTTTCCTCAGCTGTTCCACCGTTCCCTCAGCTGTTCCGTCGTTCCCTCAGCTGTTCTCTCATTCATTCCCTCAGCTGTGTTGTCGTTCATTCCCTCAGCTGTTCTTACCGTTCCCTCAGCTGTTCCATCGTTTCCCTCAGCTGTTCTCTCATTCATTCCCTCAGCTGTGTTGTCGTTCATTCCCTCAGCTGTTCTTACTGTTTACCTCAGCTGTTCCGTCATTTCCTCAGCTGTTCTTACCGTTCCCTCACCTGTTCTCTCATTCATTCCCTCAGCTGTTCTACCGTTTCCTCAGCTGTTCCACCGTTCCCTAGCTGTTCCGTCGTTCCCTCAGCTGTTCTCTCATTCATTCCCTCAGCTGTGTTGTCGTTACATTCCCTCAGCTGTTCTACCGTTCCCTCAGCTGTTCCTTCGTTCCCTCAGCTGTTCTCTCATTCATTCCCTCAGCTGTGTTGTCGTTCATTCCCTCAGCTCGTTCTACCGTTTCCTCAGCTGTTCCGTCATTTCCTCAGCTGTTCCGTCATTCCCTCACCTGTTCTCTCATTCATTCCCTCAGCTGTTCTACTATCCCTCAGCTGTTCTCTCATTCATTCTCCTCAGCTGTTTTGTGTTCATACCCTCAGCTGTTCTACCGTTTCCTCAGCTGTTCCGTCATTTCCTCAGCTGTTCCGTCATTCCCTCACCCTGTACTCTCATCATTCCCTCAGCTGTTCTACCGTTCTCTCAAGCTGTTCTACCGTTCCGTCATTCCCTCAGCTGTTCTCTCATTCATTCCCTCAGCTGTGTTGTCGTTCATTCCCTCAGCTGTTCTACCGCTTCCTCAGCTGTTCCGTCATTCCCTCAGCTGTTCTCTCATTCATTCCCTCAGCTGTGTTGTCGTTCATTCCCTCAGCTGTTGTACCGCTTCCTCAGCTGTTCCGTCGTTCCCTCAGCTGTTCTCTCATTCATTCCCTCAGCTGTGTTGTCGTTCATTCCCTCAGCTGTTCTACCGCTTCCTCAGCTGTTCCATCGTTCCCTCAGCTGTTCTCTCATTCATTCCCTCAGCTGTGTTGTCGTTCATTCCCTCAGCTGTTCTACCGTTCCCTCACCTGTTCTCTCATTCATTCCCTCAGCTGTTCTACCGTTTCCTCAGCTGTTCCACCGTTCCCTCAGCTGTTCCGTCGTTCCCTCAGCTGTTCTCTCATTCATTCCCTCAGCTGTGTTGTCGTTCATTCCCTCAGCTGTTCCGTCATTTCCTCAGCTGTTCTACCGTTCCCTCACCAGTTCTCTCATTCATTCCCTCAGCTGTTCTACCGTTTCCTCAGCTGTTCCACCGTTTCCCTCAGCTGTTCCGTCGTTCCCTCAGCTGTTCTCTCATCATTCCCTCAGCTGTGTTGTCGTTCATTCCCTCAGATGTTCTACCGTTCCCTCAGCTGTTCCGTCGTTCCCTCAGCTGTTCTCTCATTCATTCCCTCAGCTGTGTTGTCGTTCATTCCCTCAGCTGTTCTACCGTTTCCTCCAGCTGTTCCGTCATTTCCTCAGCTGTTCCGTCATTCCCTCACGTTCTCTCATTCATTCCACTCAGACTGTTCTACTATTCCCTCAGCTGTTCTCTCATTCATTCTCCTCAGCTGTTTTTGCCGTTCATACCCTCAGCTGTTCTACCGTTCTCAGCTGTTCCGTTCATTTTCATCAGCGTTCCGTCATTCCCTCACCTGTACTCATCATTCATTCCCTCAGCTGTTCTACCGTTCTCTCAGGTTTACGAACGTCCGTCATTCTCAGCTGTTCTCTCATTCATTCCCTCAGCTGTGTTGTCGTTCATTCCCTCAGCTGTTCTACCGCTTCCTCAGCTGTTCCGTCATTCCCTCAGCTGTTCTCTCATTCATTCCCTCAGCTGTGTTGTCGTTCATTCCCTCAGCTGTTGTACTGCTTCCCTCAGCTGTTCCATCGTTCCCTCAGCTGTTCTCTCATTCATTCCCTCAGCTGTGTTGTCGTTCATTCCCTCAGCTGTTCTACCGCTTCCTCAGCTTTCCATCGTTCCCTCAGCTGTTCTCTCATTCATTCCATCAGCTGTGTTGTCGTTCATTCCCTCAGCTGTTCTACGTTCCTCAGCTGTTCCGTCATTCCTCAGCTGTTCTACCGTTCCCTCACCTGTTCTCTCATTCATTCCCTCAGCTGTTCTACCGTTTCCTCAGCTGTTCCACCGTTCCCTCAGCTGTTCCGTCGTTCCCTCAGCTGTCTCTCTCATTCATTCCCTCAGCTGTGCTGTCGTTCATTCCCTCAGCCTGTTCTACCGTTCCCTCAGCTGTTCCATCGTTCCCTCAGCTGTTCTCTCATTCATTCCCTCAGCTGTGTTGTCGTTCATTCCCTCAGCTGTTGTACCGCTTCCTCAGCTGTTCCGTCGTTCCCTCAGCTGTTCTCTCATTCATTCCCTCAGCTGTGTTGTCGTTCATTCCCTCAGCTGTTCTACCGCTTCTCAGCTGTTCCATCGTTCCCTCAGCTGTTCTCTCATTCATTCCCTCAGCTGTGTTGTCGTTTCATTCCCTCAGCTGTTCTACTGTTTCCTCAGCTGTTCCGTCATTTCCTCAGCTGTTCTACCAGTTCCCCTCACCTGTTCTCTCTTCATTCCCTCAGCTGTTCTACCGTTTCCTCAGCGTTCCACCGTCCCTCAGCTGTTCCGTCGTTCACTCAGCTGTTCTCTCATTTATTCCCTCAGCTGTGTTGTCGTTCATTCCCTCAGCTGTTCTACCGTTCCATCAGCTGTTCCGTCATTTCCTCAGCTGTTCCGTCATTCCCTCACCTGTTCTTCTATTCATTCCCTCAGCTGTTCTACTATTCCCTCAGCTGTTCTCTCAATTCTTCTCTCAGCTTGTTTGTTGTTCATACCCTCAGCTGTTCTACCGTTTCCTCAGCTGTTCCGTCATTTCCTCAGCTGTTCCGTCATTCCCTCACCTGTTCTCTCATTCATTCCCTCAGCTGTTCTACTATTCCCTCAGCTGTTCTCTCATTCATTCTCTCAGCGTTTTGTTGTTCATTCTCTCAGCTGTTCTACCGTTCTCTCCGCTGTTTTCACCGTTCCGTCATTACCTCAGCTTGTTCTCTCATTCATTCCCTCAGCTGTGTTGTCGTTCATTCCCTCAGCTGTTCTACCGCTTCCTCAGAGGTTCCGTCATCTCATCCTCAGCTGTTCTCTCATTCATTCCCTCAGATGTGTTGTCGTTCATTCCCTCAGCTGTTCTACCGCTTCCTCAGCTGTTCCGTCGTTCCCTCAGCTGTTCTCTCATTCATTCCCTCAGTGTTGTCGTTCATTCCCTCAGCTGTTCTGTCGTTCCCATAGGTTCTCTGTCGGCACTGAGGCACCATAAAGACGACGTACAGACTGTGAAGACGGGATGGAGTGTGGCCTGTCCGCCGACGCCGACGTGGACTTCAGACCTGGTGACGTCATCGTGTGCTATGAGGAGAAGGAGACGTTGCAGGTCACCTCCTGGGATCCTGGTTTCTGATTTCTCATCAAGGAAGAAAGGAGGCGGAGCCAAGGCGGCTGTGATTTCAGAACGCGGGCGAGACGTTTGTGTTTGAGAACTTTATTAAACAGACTGATCACTGACAGTTTCACTTCTGGACCGCCTCACTTCTTCCTGGCCTTGGTGGGTTTGGCGAGCAGAGCCGGGTTGATCTGACCCGGGCTCAAACCTCTGACAGAGAAGAGGCGTGCTGCACGCTCCTTCAATGTCCCACCACACTTCAGCCCTCGCCGCTGAAGCTCCACCTTTAGGACGTCTGGACCCAGAAGCTCCAGCTGCTGCACAGACGTCACCAGGGACAGGTCCACCTGTGGAGACATCCGGTGCTGTAAGAACCCAGAACAGTTCTGCTTATGGTCTGAGTGCAGTCTGACCCGGTACAGACCTGCTGAAACTGACTGCAGAACTCCTGTGAGTCAGGAGGCCTCTGTTCCTTTGAGGACGCCGCATCTGGTTCTGCTGAAGGTCCGGTGTCCTCTTCTGCTAAAGGTTCTGCTGAAGGTCCGGTGTCCTCTTCTGCTAAAGGTTCTGCTGAAGGTCCGGTGTCCTCTTCTGCTGGTTCTGATGGACTGCTGTCTTCTGAAGGTTCTGCTGAAGGTTCAGGAACCGGATCAGCTGATGAGCTGCAAGAGAGGATTCAGCAGCAGGGTCACGTGCACGCTCACAGACGTGCACTAAAGTTCCTGCGTTCTAACTGAGGAGACAAAAGAACCTGATGTTCTTAACCCTTGTGCTCTCCTATGACCCCCCCTTCCATTGAGGTGTTCTCCTACCATGATAAAGGTGGAGAGGATTTCATGTCATCCATGGACAGCCTGGGGGGTATTCCAGAAGGCCCGTCTAAACGTTTTATTATAATTCTTGAACTCTCATATGTCTGAGTTTGAGGCTGCAGATATTCTTATTTATATAACAATAAAATGGAAGAAACAATATGGATTCACAACAAAAACATTGTCATTTACCATTTCTCAGACTTTTACATTCCACCACTAACCACTAGTGGAGCTAAATATCCTCATCCTCCTCTTCATCCTCCTCTTCCTCCCTCTCATTCATGGTGCAGAAAGAATTAAACATAACAGGACAAATAACTCTGCAAAACTCAGTAAAACAGCTAAACAACTAAACACATTTAGTCATAAACCCACACTTAAACCCAAATCCATCCAGACAGGCAAAAGGAATGGTATCCCACAATCCCTTGCGGTGCCGATCTAACAGCAGCACCAAAGTTACACCTACTTATTGAATTAATTTGAATGAAAGTAAAATAATTGTCTGAAAACTATGTATTATTTTTAAGGTGACTTAACAAAAGAAAAAGATTTATCTGAACTGAAGCAAATAATGAAGTTAGATCAAAGTACAAAGTTTCTCTTTAAACATCCATATATGGTCTTATCAGCCTCTCACGGTGGAAAAAGTATTATCTGAGCTTCTTCATCCACTACATCATCTTCAAATGGACACGCCATGCTGCTGCACCTCTCTGAAAACAAACTAACCTTCAACTAAACCTGCTCCAGACCAGGTTATGTTCAGAGCATGAGTTGCTATGGCAACTTGACCTACCCTGAAACATACCTCCATTTCTGGAACTGAAAGCTGAGGTTATCAACTTCCTTAGCCTCAAACTTACCGTGGGAGCTAGCAGAACCTGCTTTCTGGAACACCCCCCAGTGAAGATAATAGTAATAATAATAATGGATTGGATTTTTCTGTGCTTTTCCAGACGCTCATAGTTCTTCCAGTGTGTCCATCATTCATTCATTCATTCATATTTGGTGATGGTACCTACTGTTGTAGCCACAGCTGCCCTGGGGCAGACTGACAGAGGCGTGGCTGTCAGTTGGCGCCTACGGCCCCTCTGACCATCACCGGGACATTCATACACACTGGAGGCAGGGAGGGTGAAGTGTCTTGCCCAAGGACACAACGACAACAACTGACTGGGTGGAGCGGGGATCTAACCACCGACCCTTCGGTCATTGGACGACCCGCTCTACCACCTGAGCCACTGTCGCCCCTAAAAATCACAAATCCTTGAAGAACAAAGGTTCAGAGCTCTGTCTAGTGGGTCTAGATGACCCCACTCCCAATGTTAAAGTTCCTAGGATAGAACAAGGGTCACAAGGGGAGGAGCCTGAGAAAGTCATCAAGTCACCAAGTATGACTGAATGACGACACACTGGAAGAACGTTGAGGATCTGGAAAGCAGATCAATCTGATCCATTACTATGAAATTATATATTTTATTATTATAAAAGCTCCTTTCAGGACACAGATTCAAACGTAAAACAATAAATACGTTCAAATCATTCATGAAATCAGTCTGGAAAAGTGAATTTAAACAGGTTTTCAGTCTGGATTTAAACATTAAAAAGGAGTCAATGTTATGGAGGTCTGGGGGGGGGGCTGGGCGAGCGGCTGAAGGGACGGCCCCCCCCATGGTGACCAAACAGGCCAGAAAGCTGAAGAAGACGACCAGAGAGAGGGAGCAGCTGATGGAGGACTGTGAGGAGGAGGCTGCCTCCCTGCTACAGACCAGCTGGTTTCCATGGTAACCAGTGTGCTGCACTCATGAGGAGTCTTCAGAGGAAACTACCTGCAGGATGGAGACTCTGTCGCCGTGGTGACGTGTCTGCAGCCAGCCGTCTGCGGGGACAGAGGCTCCTCCTCCTCCTCGTCTTCAGAGCTCTGGACCTCCTCCAGCTCCTCCAGGCCCGTCCTGCAGCCACAGACAGAATCAGAACAATAATCTCCTTCAGCTCAGCGCTTCTACCAGGAAACCTTGTCTCCAACGCCAGAACTCTCCAGAATCCAGGTGACAACCTGACCGGTTGGGAGTCACATCTGGACACAACCAAAGGTCCAAATGGAGAGAAGAACCAGAACTTTCTCCTTTTTAGCCCAGAATCAGGTTTTCTTTCGTTTTCCTCTCAGAGAGGAGGGTCTAAGGGCGCAGACGTCCGGTCCGGTCCGGTCCGGTTGCATCTCATGTGTCGTGACGCCCTTCAGACTGGAACACAGACTTCAAATAAAGCTTTGAATCCACAGTGGGTTCTGACACCGGTTCTGGTTCTGCTGTCACTGAAGCTTTTGTGAAGATCGTGACGCCAGCCTGGTCCTGGAGATCCTGATCCAGGTAAGCAGCAGAACCAAGCCGGACTGGCCAGCCCTGGTCCAGAGGAACGTCTGCTTCAACAGAACCGTGACTCTCAGAACCCTAAACGGGTTCTGGTCCATGAAGACGTTCCAGAAGGTTCCTCTAAGGAACTGGCTCAGCGTCCAAGGTTCTAGGGTTCTCA
>JALJSC010000255.1:0-57069 GCA_023969325.1 Oryzias curvinotus | reverse complement strand
GCTGCTGCTGAGGTCCTGACCAAAACCAGGAAGTATGATCACATTAGTCCTGTGCTCAGGTCTTTGCACTGGCTCCCTGTACCTCAAAGAATAGACTTCAAAGCAGCTCTGCTTGTGTACAAGTCTCTCCATGGCCACGCACCAAAGTACATCTCTGACATGTTAGTGCCATATGAACCATCTGGTACTCTGAGGACCTCAGGGACCGGCCTCCTGTTGATTCCCAGAGTCAGAACTAAACAAGGGGAATCAGCGTTTCAATATTCTGCAGCTAAAATCTGGAACAGCCTCCCTGAAGCCATAAGACAGGCCTCTTCTGTGTTCATGTTCAAATCTAGACTGAAAACATTTCTGTTTAGCCGTGTATATGACTGAAAGGTCCTATCTGCACTTTTCTTTCCTTCCTTTCTTTTTAAATCCTTTTTTTTTTCTTTTAAAGTAAATTTTATGTTGATTATTTCTATGATGTATTGTGATTTTAATGCATTTTTCTGTTTTGTGAAGCACCTTGAATTACTTTGTGTACGAATTGTGCTATACAAATAAACTTGCCTTGCCTTGCCTTGCCTTATGATGGTTTTGTCAAGTTTTATACTCGGCATACCAGCTCTTCACACAACACGAGTAACTACAACCAACCAGGGAAACTAGCCGGCTTTCGACTCAACTTGTGTCTGCCTGTGAGTGAGTGAAGTTCAACCCGGTGTCGGTTCAAGCTAGCGTCTAGAGCTGTGACGGTATTGGATTTTTGATCACCGCGGTGATCAACCACCAGGGGGCGCGGTGTTGCGGTTAACCGCAGCGCCCCCCCCCCCAAAAAAAAAAAAAAAAAAAAAAAAAACACAAATTCCCCCGGCGGCTGCGTCAGAAATAAATACAATTACATTGTAGTATTCTTTATTAACAAATAACAAATAACAGTAACAACTAACTACTATCTAACTAATGAACTAACTATGTAGGTGTTGTAGAATGACTGTGTGTGAGTGCTGCGTGGTGTGTAGAACTAGGAGGAGGAGCGCACGTGTGTGTTGGGGGTGTGTGTTGATCCTTCTGCAGCGGACAGCTCTCTAGCTGCATGCCAGGCAACATTTAGTGATTTTCATCGCACTTTAACAGCGCGTGTATGTTTGGTGTTACAGAGTGACTGAGAACAGTAATACCCCCCCCCCCCCCCCCCCCCAACACAAAATCCGCCGGCGGCCGTTTCGCGCACTTAAGAACGCACGCAGTTTGTAATGGAAAAGAATGCAATGGAAATGAATAATTAGAATGCAGTTAATTTGTCGTATTTCCTCATGAGACGGAAACCTCTGTTGTAAATTGAGTGTGTGTGCTTCTGAAAGCGCGCTCCTTTGTGTGAGGGAGCCGCGTGGCACGTGCAGCGCGGAGGCACTGAGAGCGCACGCGCAGACTAGAGAGAGTGACAGGCGCAATGGGAGAAAAGGAGAGAAGAGTCTGATAGAAAGAAGGAACATCTGAACACAGGACTAGCAGAAAAACTAAATTATTAGCAAAGATGAATGTGTTTGATGTGTTTATTATAGTTCCAATCACGGACCATATGCTGAACTAAGAAATAAAAAAAAAAAAAAACAACGAAAAAAAAAGTGCGGTGATGCGGTGATGACCTCATAACCGCATCACCGCGGTGATGCGGTTATCGTCACAGCCCTACTAGCGTCTGTAGCCAATCTGTAGGTTCTTAACATGATTCAGATGGAACTAAGGGGGAAACATGCCGGATTTACAGCAGCAAGGAAAGTTTAATAAAAAGTATTGATTTGGAGACGGCGATGTTGTTTAAACACTGATGCTATGCTATGCTAACTAGCTGTTCCATGTGCTGCCTTTATGTAAACGCGATCCGGGTTAAAGTTAGACACAGTATTTTCACAACCCAGACTTTAAGACGGGGTGGATATGTGCAACAAAATTAATTCATATGACGTTCATAAAAACGGCATTTTTTAATATAACAGACGTGAATCCACTGTTGAATGAAAGAAGCGTCATTATCTTTCTAACGTCAGAGCCCGTATTGTGCTGAATAGTCCTGTGAGATTGTGTCAGAGTGAGACCACTAAAATCCCTAAAAATCACTAAAATATCTTTACTTCCAATGACGTAATGACAAGAATCCCAAACATTATAATGTTGGTCTCTTACAAGTAATTTCTTTTAATTAATTTTACCCACTGATTTTTCAATTATTTACCTTTTTATCAATCTTTTTAATTTGTGATATTTCTATTTGTAATGCGTGTGTGTTTTTATGTGTTTTTTATGATGGCCATTTTTAAAAATTTCTTCAGGGATTATTAAATACCCTTCTATTCTATTTCATATTTTATCATCCTATTGTATTACTGTTTTACCTGTCAATTGGGGATTTAGCATGTTTGCCCCTGTAAATATCTGTCAGTTGAAAGTATTTGTACTTGTATTCCATAGATCTTGTACCTGAAGATGGCAGACAACAACTGTGCAGACTGTGCATTTGTAATGATGTGTTTGAGACATGATTTTCATGTTATTGTCAGGGTGAGAGGAGATCATGGAGGAGAACATGTGGGCATAGCCGAGTTAATGCTCACGGTACGTAGACCTGACACCAACAGCTTCATTGTGGGAAAAGTGTACACACAATCAACGGTGAGTTGAACCTACTTTTAGAAGCTTTAATATATACATAAAAGTGAATGATGTATTAATAATAAATCTGACAACACAATATTTCTTTTTGCTTTTTTCCAAATACAGGATTGAGCCCCTCTGGTTTGATGTCTTCATGAGTGTAACTGGTTATTATTCCAACATCCTGCACTCTCCTGAGGACCAAGACTTGCTCAATATCAGTAACATCACGTATTCTGCTGCCACTATATTTTCCTTCCACGCATTCAGGCCAGTTTGGATGTTTTTAGTGACACGTGGGACAGCCATCCAATCAGGACGGAGCAAATGAGCTGTGGCAGTTGGGCTTGACCCAGAACCCTGTTTCTGATCCCCGGGTAAATGCTTTATTTAATCTCACTGTACTGGACAACTGGTTTGTGTGCAGTTGGACTAAAGTGGAAAGTATCAAGAACAGTATCATGAAATCACAATGACTGCAATGAATTTTCATGGAAAATGAATGAAAAGTATTATTGTTGTGTGGTGCAAACAATTTCCCTGAATTGTTTGGTTTTTTTAAATCAAGTAGGAAGAATAGCACATCTGCAAGTTCAAAATGCATCACAATGCATGGCATTATGAGCTATCAGATGTACTAATCTCACTTCTTTGTTAAGGATCACTTATTTACAAATTAAAAACAGTTATGGTGATATGAGGTCTGCCTGCCAGCAACAATATAAGTAATAATTAGTAGGTCACTGTGCCTACATAATCTAAAACATTTTTAAAAAGCAGCGCTGTTCATAAACAGTATCTTCTTTTTTGTCAGGGTATGCTGGTTCCAGAGATTGAATGGGAGGAGAGTGGATCCATGACTGAACCTCATCCTGGGATCAATGTTTTGGGAGTGGACCGTTTGGGAGTGGACCTATATCTTCACTGTCCAGTTTGTTTAGAACTTAATTTAGGCTACATAATTACATACAGAAGGAGAGAGACTGAGGGGAGGAAGACAGAGTTCAAATAAATACTGCTGGATTGTTCAAGGGAATTCATTGAATGTAAGGATGTTATCAAAATTAGTTCCAGTTTAAATAAAATTCAAATCAGTAGAGATCCCGCAGCTGCTTAAATTTTGATGTTTTAATCCAGGGGTGTCAAACTCATTTTCACTGAGGGCCACATCAGCATAAAGCTGTCCTCAAAGGGCCAGATGTAACTTATACATGTAACTAAATGTAATGAAAAATACATGTAACTACTCCTTAATGTTAAATAACTAATTTATTTATTATAATAACTTTTTAAAGTGGCAATTCCAGTTGCATAGAAAACATGTTTGCTTGTTACTCTAGCATAAATCCTTTTAAATTTGATTCTAGTCGTAATGTATAGTTACCCAATCTGATATTTCAAGTCCGATTCCCCCTAGATATGAATAGATACACAACACTTTCTATTTTTTATTTTAAGAAATTAAAAACTTTTATGCTCTTGAGGGCCACATTAAATGAAACTGAGGGCCACATTTGGCGCTGGGCCTTGAGTTTGACACGTGTTTTAATCTGTCCATGTTTTCACTGAATTTTACTCTGTAATAAAGGGTGAATGTTTGCACTTTGTTGTTCTATGACCATCTTTTGTTGTGTATTTAACCAGTTCTAAAACCCAGAGATGAGGATCTTTTTTGGAAGTGTGACCTGGCCAAGAGCTTAGAAGCAGAAATATGGTTACAAAATAAAATCAATGACATTTGAGTTATTACAAAATTAAAATAAAGGTCCAGCAAAGTGACTTGGGGCTGAGCAGGGGAGGTGAATTTATTGGGTATCTGTGATTGACAGTGAGATGAACTTGAGGTAATGTAGTCCCACTGCGTGGTACAGAGCAAAGTGATGCCAGTTTCTCCACAGAACCTTCTGTGGAAGTTGAAGGTTTTTCTCCTCCACCTTCATTTGATCAAGACCGAAGGGAACCGTGTCTGAGTGTTGAAAGGACGCTAGCATCAAAGCTAAGAAGGAAACAATCCCGAGTGAAACGTTCATTGTAAATCTCATCACCAGGACAGAGTTCTCTGGATTCAATGTCAACTGCATTCAACCACTGTTGCTTCCAGGTCCACTGAAAAGTTGCACCAGCCAGTAATTTTTGACGACCGAAGGCAATAAATCAACAAGCCATGCTAAGGCTAACACGCTAACGACCGACTGGTACAGAATCAAAGATGGGCGGGGCTTTTGCCACCTGAACGAAAGCGTAGAGAAAGTGTAAGGGGCCATTCGATTGGCTAAAAGCGAACCCTCCTGCTTTGCTGATGAGTTTGATTGACACATTCACTAGCCAATGGTGACATTAGTCGACCTGCTCCGTCAGAAGAGTCTCAAAATTCACCGTAAAAAAACTCTCACACACACGGGGAGATTCACAAACGAGAACGGGATTTTGAATGCACACCCTGCAATTCCAATGATCTGTGAGTTCACATCACATGTGTACCTAAAAATCATGTTTGTGAAGCACCTACTGTGCATTTCTGAAACATTTATTGTGAATTTCTAAAATGTTTTTGTGAAACAGTGTGCACAATTGTGAGAAACACTTATTGTGCATTTGTAAAACATTCAGTGTGCATGTGTGAAACACAATGTGTGTGTTTGTGAAACACAGGGTGTGCATTTGTGAAACGCACCATGTGCATTTCCAAATTTATTTAGCACGTTTGCATAAAATGACATTTGTGAATCGAAGTGTGTGCATTTGTGATTCGGAGTGTGTGCATTTCTGAATTATGAGACTGTTCTGGCCTCATATTAGTAATGCCCACACTGTGCTCTCCAAATAAAATTTTTCCCCTCTTTTCCACCTCGCCGACGATAACTTCTACTTCACATCGAGTGAAGTTACGTTTTTGTTTTTTTTTTTCTCGGCGTTTGCCATGGTTTCGCTATCAATGAATATTCATTTGTGGGCGTTTCACGGACTATTTATGGGCAACTATGGGCGTGTCATGAAGCCGCAAAAGCTGCGCAGCATTTAGAATTGGTTGTGATTTATTAAGGGAAGGATGCGTAGGATGTGCGTGCGCACGGTTTATAAATCCGAATATTTCTGTGCGTACGCACGTCCTATGTTTCATCCGTACGCCACTTCTGACGCAAATCCTACGCAAGGTTTTATAAATGAGGCCCCTGGAGACTCAAACATCCTCATATACCATCTTTAACATGGAATAATAAATCTAGAACAGCCCTTAGAACCTAGAACAGCCCTTAGAACCTAGAACAGCCCTTTCTCCATTAGACTTTTGGTTAGTTTCTAGTGATTTACAAGATAAGGATATTTCAGTGAACATCTAAGTGTCAAGCTGTCCGTATAGATATTGTTATATGTCCTTCACAAAATGTCAATAAATCTCATTATTGGAAATTAAACAACTTGCTGCTCAAAATGACAGAAGTGCAAACAATAATTAATAATCTTCATTCAAAATCATTTAATATGAATATGAATCAGCCAAGTTTTCAAGAACATTTATTGGTAACTTAGCTAAACTAAGAAAGTAACAAGAGCCTGACCTGATCACAGGCATCTCAGTACATCACAAAAACCTGTCAGATGAGCAGAAACTACAAATGATCAAACTACAGGAAGACTTGGATCAAGTTTATCAAAGGAAAGCAGAAGGAGCTTTGATTAGATCCAGAAAATAAAAGCTGGAGCAGGAGAACAAAACTCCTCTAAGTTTTCAAAATGGAGAAGCATAATGGACAAATAAACACGATTAACAAGTTAAACATTAATGACATAAATTGTAGTGATGCTAAAATAATCTCCAACTTTTGTTCATCATTTAATAATAATCTGTATTCATCCCAATATTCTGAAATAGAAGCTGAAATCTTTCTGAACTCTTCAAACAATAGCAGAACAATGAAAGACTCTGAGAAAGAACTTTGTGATGATCCAGTGAGTCTTGGAGAAGTCTGTGACTGCATCAAGGTGATAAAACCAAAGAAATCTCCAGGAACTGATGGATTCACTTCTGAAGTTCAGACTTTATTCTACCGACAGATGGCGCCCTTTTTACTGGAAGTTCACAATGAAAGTATTTCTAATGACAGCCTTTGGCTTCCAATAACTCTCAGAAATATGATTAGCTGCAGCAGAAGACATGGAAATGTGATTTTTCATTAGTACTGAATGAACAGACGTACAGGACACAGATGCTGCTCTGTTTCAGCAAATACTGTGAGATGAGTGAGGAGCTGCAGCCTCAAAGTCTATTAGAATTATGACGGGGATGATTCACTATTTGTTGTTTCTTAAATGTATTAGTATATTTTTCTGAAATTTTGTCTTTGAAAATCATAGTGTTATTTGATCATTGTTTTATTTCATAAATAATGTTATTTATTTTAATAAGAGGATCATGAATGAATGAAACTTTATTCAAATAGAACTTTACAACCTTGAAGGAACTAAAGGGCTTCACAATAAAATAGATCTAAAATGGAAACAAAACTTTAAAACTAAAAACTCTAGAATGTTCTGTTTTAGAAGATGAATTTCAATCCAAATGTTTTCATCTACATCCATGTTCTATCATTCTCACACATCTGCTCCTGGTCCGGCCCTTCTATCCAGTTTTAGAACCCAATGTGGCCCCCCCGAGTTAAAATAATTGCCCACCCCTGGTTTAGAGAAACCGTCCAGGTTTACTTTGAACCAAGAGGGAACTTTTTTACAAACACCTTTAAAATGGAAACTAACTGGAGCCAGGTTAGTTTACCAGCTATTTACTGGTTGTTGTTACAAATTCATATCAGAGTTTATTTGCAGGAAACGACCAAACTTCACAATTTGACCCCATAGTGACGTTTGAGAAGTTAGAATTAGAGGGAGTGCAGTTCTCCATCAGTCCACTGGGGGAGCTGCAGCACCATAACTGAGAGACAGTGGAGCTGATCTCAGATCAGTTCCTGCTGCAGCTCTGACACTCATCTCCACTTCCTCTGATTCCTCCATCACTCTGCTCTCCACCTCCCAGGAACACCGTCCAGTCACCACATCTCTGCAGACCAGCTGCTGCTGCTGCTCCTCTCTGCTCCTCCAGGAGGAACATCAGACTCTCCTCCACCTGCAGAGAGAAAGTAGAGAGACAGAGATGAAGGAGTGTCTCCTGATCCTGGTCTGTCAGTCAGTGATGCAGCACAGCAGCAGAAAGAGCAGCAGGAGCTTCAGTCCTGTTCAGAGCAGCAGCTTCCTGTCATCTTCACCTGTTGGAGCTTCTGCTGCTCTGATTGGCTGACTGTTGTCCTGAAGCCTGTCATCATTGTCCTCAGAGCTTCACTGAGAAGCTGCAGCTTCACAGGAAACTCTGCATCTTTGCTCTCAGACTAACTTTAGGACCAAACATCTGGAAGCAGCTGGACTGACTCCAACCCTCTACTGACCACAGAGTCTGCAGTTTGGAGTTTGGACTCTCCACCAGATCCTGGAGCTGCTCAACATCTGAAGACTGAAGGTTGTTTTTCCTCAGGTCCAGTTCTGTCAGGTGTGACGGGTTGGACCTCAGAGCTGAGACCAGAGCATCACAGCTGATCTTTGACAAACTGCAGTTCCACAACCTGAATCCAGAAGAAAGAGTTGAGTTTAAAGACAAAGTTCCTGTTTTTCATCCTTCACTTCTTCTAAAGAGTTCAGAGCTGAAGAAGATCAGAAAGTTTAGAAAAAGTCCAAAGATGTGAAGCAACAGCAGCAGATCAGAAGAGTCCAGCAGAAGCAGAGAAGAAGAACATTCAGGAACATTCAGGACAACATGCAGCTGCTTCAGGAAAGAAGTCCAGATGTGTGGAAGTCAAACATCAGCCTGTGGCTGCATCCAAACCAACTGATGTTTCTGCAGCAACAGCAGAAAAAGTCCACTTCCTCTTTCTGCTCAGCTCTTCTCCAAACAGCACTGAATCATGGGAGAATTTCAGCAGCAGGATGCTGGAAAGTCTTCCTCCCAGTTTTCAGGAGATGATCTTCCAGTCCTTCTCTGCTGCAGCCCTTCAAGCAGAGACTTTCAGCTCCAACAGATCAAAGCAGAGAGAAGAAGGAAGTGATGAGGAAGAGTCAGCAGCAAATGTTGGACATTGATCCCTGATCAAGCATGACTTCAGCTCTGAATGAGGAGTCAGAAGCTGCTGGGAGCTTTGATGGATGATGTGATGATGTTTGTGGATGAAAAGGTGAGGATGTTTGTGGAGGATGTGTCTGTCAGAGCAGCATCCAGCTGCAGCAGGACTCTGTCACCCTAACCCTTTGGACTCTCAGCTGCATCTGCTGAAACACAGCAGGACTTAGAGTGCATGTGAGCGTGCACGTGAGGCTGCTGCTTCTGCACTGCTTTAAAGGAGTCTCTTGGACCAAAGACACAGAGCAGAGCTGATGAGCCTCATGTCTGCAGTTCAGTCCTAACACAACTTTGTCATCATATTGATGTGAACACAACTGAAACATGGAGTCTGACCTCAGAGTCTGCAGTCTGCAGTCTGGACTCTCCAGAAAACCACACAGATGAAGAACTCCTGGATCCTGCAGGTTGTTCCAGCTCAGGTCCAGTTCTGTCAGATTGGACGGGTTTTTCTCCAGAGCTGAGACCAGAACTTTACAGCTGATCTCTGACAAACTGCAGCACATCAACCTGCAATGAGACAGAAAAGTGTGTGTGCATGGGGGGGTTAGCAACTTCTTCTAAGACTTTGACCCAAAAACATGAACAAAGCTCTTTCCAGTCACTTCCCCATTCAGACACTGATGGTGGCTCTGCTGCTGAACACTGGCACCCCCCTTCCACCAGAGGCAGGGTGGGGTTTAGTGTCTACAAATAAATATAATTCTGTCACTAAAAGTCAGCAAAAGAAAAAAATAACACACATTTGTGTATCCTGTGGAGTCAAACTCACAATTTCAGCATGAGTTAAACATAAAGTTTAGCTGCTTTAACCTCTAGACCAGGGGTCGGCAACCTAAAATGTTGAAAGAGCCAAATTGGGCGAAAAAAAACAAAAAACAAATGTCTGGAGCCGCAAAATATGAAAAGCCCTATTTAAGCCTTATAATGAAGGCAACACATGCAATGCATGCAATGTATCTATATTAGCTATATTAGCCTACTATCAAAATGACTAAGTTGCTACAAATACATAATGAGCATTAACAATTAAATGTTTATTTGCCCTGCAGTGCATTCTGGGAGAACGACGCGTCACGTGACTGCTCTGCAAGTTTAACTTCATTGCAATATCAATGAATTATGTTTCATTGCTTTGATAAAATTTAAGAAATGTAATAAATAAATCCGATTTTTGATGTCGTTTTTATTTTGAGGATTCAAACAAAAAACAATAAAATGGACCGTGCTCCATGACAGTCAGCTGTGCTCCAATGACAGAACAGCTTCAAGCATTCACGGCGTCTGCAGACTTTCATTCAGCTGTTCAGGTGACCTGTCAGTCACATCCACCAAAAAGTGCAGCTTTTCCAGCCACTCAGCATCTTCCAGTTGTGGGTAGTTCAGGTCTTTGCTTGTCAGGAATGTTTCCACGTGTTCTAAACAGACGACAAAGTGACGCAAAACGTCCCTCTGGACAGCCATCAGACTGTGTTGTAGCAGGAGATCAGAATATTCACTTTCAACTTCATCAAGTTGTTGCCACTACAGATGAGATTCAGCGCATGACGTAAACTGAAAACTTTATTTCAATGAAACTCTGTCATCATGTGTTGTATTTGTTGTCACCCCATTGGTTGAGAGGTGACAGCCAGGTGACAGGACAACACCTTTTTTGAAAGGAGACGCTGGAGCGCGCGGGGGGGGGGGATGCACGGCTGACAGAAACACAGAAGAGGGGAGGAGCAAGCGATCTCTCATACGGATTACCTTTCCCATCTTAGATTATTTTCCTACTGAATATATTTTCTCAAAGAGCTCGGATCATCCGGTACGAGGATCTGTGCCAGCTCCATTAATGGGTGGAATGTGTTCCAGCGAGTGAGGCGGAGCGGCCTCCCCCCTAACGTGTGAGACTGTCCATCACTCATTTATCCTCCAGAACATCTTTTTTTTGCTAGCAAAACTGCCATTTTAAAAATGCAAAACTGCAAGTTTAAAATGAAAACTAAGACTAATCACCACTACAAAAAAAAGGAATGACTCTGTCCAATTGTGTAAAATGTCTATAACTATATCATAATATAACTATAATGATCAAACTAAGGAAAAAGTAAAAACATGTAATTTTACATGTAATCAAAGCACCATGACAGAATGAACTGACATTCAGTTCCTCTGTCTAGTAATGGAACAAAAGATAAATCAGACTAAATAATCTTATTTTTTCATGTTGATGGTTGTGAAGTTTTTACAAATATTGATGGTATTTTGTTCTGAAGTATCCAATCCTATTGCTGTAGGTCTGACAGACACAAATGCAGTACTTTGGGTTTCAAACATAGTTGCAGTACTATTTCAACTTTGACCTATTTTCCTTGTAATATTGTTCTGAAAGTACTTTTTAGAGTTAATGCCAAAATCCCTTTAAACATTTTGATCTGCTGTTTGTGAATGACAGTAAATGTAAGATCTATTGGAAATGTTTCTGTGTTTCTTTGGATCAGAGTTCACATTATTGTTGGTGACGGCACAGTTGTTCTGGAGAAAATGTCAAACTGACACTTCATGTCACAAACGTTGCTGACCCCTGGTTTCAACCTTTCTCTGGCCAGGTAGCCCCGCCCCCAGCCTCATCCAGAAACTACCTGCAGAGGTTCTGATCCAGGCTGGGTTCTGAAGCAGAACCAGAACCAGGTCTGTGGGAAAGACCTGTCAGTCTGCTGCAGGTTGACCTCTTCATATCTCTGCATGAGGAGCTGCTGCTCTGTGGCTCAGAAATCTGCTGCAACTGTTTGTCCATTGAAATCTGCAGTTCTGGGATGGATTCCTGTTTTCTTTCCAGAACACAGAACTTAGTCCAGTTCTACACAGACGTGTGGTGAGGTTGATGCTGGTGAGGCACCGACTCCTCTGGAGTCAGATTTACAATGAAAGAACTGAATATTTCAGCATCCATCCAACAGCAGCTAACAGCTTCTAAAATACACACCAGATCAGATTTCTGTCATAGACATGGATAGAACACTCTTCTTGGGGAGAAATTATTCATATTTACTGTAAACACATTAAAGTACAGATGTGTTCAGCTCACATTTGACCCTCAGTAACTATTTCTGGTATTTTTCTAACCTCAAATTCTGGAGCTTTAATCAGTTATCAAATGTTTTCTGTGAAAATGATCCTAAAATAAAATAAATGATTTATTTCCATTTGTATCCACTTACTCCCATGTTATTTCTAAAAAACAAGCATTAAAGACATGTTGTCCTTACTTTATGAGTCCATGTGTGGATCCTTCTCCACTAAAATCTCTATGATCTGTTGGAAAGTTTTCCTTATTTTCCTTTATTTTCTAGGAGTTTCTCCTCTATGGAGACAGACGTTCTTATTCTGTTTCTACGGCAACAGTGTAGCTACAAAGCAGCTGTCAGCTCACGTCTGCCCCCTTTCTGCAGGCCTACAGCAGTGTTTAGTCTCTGTTAACATTGAGTCCTGCAGTCAGACATGAGGCTCAGCAGCTCCAGAGCCTCACCAGGAGATTCAGCTCCGTCTGTGATCAACACTCTAATTCAGAGATTTGAACCTCACAAACTGTGGAAAACTGGACTGAAAATGGAGATTTAACACAGATCAGTGGAAAGAAGATTGACTTCATTGACCTTTTTCTATTTCATCACCATTATGACAGGTGAGGCTCTGCCTCACTAACCTCACCTGACCACACGTCACTGAGTTCTACACAGATGTGTGCCATGCCCCCCCCCTCTATCCCCCCACTTCATTCATGTCCTCCACTTTTGTTTTAACCACATCAGATTCACGTCCACCAATCAAAGTGGCTGCTGGACGTTCCTCCAACAGTGTGTTTCTAAATCTGACGCTCCCACCGCGAGTGGGAGGAGCTACTGCCTCGTGTGGGAGGAGCTACTGCTATGTGTGGGAGTAGCTACTGCCTCGTGTGGGAGGAGCTACCATCAATAGTTTTTCTCGTCCTCCTCATGAAAGACATGGAAGATGCTGAGAGATCCGGTGTATTTCTACTACAAAGAGCTCCACAAAGCGTCAGAGTGAAACACGGACCTATTTGATGAACATGGAGCTGATATTCTGGAGATGGTAAATGTTTTAGATCAGTAAAAATGAGTCATTTCCAGCAGCACATCTGATCATCTCTCACGGCACACTGGTTGAAAAACACTGTAGAGAATCAACATTTGAATGACAGCTGACCTGAGAGTCTCCAGTTTACAGTCTGGACTCTCCAGTCCGGCTGACAGTAGCTTCACTCCTGAATCCTGCAGGTTGTTTAGACTCAGGTCCAGAAGTCTGAGTCTGGAGGACTGAGAGCTGAGAACTGAGGACAGAGCTGCACAGCTTCTCTCTGACAGATTACAGCCTATCAGTCTGCAGAAAACAAAGACAGACAGCAGTTATTGAATCTTTCATGTTTCCATCAGATTCATTTGTTCACTGAAGGTGATTTTCATCAGAGTTCTTCCAGAGCTTTGTTCAAAGTTAGACTGAAAACATTCCTCTGTGGGCAGGATTATTGTCAGACATTAAACATAAAGCTCAGCTGCTTTAACCTCTAGACCACGTGTCAAACTCCAGGCCTGAGGGCCAAATGTGGCCCCCCATGTCATTTTATGTGGCCCGCGAGTAGGGCTGTGACGATGACCTCATCACCGCGTCACTGCACTTTTTTTTTTTTAGTTCAGCATA
Organism: Oryzias curvinotus; assembly: GCA_023969325.1. Taxonomy (NCBI): domain Eukaryota; kingdom Metazoa; phylum Chordata; class Actinopteri; order Beloniformes; family Adrianichthyidae; genus Oryzias; species Oryzias curvinotus. The sequence continues at coordinate 43,565 of JALJSC010000255.1, read as the reverse complement.
TAGTGCGTGATTGGAACTATAATAAACACATTAAACACATTCATATTTGCTAATAATGTACTTTTTCTGCTTGTCCTGTATTCAGACTTTCCTTCTTTCTTTCAGACTGTTCTCTCCTCATCTCCCACCTGTCACTCTCTCTCGTCACGTGCGCTCTCACTGTCTGCCTCTTGCGCTGCACGTGGCACGCGGCTCCCTGTACACACACAGGCGCGCTTTCAGAAGCACACATCCTCATTCTACAACAGAAGTTTCCGTCTCGCGAGGAAAAACCACAAATTTACTGCGGTCTAATTATTAATTTCCATTGTTTTCATTTCCATTACAAGCTGCGTGCGTTCCTAAGTGTGCGACACTGCGCCCCCTGGTGGTTCATCGCCGCGGTGATCAAAAATCTGACAACGTCACAGCTCTACCCGCAAGAGCATAAAAGGTTTTAATTTCTTAAAATAAAAACTTGGTGTGTATTTATTCATATCTAGGGGGAATCTGACTGGAAACCTGATAGAATTAAATGTAAAAGGATTTATGCAAACATATGTTTCTATAAAACTGTAATTGTCATTTCAAAAAGTTATAATTGTAATGCCTTTCGTTAAGTTGGTAAAAGAAGTATTTTCGTTTATGTAATTCATGCTTGACAGTTCGTTTTGGAAAATAGTCAGAGTGAGACATCTGTCTTTTCTGTTAAGTTCCGATTTTAAATTTCTGTCAGAGTGAGTGCTCTCTCCATACGTTCTCAAGTTTGATGGAGCACATTTTCACGGAGATGCGGCCATGTTTTGTAATGAGCGGGCTCTGTGCGTGCGAGCGTTGGGAATTTTCCGTCTTTGTAAGTTGATTATACATTTTTTTATGTTTCTTAGGAAGTTGTTTAGCTGTTTCTTGTGCAGTTTAAAGTGTTTCTTACAAGCTGTGAATTAGCAATTGGCCTGTCATACCTTTATGGAAAGCTAATGTCTGTGAACACATTTTTTATGTTTTATTTCAGTTACAAATAATAATATGAGTATTGTTCAAGAAGAAGAGAACTCAAACCAACTTGGAAGTACTTGTATTTGTTTGCTGGCTGTCTAGCAGCATCAAGTCACGTGTTGTGAGGACAGTACAGTAATAAACAAATACATGAGTTATTTAACATTAAGGAGTAACTACATGTATTTTTCATTACATTTAGTTCAATGTATAAGTTATATTTGGCCCTTTGAGGACAGCCGCGATGCTGATGTGGTCCTCAGTGAAAATGAGTTTGACCCCCCCCCCCCCCCCCCCCCCCGCTCTAGACCAGTGGCGGTTCTACCCTGAATGACTCCCCGGGCGAGTATGGAGTCCTATACTGTTCATAATTAAATCAATAAATATTTAGTTAAATGACCTCATGCAAATAAACAATCAACCAAGAAATCTCTCATAAATAAATAAAAAGATCATGAAATGGTGAAAAAGATTTTAAATTAGCCATTATATTATTCAATATATTTCATTTTGCTTTAAAAACCTGTTCATTATTTTAAAACAGCATTTTTAAATATTCTTTATATTCTTGTGGAATATTATTATAATTCTACGTCTTTTTTCAGAACCTTTGATTTCAAAATCAATATTTTCCAAAGTAGCTTTGTTTTTATTTCATGTTGCTGTTTTTTCACAATGGCTGATTTATTTCATGAAGAGCTTTTTCAGGAGAATGAGTCTATCTGTCAATCAAACTAGACAAGGCAGAGACTCTTTTATGATTGGCTACTCCTTTACTCAGACATGAGCAGCAGCGCCCTGACTACATCGATGGAAGATGCTTCAGCAAACGTGACGGAGCAATGCCCCCCCCCCCCCCCCCCCCCCCCCCTCAACACTAGGGGGAGTATGCACCTCTACACATCTACAGTGTTACAATAAATTGGGCAGTTTTGGTTCTAAATTTGCGGATAAAAATGGCTTTGAGCGAGTGTGCATGATTCAGGTGATTTTGTGGTCAGTTCTGCAATTTTCATCTTCTCGTGAACATCTAGTAGTGGCCTTAGTTAGGCTGGGAGGCTGTTGGAGTTCCACTAAGCTTCTATGACCTGGAGTTCCATGAACGCACCATGCTGCGTGTGGGAGGAGCTACCGCTAATGTTTTTAGCCTGATAGCCACACGGAGCGGTTGCTTATCTCAGTAACGATGCATGGGTGCACAATGCAGACAGAGAATGTTCAGAGACCAAGTTCATTTATTTAGAATAGTTCCATATGATAACAATGTTTCCATGTTTGAGTTCATGACATCATCAGAGAGTCTCTGCTTCAGCTCCTGCAGTCAAACTATGTCTAACTTACGTGTAAATCAGAGCGCCCAGCGAAAGAGTGTGAGTGTGAGCGCAAGTTAAGGGTCTGTTACTCAGTTCCCCGGGAAAGTAATAATACAAAAAGGTTTCCTCCAAAGTATAGAGACTTGTTCTTTTAACCCGCTCTACTGGAAGCGTCTGAACGGGGAAGTGACCCCAAATCAAACCCCGGATCTCTGCTGCGTTTCCCAACCACGGTCAGAAACGTCATCGCAGGAAAGGTTCAACATATTCCCCGAGAGGGAAAAATAAAACCAGAGGACCTGATTATAACCATTGTCTTAATGAAAATAGAAAAATATCACAAGGTTCAGGAGGCCGAGCAGGCTGGTTCCACTTTCTGCAGCTGCCTGGTCTGACTCTGTCGGTCTGCCAGGTCGCCTCCAGCGAGCCGACAGTGTAAAGCACGATGTGAGCTCTGAGTGAACGGCGTGAGAATGAGGAGTGTTTCAACGAGGACTTCAAGATGTGGACGACCAGAGCTCCTCTGTGGTTTGGTCCACACAAACCCTCTAACTCAGGGGTCGGGAACCTTTTTGGCCGAGAGAGCCATAAACGCCACATATTTATAAATGAAATTTCGAAAGAGCCATACAATAATGTAGCGTCCCTGTCCCACACTGAGGCACAGAGACTGAACCTCTTTTAAGGTTCTTTATTCTGGTTACTGCAGACCGTAACAAACGCCGTAAAATTAATAAAGTAACTCCTCAATCTCTCCTGCTGAGACGAGAGCGCTTCTCCCAAGTTTATATTCCCCTGCTCCCGCTCCAGCGCTGCTATTTCTCTTATTCGGCCCATAGCTGAACCCCATTGGTCCAAACTACCTAACAACAGGCTGAGTGACAGAACAGAGAGCCAATCAGATCTCTGCTTGATGTGTTTAATGAACTCCAGAACTTTTAACGCAGTGCAACAGCGGACCCAACTCAGTCCGCGACAATATGTTTAAAACTAAAAATACAAGTGAATGTGAGCATTTGATGTAATTTCTACATTTTTAAAGTACAATAAGTCTGTGGATTATTTTTAATAACATCGTTATGCTGTTGCTAATAAATGATGAGTATTTCTCGTGGTGGTTCTGCTGATGGTCTAGTCTGGTTGATACGTGGTGAGTTTCAGCTTCATGCAGGCGTTGAGACTTTAAACGTGATCGTAGGTCTGAATGTTCTGTAGATGTGACAAAGACTCACATGCAGACGTGGAGACAAACACACACTCACACACTGCAGTGAGTGACGGGCAGCGTGTTTTACGTTTTTACAATCCCTGTGCGATTCACCTGCTGCCTGTGGAAGAAAGCAGAGGGTGGGGGCACCCCCACCCTCTGCTTTCTTCCTCACATCCCGTCCCCGCATCTGCGCGCTCTTTCTCAGAGACGGGAGCGCGCAGGTTTAGGCACGGCAATTAATAGGTTTCCTGCTGGAATAAACTCTGTGAAATAGTAGATAATAGTAAACTGAGTGCTGGCGCAGGTTTTTCTCTCCAAGCACCGATACTACTGCGCGCCCCTCTGGCATCGCATCGCGCACGAGAAGGACTGGTCTGATGAAAAAAAAATGTTATAAATAAAGATTTGTCTGCGAGCCATACGTGACCATCAAAAGAGCCATATGTGGCTCGCGAGCCATAGGTTCCCGACCCCTGCTCAAACTACAGAAACAGAGTCGTCCATGTTTGCATCTTCTGCAGCACAGATAGTTTGTCTCTATTTGGATATCGCTAAAATATGTCATCCCTCTGACTGGCTCACCGCTGAGCAGGTATCCAGGAATATGAGTCGATTTCCATGGATGAGCCAATGAGCGTTTAGATCCCGCCCACTTTCACTGATTGACAGACAGAGACAGTCTCCTGAAAAAGCTCTTCATGAAATAAATCAGCCATTGTGAAAAACAGCAACATGAAATAAAAACAAAGCTACTTTGGAAAATATTGATTTTGAAATAAGAGGTTCTGAAAAAAGACAGAATTATAATAATATTTGACATGATTAAAAATGAATATTTAAAAATGCTGTTTTAAAATAATGAACAGGTTTTTAAAGCAAAATGAAATATATTGAATCATATAATGGCTAATTTAAAATCAGTATGCAGGTTTTTCACAATTTCATGATCTTTTTATATATTTATGAGAAATTTATTGGTTGATTGTTTATTTGCATGAGGTCATTTTTATTTATTTAACTAAATATTTATTTATTTAATTATGAACAGTTTAGGATTCCATAGGCGAGACCCTCCCCAGGCGCCCCCCCCCCCCATAGAGTCACTTTATCCATGTCAACTGACATGTTTTATTGTCATTGAAATTAAGAAATTGATTGAAAAAAATATGTTTATCAGAATTCTGCACTGCATTATATCAGTTATCAGAACATACAAAATAAAAGACCATAAGCATTGCAAAAATACAGTTAGGTAGGAAAATATTTAATCAAACACAATATTGAATAAATAATATAAAATAAATATTATAAAGCACAAATCTTTTATCACACAAATAACACACTAAAATAAATATAACTGCAGCACCAATACACTAAGAACAGAAAACACTAAAACCTAACCTTTCTAGTCTTCCTTGATGCAAACTCTTCAATAACATCATCATATGAAATCTGCCCCCCCCCCCCTGAATGATTGATACTAACAACAGCAGGTTAGTGAGTCGCTTGTGAGACATTGGTGACCTCAGGTATGATTTGAACCACTGGAGTTTGGAAATTTAGGAAATGTAAATAGTCATGCTCTATTGGGTTGGGCGATGTCCCCTAAATTGGCCGTTGACGATGTTTGCTGTCAACCATCGGGATGGACGATGACATTGTGGGGGGTTGGGGGGGATTTTTTAAAAACATTTTTCGTTGTTATATAACTGCTATTCGTTATTTTGCTTTTTTCATTTTATTTCCCAACTAATGACTCATCCGCGATGATCCAGTATAAACTGAGGGAAGTGACTTCAACAAAAAAAGTAACAAACAAAATAGAAAAGAAGTAGTCCGCTCCTGCACTTAACTAGTGAAGTGGACCGGCGGAGTGCGGACTTACAGCTTTGTGTTTGATGGGAGGGGGGGGGGGGGGGGGGTACGTGAGCGGTATGTGTGGGAGATTTAAGACTGCGATCCGTCCCGCAGCTCTAGGGGTACGAGCTACCGAACTCAGAACCGGGTCTAGAAGTGAGTGTCTGAGCACAGCTCGGATCGTCAGCAGACACAGCGGTTTGAGCTTCAAAGCAGAAATGTCGCTCAGTCCTTAGAAAACATTCAAACAATGACGTGGATTTGTGTTTCCAGTCGTGTCCCGACTAAATAAAGGCTGATGTTATTCCCAGCATGCAGCGCCACCCAAAGCTAATGTTGTTAGCCCATGTTAGCATAGCAGTATGCTAACATGGGCTAACAACAGCGCTCAGAAAAAGCGCTGACAACACGGATTAAGATTCAAATGATGAGCGAACAGGTGTTTCATAATAACCGTAACATTATTAAAAGCACGTTTAGAAGATCATCTCGTATTTTACCGAGCTGACATGTCAATGAATATAGCCGCTCGGCGCTGTCGTTTTGTATTTAATTGTTACATTCAATAAAGTTTGAAAAAAAAAAAGCCGCTCGGCGGAATTTATATCCTTCCGGTTTTTATTCCGACGGAAAGTGTGACCTTAGTGAACGTTTTTATATTCTGAAAACATTTTTCTGGGCTCATCTACACGGTTGGATTCTAATCCTTTGTGTTACAGCAGAGCAGACAGACACATGAATCATAACTAATGTTACAAGTTAAACCAGAGCAAAAGTTGAAGAAGAAAAAATCTTAAAAATGACGTTATTTGCAACATTTGGGCCTACTCCAGGTTTTGTCATCAACCAAAAAAAAGTTTTCCTCTGCAACGTTGTTGTTGCAGGGCAGGTAGTTTTAGAAAACATGCATCTAGCTGTGAGGACAAACCCTTTTCTTTATCTCTTTTCTCCTCTTCTTCTTTCCTTTCTTTAGGCACCAGATGACTTTGACCTTTTTTCTCCATATTTCAGATGTTTTTGGCATTTAGCATAAATGTCCTCACAAAGGCATCAAGTCCGTCGACTAAACCAACTGTCACCTTAGTGACAGCATTGTTTTGTGTTCCCATTTTTTATTTGAGCATTTCACACAAAAAGTAACCCAAAAAGCATGATTTCTTATACCTTTATTAAAATTTAGCTTACAAAATGTCACCAACTTTTTAAAAAGTTTATAAAGTAGATCCCACCCCTCGCCCTTGTCCCCCACCTGGCCAATTCATTTGGAAGCGACTCACAGGTGAACTGATTCGCCGCAACCCCCCCTCTCCCCCTTTTTCTTCACACATTTCCAGCAGGAGCGCGTGCTGCTGCACCGAGGGGCGCCAATTTGCTACACGGCGGCGCTGTCGCTGTTTTTATTTTTATGTTTTCATCAGACACTGAGCCGCAGCCCGCGACTGTCGCCCTCTCTAGAAGAAGATCCAGCCAGGTTTGGCGCATGCGACAACAAGTTTAAAGTGAAAACTAAGACTGATCACCACTACAAAAATAATAAGAATGACTCTGTCCAATTGTGTAAAATGTCTATAACTATATTATAATATAACTATAATGATCAAACTAAGGAAAAAGTAAAAACATGTAATTTTACATGTAATCAAAGCACCATGACAGAATGAACTGACATTCAGTTCCTCTGTCTAGTAATGGAACAAAAGATAAATCAGACTAAATAATCTTATTTTTTCATGTTGATGGTTGTGAAGTTTTTACAAATATTGATGGTATTTTGTTCTGAAGTATCCAATCCTATTGCTGTAGGTCTGACAGACACAAATGCAGTACTTTGGGTTTCAAACATAGTTGCAGTACTATTTCAACTTTGACCTATTTTCCTTGTAATATTGTTATGAAAGTACTTTTTAGAGTTAATGCCAAAATCCCTTTAAACATTTTGATCTGCTGTTTGTGAATGACAGTAAATGTCAGATCTATTGGAAATGTTTCTGTGTTTCTTTGGATCAGAGTTCACATTATTGTTGGTGACGGCACAGTTGTTCTGGAGAAAATGTCAAACTGACACTTCATGTCACAAACGTTGCTGACCCCTGGTTTCAACCTTTCTCTGGCCAGGTAGCCCCGCCCCCAGCCTCATCCAGAAACTACCTGCAGAGGTTCTGATCCAGGCTGGGTTCTGAAGCAGAACCAGAACCAGGTCTGTGGGAAAGACCTGTCAGTCTGCTGCAGGTTGACCTCTTCATATCTCTGCATGAGGAGCTGCTGCTCTGTGGCTCAGAAATCTGCTGCAACTGTTTGTCCATTGAAATCTGCAGTTCTGGGATGGATTCCTGTTTTCTTTCCAGAACACAGAACTTAGTCCAGTTCTACACAGACGTGTGGTGAGGTTGATGCTGGTGAGGCACCGACTCCTCTGGAGTCAGATTTACAATGAAAGAACTGAATATTTCAGCATCCATCCAACAGCAGCTAACAGCTTCTAAAATACACACCAGATCATATTTCTGTCATAGACATGGATAGAACACTCTTCTTGGGGAGAAATTATTCATATTTACTGTAAACACATTAAAGTACAGATGTGTTCAGCTCACATTTGACCCTCAGTAACTATTTCTGGTATTTTTCTAACTTCAAATTCTGGAGCTTTAATCAGTTATCAAATGTTTTCTGTGAAAATGATCCTAAAATAAAATAAATGATTTATTTCCATTTGTATCCACTTACTCCCATGTTATTTCTAAAAAACAAACATTAAAGACATGTTTGTCCTTACTTTATGAGTCCATGTGTGGATCCTTCTCCACTAAAATCTCTATGATCTGTTGGAAAGTTTTCCTTATTTTCCTTTATTTTCTAGGAGTTTCTCCTCTATGGAGACAGACGTTCTTATTCTGTAGCTACACTCTAAAAAAGAATTCATTTTGTCACTACTTATTTAAATGTGTCATTCCAACATAATAAAGCTAATCTGTTGATTTGGATCAGCATCTTTAGTCATCAACTTTGCTTTGATAGGGTGTGTTAACTCAATAATGCCACTATTAATACCAACATTATATTCTGTCATTCAAACTTACATTTATGCATTAATTGACTCTGATAGAAATTTGAGTTGTGGGAACACAATTAATGTTGGATGACAACATCATTTTTGTTCCCCTTGAATTGAAATTTCAAGTTCCCTACTTTTTTGAAATGCCCGGGAAAATTCAAACGGTGGTGAGGTCTGCATGTCAGAGGACCTCCATGCAGAAGAGTTAAAATATTGAAGAATATGGAAAACATTTACAGAAGCACTAAAGACAAGGTGAGTATTGATTCATTCTTGAATCGGTTCTTGTCAAGTAGTGCAGTGAATTCACTTTTATCCCAAATAGGTAGACAAAATGATTAACCTGTATAGGGCAGCTTCCTTTCTTACTGTCTTGTCTTTTATATTTGATGTAACAAAAATGTTTTTATATTTTATGTTACGGTCACGGTAGAATAATTAAGTTTGCGTTGGAACTTGTTGGTTGGGGAAAAGCGTGACTTTTTTTTCCTTTTGTTTAAACTAATTTCACTTAAAAACATTTTCTTGTTAAGTCTTTTGATAATGACATTAATAATTATTTATGTCAAAGATAAACATTAAATGGACATATTAATTTCTGGAACTACTTTATGCATGTTAAATCAATCCACACATTCCACTGCTTTCAGGCAGCGACCTCGGACTTATCAACGCAGGATTCAGAGGTAGAGCGGCTCTGTGTCATGTTCTCACTGAAATACAAACTAAACTGAACACGTAGTCGGTCAGTGTGAGCTTCTTTTTCTTTATTCTATGTTTAATGTGAGGTTCTACGTGAAGCACAGTTTCCCGGTGGAGACGAGCTGCTAGCATCAGCTGCTGGAGCAGAGGATGCTAGCAGCTCTGAACTGATGTCTCAGTCTGTGAGCAGCTAACTTCTTCAATGTTTGCAGGTAATTATTAAGCTAACTGTGAATGAACACGAACCGGTTTGGTTTAGTTCTCTAGCGGTGGTGACGTTTTATGAGGGGCCGTATAAGACATTATTCATTCTGAATCATTCACATTCATACATTCTTGCTCTCAAGTTCATATATACTTTCTTTCGCATCCATATATTCTCTCTCTCGCATGCATATATATTACCTTACACATACATATATTCTCACTCTCCTTGTCACTCTTAAAAAATAATATATGTATGTGAAAGATGAGTATATATGTGCATGTGAGGAAAAGTATATATGTGCGTGTGAGAGAGGAGTATGCATAAAAAGGAAGTGACTTTGCATGAAAAGGAAGTGACTTTGCATGAAAAGGAAGTGACTTTGCATGAAAAGGAAGGCACTTTCCATGAGAAGGAAGGTAGATGATTTCTCTTGCTCTGATTGGACGAGAGGCCGCCACCTCCCATTTTGAACAGACGCTAACATGAACTAGCAAGAAGGAGCCACGGGGGTCCTGCAGCAGGCCATCGGAACCTTAAGAAATATTTTATCTTCACCTCACCGTTGCCTTTTTTAAGACATGAAAGCTGGTTTTCCCACATTTATATGTAGTTATGGATCGAAAACAAGAGGAATTTGTTTTAATGTAAATGCGTGTTCCGGCGTCTACAGGAAGTGTCGCCCATAATTCACGTAAATAATTTATAAATTATTGTAAAAATAATAAATAATTCAAATAATTAATCATTCATGATTAATTCATAATAATTATTCATAATAACTCATAATTCATATTAATAATTCGTAATAATCATTCATAATAATAATTCATAATATTAATTCGCCCATAATTCACGCAAATAATTCATAATTCACGCCCATAAGAAACTCTGAGCCATGTTGCTGCCAGTAAGATATGAAAACGTGGATTGCTGTGCTTTTTAGCGGCTCAGATAAATAAGAGAGACAATGAAGCACAGCAGCTAATAGCGCTTAGCATCTGCTAACATGCTAGCAAAGCATCTGCTAACATGCTATGCTAAATAGCATCTGCTAACATGCTAGCAAAGCGGGCTAAAGTTCTGCAGAACCTCAAAGCAATGGATTCTAGTTTAGGGACCTAATGGATCAGAGGGATGTGTACAATGCTCTGAAAAAGGCTGACATTGTGGTGATCAGTGCGTGAATTATGGGCGACACTTCCTGTAGACGCCGGAACACGCATTTACATTAAAACAAATTCCTCTTGTTTTCGATCCATAACTACATATAAATGTGGGAAAACCAGCTGTCATGTCTTAAAAAAGGCAACGGTAAGGTGAAGATAAAATATTTCTTAAGGTTCCGATGGCCTGCTGCAGGACCCCCGTGGCTCCTTCTTGCTAGTTCATTTTAGCGTCTGTTCAAAATGGGAGGTGGCGGCCTCTCGTCCAATCAGAGCACGAGAAATCATCTGCCTTCCTTTTCATGCAAAGTCACTTCCTTTTTATGCATACTCCTCTCTCACACGCACATATATACTGTTCCTCACACGCACATATATACTCATCTTTCACATACATATATTCTTTTTAAGAGTGACAAGGAGAGTCAGAATATATGTATGTGTAAGGTAATATATATGCATGCGAGAGAGAGAATATATGTATGCGAAAGAGAGTATATATGAATGTGAGAGCAAGAATGTATGAATGTGAATGATTCAGAATAAATAATGTCTTATACGGCCCCTCATAACGTTTAGTGAACATTTTCTTGTACTTTGCATTAACCAAGACAGGCAGACAGACAGACAGGCAGACAGGCAGACAGACAGACAGACAGACAGACAGACAGACAGACAGACAGACAGACAGACAGACAGACAGACAGACAGACAGACAGACAGACAGACAGACAGACAGACAGACAGATAGATAGACAGACAGACAGACAGACAGACAGACAGACAGACACAGACAGACAGACAGACAGACAGACAGACAGACAGACAGACAGACAGACAGGCAGGCAGACAGACGCTGTTGATGTTGTTGTCTGAGTGGGGGGGGGGACTGAATGTGAAATCAACTGAGCACCAATATAGCAAACTAGTAACAGATAAATATATGGCAGCATTTGGTAACCGAGGATTTAGTGTTTACATGAGGCAGATAGAATCAGCCATGGTGGATTGAAATCCCCTCAGTAAGCATGTTTGAGTTCATCAAATCATCCCAGAGAAAGTCTCTGCTTCAACTCCTGCAGGTAAAGCTGCGTCTGAATGTGACGCCGTGTTTCCATCTCTGACAGTTTGAAGCCAAAGCCCCTCCCCCTCCTCTCTACCTGTTCACCTGTTCACATCCTCTGCAGCTCAGTTGTTTTTCCCGCGCTCCCAGTGAATTCTACACAGATGTAGGGACAGTGAAAATAAACCACTCCCTTATTAATTTTAAAGCAGTTTGAAGTGTTGTGGGTTCATTACAAATCGTGTAGTACTGTAAATGGCCAGCAGGTGGAACGAGCGCTGTCGAGCAGGACTGACGTCATGCGGGAGCGCGCAGAGCAGCATGAAAGAGAGGGAAGAGAAGAGAGATCGGATGAGCGCTGAGAGTTCGGTTTTCCTAGAAAACACCCACATGTATGAGCCTACGTACGCTGCTGTACTGGAAAGAACCCGTGAATAAACGCACAACATGTTCAGTGGTCTGCTGCTCAGTTCAAGTGTGCAACACAGAGCGCTAAATACGTCATCATAGGTTGACACGATAGTCGGGGCGCTCTAGCGCAGCACACGGATGAAAGAGCTGTGACTCTATCTGCCAACACTGACGGGATCAGGAAGGAGCAGGTTTAAGGCAGAGACATGATGTCAATGGATGAAGCAGAGAAGAACCACAAACCAGGTTCATGGTGAGACACGCATGCTGTTCAGATGTGCTGATGCCCCACTGAGGGGCAAAACAGCAACAACTGGAAAAGCTGAAGCTAAAAAAAATAATGAATTCATAGGTTTTCAGCTCTGTTGAACCATTACAATGTTTTTTCTCCTCCATAAATTCAAATGACTTTGACCTGCAGCTTTATCAGCTGCTTCAGCGCTTCAGGCCGTCTGTCTGCACACACACACACACACACTTTTAACCCAACAGGATTAGTGAAAATATATTTAATAATTAGGTTAACATTCCACAAAGAGGAATGCATGAAGATGAGGCTGGAGGAGGACATGAATCTCTGTAATAACATCAATACAAATACGTGGTTTTGTTCCTGCAGGACTGGAGACGATACAAAATCAATGCATCTCTATTACTGTGCAGGAATAAATTCTAAAATTTAAGTTTTGCGGGTGCGGGCGGGAGTGTAACGCATACGTTGCGGGAGCGGGATGAAGAAAATAGTCCCGCGCAGGGCTCTACTGCAATCCCCTCAGTAAGCATGTTTGAGCTTCATTACACATTTAGACTGTCTGTGGCTAGATCTAACATTATGAGGAAAAAACACATTATAACCTAAAACACTGTACTACTGTTACCCAGAATGGAATGTTTCTGACTTATCACATTTATTGCAAAAACCAAATTCAGAAATGTTTAAATGTATCCTCCTGAAAGCTGCACAAACACTGCAGAAATAGTGATTGTTGTTTTGCTTGATCTTTCAGGTCTTGTGATCATATTTTAACTAAAGTAATGCATAAATAAACATTACAGTACTAAACTATTACAATTGAAACATAACATTTGATGTTTTACTGTGTTTTGTAGTTTATGGTTGGAAAATGTCAAACATGTTGTCTGTTACAGATTGATAAATGCCTCAACAATCCCATCTGCCATCAAGGACTTCATGAAACGCTGGCCTGCATTATTTGATGCAACACAGGTACACTTTTTTATTTGTAATAAAGGCATAACCATGTTACCGTTTGCTTGTAAGCCAAGTGAATATATGTTAATTAATGTCCCTAATTCTCCCATTTGTATTTCTTTATTTAGTAAGAGTTCAGAGAATAACAACGGTAAACCGCGTCTACCTTTATGTCCAATCTGGACCAATAATCCCAAAACTGATGGATGTGATCTCATCAAGAGGAGGAGCTACAGGAATGACATCAACGATATTCTTCTTGAGGTATGATAGTTATTTAGAATTTTCTGACAGTTTCTAATATTATGTTAATTTAAGGTCTTTCTCTTGATTATGTTTTTCTTTTCTTCTTAAACAGAACAACAGTGTTGATAGAGAAGTGAGGTGGCCGTACGTCGTCTTATTGTGAAGCTTGGAGAAAAAGAACAGGACCTTTTTAAGGAGTTTGTAAGTCATTCAACATTTTGTGGAAAAAATGAATAGAAACTTGACCAAACTTCAATCAGTCATGGATGAGGGCTGATATCAGTGGATAGTGTTGTGGAATAAGCCTCCACATTCTTTTAGTCTGTTGAACAAACCTGGGAAACATATTTAACCTATATCCTGCTCTTCTCAAGTCTTTCAGAGTTAACAATATCCATATGAGGATATATTACCTTTGGAACACTAAAGAATTCATTCTCAATTAAATATGAGTTATTTTCACTGTTCATTTTCCTACCCAGAAGTCAGACGACTTGATCTCTGAGGCTTTGCCTTTGGCTCCCAGCCTGGGGGCGGAGCTTGCAGCTCAGCCTCTTCCTGGAAGGGGCTGGTCCTCACTTTGTGATGTCACAATGTGAGAGCCCACTTATTATTGTGGATTGGGAGGGGCTGGTGCTCAGAGCGCAGGTTTTTAGAGAAATACTCAGAAATGTGTGAATGGATCCAAATACCACTCTGGGGTTGTTTATGGTGACAAAAGAACATTATAACACACTTCAAAGTTAAAGTTGATTTTGGATGGTATAGGCCCTTTAATAAATATGTACAAATCAACTACAACTACTACTGCTAATAGTAATAATAATAGGAAGAAGAACAAAAACTGGCATCAGAAACACCTTCTTTAACCAGTCACTTGCTAACTAGTTGTCCTTGCATCAGTTAGATGTTGGTTGTCATGGTAACTGCCACACAGAGAAACTTCAGACAGGTTCACCCAGCACAGTATACAGCCTAAATGTAGTTTCTATTTGATGCCTGGTCATTTCTGGATTGTTTCATGTTTAAAGCGACGTCACAAATGTGTTTTAGTAAAGCTACCTTTAACATTATTTAGGCTTTAGTAAAACATATGGAGTCTGTTCACATAGAGAGAAGTTGGGACTTCATTGTTTCTAAAACTCTACGATATCTTTTCCTCTGCTTTACAAGGACAGAGACGAGTTTGAAGCAGGACTTCATGTAGAAATGCTGATTGCCACCGTTGCTGACCAGAGCATCCAGTTAAACAAAGAGCAGCCATTGTGACAGAGGGAACCAAACTTCTGGAGGTAAAACACATCCCAAGGAGCTGCGCTTTAGTGATGGGCATAACTTATGCTCTGAAGGATTTCTGAAGTTGTTCTTTGGCTTTGATGGACAGAAGCCCAGTGCAAAAGTAATGAGCCTCAAGAACAGTATCTTCTGAACACAAGACCCAGTGGTTTGTGTTGAAGTTGTTACTGTTGTGTGAAATGTGTTCAAATGGGTTGTATTCATGGACCTTTTTGTTAAATATTAAAGATGGTTTACTGTCAAAAGCATCCATGCTGTTGATCGTCTGCAGTTCCAAATGTTGGACAAATATTTGTTTTCAGTAAAAATGTTTCAAATGACTTTACCTCCAAGAATGTGTGGAATGCTAATTTTAAAAATCTACAGTATCTTTCAAAGGCAGAGTTTTAACTCATGGAACACATTTGGTTTTCTGTTTCAACACTGAAGCAAATAGCTTTGGATAAACCTAAATGTTAGTGTTTAATTTAAAAATAGTGAGCATGAAAGAGCAGATCTTTTTGGTTTTTAGGGGGATTTTATATTTTGCTGTGAAATAAACATTTAATTGCCAAACACTGATGTTGTTATTTATTATATTAATGCCTTGAACAGATGCTGTTGAAAGAAGTCCATTTGAAGCAACTTACATTTTTTAAAGGTGTCAACTTAAAAACTTAATTTCATCATAATCCTAATTAATTTAATACAACATTAAAATCCTCTCTGGAAAATAAAAAAAAAATAGTTGAAACAATGTATTTAAATAAGTTGTTAACTTATAAAGGTGTGTTTATGCTGTTAAATTGTATGTTGGTGTTAATAAAAAAACTCTAGGCTGTACAAGGAAATCTAATTCTCACAACTCACCTTAAGTTGTTAGTTGAACTTAATTTTATTAGGAGTTGATCTAACGTAGAATGACTAATGGAAAGCCTTTTTTTAGAGTGTAGAGAGCAGCTGTCAGCTCACGTCTGCCCCCTTTCTGCAGGCCTACAGCAGTGTTTAGTCTCTGTTAACATTGAGTCCTGCAGTCAGACATGAGGCTCAGCAGCTCCAGAGCCTCACCAGGAGATTCAGCTCCGTCTGTGATCAACACTCTAATTCAGAGATTTGAACCTCACAAACTGTGGAAAACTGGACTGAAAATGGAGATTTAACACAGATCAGTGGAAAGAAGATTGACTTCATTGACCTTTTTCTATTTCATCACCATTATGACAGGTGAGGCTCTGCCTCACTAACCTCACCTGACCACACGTCACTGAGTTCTACACAGACGTGTGCCATGCCCCCCCCCCCTCTATCCCCCCACTTCATTCATGTCCTCCACTTTTGTTTTAACCGCATCAGATTCATGTCCACCCATCAAAGTTGGACGTTCCTCCAAAAGTGTGTTTCTAAATCTGACGCTCCCACGGTGAGTGGGAGGAGCTACTGCCTCATGTGGGAGGAGCTACTGCTATGTGTGGGAGTAGCTACTGCCTCGTGTGGGAGGAGCTACAGTCAATAGTTTTTTTCGTCCTCCTCAGTAAAGACATGGAAGATGCTGAGAGATCCGGTGTATTTCTACTACAAAGAGCTCCACAAAAGCGTCAGAGTGAAACATGGACCTATTTGATGAACATGGAGCTGATATTCTGGAGATGGTAAATGTTTTAGATCAGTAAAAATGAGTCATTTCCAGCAGCACATCTGATCATCTCTCACGGCACACTGGTTGAAAAACACTGTAGAGAATCAACATTTGAATGAAAGCTGACCTGAGAGTCTCCAGTTTACAGTCTGGACTCTCCAGTCCGGCTGACAGTAGCTTCACTCCTGAATCCTGAAGGTTGTTGTAACTCAGGTCCAGAAGTCTGAGTCTGGAGGACTGAGAGCTGAGAACTGAGGACAGAGCTGCACAGCTTCTCTCTGACAGATTACAGCCATCCAGTCTGCAGAAAACAAAGACAGACAGCAGTTATTGAATCTTTCATGTTTCCATCAGATTCATTTGTTCACTGAAGGTGATTTTCATGAGAGTTCTTACAGAGCTTTGTTCAAAGTTAGACTGAAAACATTCCTCTGTGGGCAGGATTATTGTCAGACATTAAACATAAAGCTCAGCTGCTTTAACCTCTAGACCACGTGTCAAACTCCAGGCCTGTGGGCCAAATGTGGCCCCCCATGTCATTTTATGTGGCCCGCGAGTAGGGCTGTGACGATGACCTCATCACCACGTCACTGCACTTTTTTTTTTTTTCTTTAGTTCAGCATATAGTGCGTGATTGGAACTATAATAAACACATTAAACACATTCATATTTGCTAATAATGTACTTTTTCTGCTTGTCCTGTATTCAGACTTTCCTTCTTTCTTTCAGACTGTTCTCTCCTCATCTCCCACCTGTCACTCTCTCTCGTCACGTGCGCTCTCACTGTCTGCCTCTTGCGCTGCACGTGGCACGCGGCTCCCTGTACACACACAGGCGCGCTTTCAGAAGCACACATCCTCATTCTACAACAGAAGTTTCCGTCTCGCCAGGAAATACGACAAATTTACTGCGGTCTAATTATTCATTTCCATTGTTTTCATTTACATTACAAGCTGCGTGCGTTCCTAAGTGCGCGACACTGCGCCCCCTGGTGGTTCATCGCTGCGGTGATGAAAAATCTGACAACGTCACAGCTCTACCCGCGAGAGCATAAAAGGTTTTCATTTCTTAAAATAAAAACTTGGTGTGTATTTATTCATATCTAGGGGGAATCTGACTGGAAACCTGATAGAATTAAATGTAAAAGGATTTATGCAAACATATGTTTCTATGAAACTGTAATTGTCATTTCAAAAAGTTATAATAAACAAATACATGAGTTATTTAACATTAAGGAGTAATTACATGTATTTTTCATTACATTTAGTTAAATGTATAAGTTATATTTGGCCCTTTGAGGACAGCCGCTATGCTGATGTGGTCCTCAGTGAAAATGAGTCTGACCCCCCCGCTCTAGACCATAGCAGATAACTATGGATTCATTAACATTACATGAAGACAGACGGAGACACGCGGGGGGGGTAACAGGTTAAACCCAGACTTTCTGTCTGTTCTGACAAATGTCAACAAGTTTAAAGTGAAAACTAAGACTGATCACCACTACAAAAAATAATAAGAATGACTCTGTCCAATTGTGTAAAATGTCTATAACTATATTATAATATAACTATAATGATCAAACTAAGGAAAAAGTAAAAACATGTAATTTTACATGTAATCAAAGCACCATGACAGAATGAACTGACATTCAGTTCCTCTGTCTAGTAATGGAACAAAAGATAAATCAGACTAAATAATCTTATTTTTTCATGTTGATGGTTGTGAAGTTTTTACAAATATTGATGGTATTTTGTTCTGAAGTATCCAATCCTATTGCTGTAGGTCTGACAGACACAAATGCAGTACTTTGGGTTTCAAACATAGTTGCTGTACTATTTCAACTTTGACCTATTTTCCTTGTAATATTGTTGTGAAAGTACTTTTTAGAGTTAATGCCAAAATCCCTTTAAACATTTTGATCTGCTGTTTGTGAATGACAGTAAATGTCAGATCTATTGGAAATGTTTCTGTGTTTCTTTGGATCAGAGTTCACATTATTGTTGGTGACGGCACAGTTGTTCTGGAGAAAATGTCAAACTGACACTTCATGTCACAAACGTTGCTGACCCCTGGTTTCAACCTTTCTCTGGCCAGGTAGCCCCGCCCCCAGCCTCATCCAGAAACTACCTGCAGAGGTTCTGATCCAGGCTGGGTTCTGAAGCAGAACCAGAACCAGGTCTGTGGGAAAGACCTGTCAGTCTGCTGCAGGTTGACCTCTTCATATCTCTGCATGAGGAGCTGCTGCTCTGTGGCTCAGAAATCTGCTGCAACTGTTTGTCCATTGAAATCTGCAGTTCTGGGATGGATTCCTGTTTTCTTTCCAGAACACAGAACTTAGTCCAGTTCTACACAGACGTGTGGTGAGGTTGATGCTGGTGAGGCACCGACTCCTCTGGAGTCAGATTTACAATGAAAGAACTGAATATTTCAGCATCCATCCAACAGCAGCTAACAGCTTCTAAAATACACACCAGATCATATTTCTGTCATAGACATGGATAGAACACTCTTCTTGGGGAGAAATTATTCATATTTACTGTAAACACATTAAGGTACAGATGTGTTCAGCTCACATTTGACCCTCAGTAACTATTTCTGGTATTTTTCTAACTTCAAATTCTGGAGCTTTAATCAGTTATCAAATGTTTTCTGTGAAAATGATCCTAAAATAAAAGAAATGATTTATTTCCATTTGTATCCACTTACTCCCATGTTATTTCTAAAAAACAAACATTAAAGACATGTTTGTCCTTACTTTATGAGTCCATGTGTGGATCCTTCTCCACTAAAATCTCTATGATCTGTTGGAAAGTTTTCCTTATTTTCCTTTATTTTCTAGGAGTTTCTCCTCTATGGAGACAGACGTTCTTATTCTGTTTCTACGGCAGCAGTGTAGCTACAAAGCAGCTGTCAGCTCACGTCTGCCCCCTTTCTGCAGGCCTACAGCAGTGTTTAGTCTCTGTTAACATTGAGTCCTGCAGTCAGACATGAGGCTCAGCAGCTCCAGAGCCTCACCAGGAGATTCAGCTCCGTCTGTGATCAACACTCTAATTCAGAGATTTGAACCTCACAAACTGTGGAAAACTGGACTGAAAATGGAGATTTAACACAGATCAGTGGAAAGAAGATTGACTTCATTGACCTTTTTCTATTTCATCACCATTATGACAGGTGAGGCTCTGCCTCACTAACCTCACCTGACCACACGTCACTGAGTTCTACACAGACGTGTGCCATGCCCCCCCCATCCTCCCACTTCATTCATGTCCTCCACTTTTGTTTTAACCGCATCAGATTCACGTCCACCAATCAAAGTGGCTGCTGGACGTTCCTCCTAAAGTGTTTCTAAATCTGACGCTCCCATATTGACTGGGAGGAGCTCCTGCCGTGAGTGGGAGGAGCTACTGCGGCGTGTGGGAGGAGCTCCCGATGTGAGAGGGAGGAGCTCCCGCCGTGTGTGGGAGGAGCTACCGTCAATAGTTTTCTCTGTCTCCTCAGTAAAGACATGGAAGATGCTGAGAGATCCGGTGTATTTCTACTACAAAGAGCTCCACAAAAGCGTCAGAGTGAAACATGGACCTATTTGATGAACATGGAGCTGATATTCTGGAGATGGTAAATGTTTTAGATCAGTAAAAATGAGTCATTTCCAGCAGCACATCTGATCATCTCTCACAGCACACTGGTTGAAAAACACTGTAGAGAATCAACATTTGAATGAAAGCTGACCTGAGAGTCTCCAGTTTACAGTCTGGACTCTCCAGTCCGGCTGACAGTAGCTTCACTCCTGAATCCTGCAGGTCGTTGTAACTCAGGTCCAGAAGTCTGAGTCTGGAGGACTGAGAGCTGAGAACTGAGGACAGAGCTGCACAGCTTCTCTCTGACAGATTACAGCCACTCAGTCTGCAGAAAACAAAGACAGACAGCAGTTATTGAATCTTTCATGTTTCCATCAGATTCATTTGTTCACTGAAGGTGATTTTCATCAGAGTTCTTACTCAGCTTTGTTGGAGGCTTTGACCACTGGCAGCAGCCTCAGAAGAGCCTCCTCTGAACCAGAGTATTTCTGCAGGTTAAACTCTTCCAGATCTTCTTCTGATAACAGTAAGATGAAGGCCAGAGCAGACCACTGAGCAGGAGACAGTTTATCCGTGGAGAGACGTCCTGACCTCATTACCTGTTGGATCTCCTCCACTAGAGATCCATCATTCAGTTCATTCAGACAGTGGAACAGGTTGATGCTTCTCTCTGCAGACAGTTTCTCACTGATCTTCTTCTTGATGAACTGGACTGTTTCCTGATTGGTCTGTGAGCTACTTCCTGTCTGAGTCAGCAGACCTCGTAGGAGACTCTGATTGGTCTGCAGTGAAAGACCGAGGAAGAAGCGGAGGAACAAGTCCAGGTGTCCGTTTGGACTCTGTAAGGCCTTCTTCACGGCACTCTGGTAGAACTGGACTGGACTGCTCTGTTTCAGTTTAAGAATCGTTAAGGATCTTCTCTTCGGTTCTTTCATGAGGTTTAGTTTGGAGGTGATGAAGGTCAGGTGGACATGAAGAGCAGCCAGAAACTCCTGAACACTCAGATGGATGAAGCAGAAGACCTTGTCCTGGTACAGGCCTCTCTCCTCTCTAAAGACCTGTGTGAACACTCCTGAGTACACTGAGGCTGCTCTGATATCCATGCCACACTCTGTCAGGTCGGATTCATAGAAGATCAGGTTTCCTTTCTGCAGCTGCTCAAAAGCCAGTTTTCCCAGAGACTCCATCATCTTCCTGCTCTCTGGACTCCAGTGAGGATCTGTCTCAGCTCCTCCATCATACTTGACCTTCTGAACTTTGGCCTGAACCACCAGGAAGTGGATGTACATCTCAGTCAGGCTCTTGGGCAGCTCTCCTCTTCCTCTGCTCTTCAGCAGATCCTCCAGAACTGTAGCAGTGATACAGCAGAAGACTGGGATGTGGCACATGATGTGGAGGCTTCTGGATCTCTGGATGTGGGAGATGATCCTGCTGGCCAGCTCTTCATCTCTGAACCTCTTCCTGAAGTACTCCTCCTTCTGTGGATCATTGAACCCTCTGACCTCTGTCACCATGTCAACACACTCAGCAGGGATCTGATTGGCTGCTGCAGGTCGTGTGGTTATCCAGAGGAGAGCAGAGGGAAGCAGGTTCCCCCTGATGAGGTTTGTCAGCAGATCAGCCACTGAGGTGGACTTTCTAGGGTCCTTCAGGATCCGAGTCTTGTGGAAGTCCAGAGGAAGTCGCCACTCATCCAGACCATCAAAGATGAAGAGGACCTGGAAGTCTTCAAAGCTGCAGATTCCTGCTTGTTTGGTTTCAGGGAAGAAGTGATGAACAAGTTCCACCAAGCTGAACTTCTCCTCTTTCAGCACATTCAGCTGTCTGAAAGTGAATGGAAATGTGAAGTGGAGGTTCTGGTGGGCTTTGCCTTCAGCCCAGTCCAGAGTGAACTTCTGTGTTAAGACTGTTTTCCCGATGCCAGCCACTCCCTTAGTCATCACGGTTCTGATTGCTTCTGGTCTTCCAGCTGGGAGTTGGAAGAGCTCTTCTTGTCTGATGCTTGTTTCTGCTCTGTCTGCTTTCCTGGATGCTGCTTCAATCTGTCTGACCTCATGTTCTTCATTCAGCTCTCCTCTTCCTCCCTCTGTGATGAAGAGCTCTGTGTAGATCTCATTCAGAAGGGTTGGGCTTCCTGCTTTAGCCATCCCCTCAAACACACACTGGAACTTCTTCTTCAGACCAGATTGGACTTCATGTCGACAAAGTGCAGCAGCAGATCCTGAATGAAGACAACAAACAGTAAATCAAGTCTCTGCAGCCCTGAATGATGAGGGTTTGAATCCCTGTTGAGACATCAGGAAATCTTCATTTCTCAGCAGCTGAAACCTTCAGAGAAATCCTCTTACTGCTCTGCAGTCCATCAGCCAGCTCCTCCTGCTTCATTCTCCTCAGGAAGTTCACTGTGATCTTCATCACTGACTCTCTGCTGCTCCTCTGCTCTTCATCTTCAGCCTCCAGCTCCTCCTCTTCCTCCCTGTGACTCAGAAGCTTCTGGATCTTCTTCAGCTCCTTCTTGACAAAAGTGACAATGTTGTCCTCCAGCAGCTGCAACAGAATTCCAGATGAATGAGCCAATCAGAGTGAAGTCATGGAGCCAAACATCAGCTCCATGTTGGACACTCTGACAATCCACTGGTCTGCAAAGTGCAGCATGGAGACGACTGTGGACAGAATGATGGAAAGTAGTTGTTGTTCATGTACAGACCAGAAAGATGGAGTCCAGCTGTGTTTGATGCTGCTGGACAGACGGACCACTGGGAGTCTCTGAGCTCTGCTGGTCCAGTCTGTGGAGAATCAGCAGCAATCAGCTTCATTCTGTCTGGACTGGTAGGTTGAAACCAAACTAACTAGAGTCATGTCACAGCTAGAATGTTCTACTAACAAGTCAGTTTCCATTCATTCCAATGGAAAATGCTCCAACTGAGCAACACATATCTGCATATTTACAGTATTTTAAAACACATGCAACAGTGCCCCCCCCCCACACACACACAACAGGACCACTGTCAGATAGACTGCCTTTGTCTCCAGGAAAACTAGGTGGAAGGAGGATCCAAAGCCCTCATAAGGTTCTTCCACAAAAGTCTTTCAGTCAGACAACTCTTGCAGTAAGAAATATTTATTTGACATTTTCCACATACTTTAGTTGGCATTCACATCTTTTGGTTTGGCATAAGGCTCCGTTCAATTCCATGAGAGATTTCCATAAAACTTTCGGGTAACAAAAACCCCTTTACGGAGCCCACAGGTGGAAGCCGGGGAGGAGGGTGGGGCGAAGAATGAGCGCTGAAGGTAAGAAAGAGAATGAACGCCTGCGCACCTGGCTTAAATAGGACGCTGAGCAGGTGAGTTAATTGACTGAACCGCCCTAGGGTATTAGCTGTAAACACTGCTACGAGTATCTGCCCGAAATACGATTAAAATCGTCATTTGTATTAATAGAACAATGTGATTGGTAGAAAACAATGTTGAACTAAGACTGGTTAAACAGATACATTCTAAGTAAAACATTTTTAGACTGAGTTGAAAATCTGTTGACCTTTTATGGACAAATATGTTTTGAAGCTCAGCTTTACAGACTTTCAAAAAGTATGTTAGTCCTTTTTTCACTGATTCACTCCATTTAAACTCCTTTATTCCACATGGGTCTCCCCTGTAATTATATCCAGCCCACAAGATCCTTTTTAGTGTTGATATTAGTCACCCAGCGATATGTAGTGCTAGTAACAAGTTAACTACAGATCCCAGCATGCAGTGCTTCAGCTGCATTGCTGAACACCATGTTGCCAGAATGGGCGGTTTTGATTCTAAACTTGTGAGTAAAATTTGCTTTTGGGGGTGGACAATATTTGAGTGGGTTTGGGATCGGTTCAGTGGTTCCTCAATTGAAACACGTCTCAGCATGAACGTGCGGTCAGGGGGGCACCATTGTGACCAATTCATAAAATAAAAATGTGTCACTAATCTGATCTCCAAATGTAATTTATTTGAATGACATTTAATCACCACCTCAACATTGTCCTGTTTAACATTTCAGACCTAATATTCTATGTAGATGACCCCGAGGTGTTTTTGTTAGTCTTTGGTCCAAAGGTCTCATTCACTGCAGTAAAGGATTAAATGTTGAATTCACTTCCAGAAATGTTGTTTCTGTTCTAACTTTGTTCAGTTCATCATCAGAATGAGGTTTTTCCAAAGCAGACTAGATCTAGATTGCAGAAAGGTTAGATTTAGTCTGAAACATCTGAACACTTGATCTAATTCATGGAGATCAACACGGTTTAGCTGTTGGAGCACAGCAGCTACATTTATGAGGATGTTTTTCTACAGAGAAAAAGAGAAAAAACTGAAAAGATTCTTCAAGCTTTTCTGGACTGAGGAGAACATGTTCATCTGAATCTTCTCCAGAAAAAGAAACCAGTGGAATTGTCAGACTTGGAGAAATCAGCCACACTATGAAACCAAAGTCAGACATTTCCACCAAGAAAATCTAGCAAACCAGAGAAAACTGGAACTTTTCTCCTGATTTGGTTGGAATCAGACTGGAGCTGCTGTCAGTCAGAGTCAGCAGTCAACATGTTTTCTTCTCCAACATCTCTGATGTCTCTCAGAGACTCTCAGAAGGCTCAACTGAAAAGATCTCATCACACACATGATGCTCCAAGTGAGTCTGATCAGAGAGATCCAGAACTGAACCAGACCTCAAGTCCTTCATCTGAAAACTACAGATCATCTGAACTAGAATCCAAAATCCTTTAACTCTGACAAACACTCACTGTTCCAGTCCTGGATGGATGTCCTTGAAGTCTGGATTAGGAGGCTTTGATCTGTTACTCCTGAAGGAAACACTGCTGGATCCAGAATCAGGTCCAGGTCTCTGTTGAATCCTGATGGACAAACAATAGTTTTATCAGAAACTCATCTCTTCTGTTCATCAGATTCTCTTCATGTTGAACTATTGAACTCAGATCATGAACAGACTGATCTACAGTGAGACAGTCTGTTCAAACGCCCCCATCTGACAACTGTGTGACACTGCATGCAGGGATTGTCATTGCTAACAGATTTCAGCTGTCAATGTCCACTGTGAGGAATATAGTGAGGAAATGGAAGACCACAGGCACATACGACCACAGGGTTCATACGGTCATGAAAACCTGGAAAAGTTCTAAAAATGTAATTTCTAGGTCCTTGAAAAGTTTGTGAACAAAGAAATGTTCTGTAGAGTTTGGGAAAAGTCATGAAATGTTCATATTTTGGATTAAAAAACCTAAAAATAAAGTAGTTTAACATGAAATTTAAAGTGAAATGGTGGCAGAAGTTCAACCTGGAACTATCAGTGATGAGAGTTTCTGTTGGAGTAAAGCAGGTGGAACTTTCATCAGTTCAGCGCGTGACACTTTCTACTTGATCAGAGAGATCCAGAACTGAACCAGACCTCAAGTCCTTCATCTGAAAACTACAGATCATCTGAACTAGAATCCAGCCTCCTTGAACTCTGACAAACACTCACTGTTCCAGTCCTGGATGGATGTCCTTGAAGTCTGGATTAGGAGGCTTTGATGCGTCACTCCTGTAGGAAAAACCACTGGATCCAGATCCAAGTCCAGGTCCAGGTCTCTGTTGAATCCTGATGGACAAACAATAGTTTTATTAGAAACTCATCTCTTCTGTTCATCAGATTCTCTTCATGTTGAACTATTGAACTCAGATCATGAACAGACTGATCTGCAGTGAGACAGTCTGTTCTAACGCCCCCTTCTGACAACTGTGTGACACTGCATGCAGGGATTGTCACTGGAATCATGTCTTTGTTTGTGGATAAAACACTAATCTTAAATGTCACATTAGTTTATAGATGATACTGTCTTATTCTGAAAAACAGGATTGTTTTCAAAGGCATCAGGCTGAACCCTAAATCTTTCAGATAGGAGACATTTCTACATGTCATCCAACTCTGAATTCCATCAGGCTGGAAATGAAGTTCAACAAAGTGAAATCTCCAATGACTTAGTCACTGTCTGATTAGAGATTGGAATGAGAAAGAAGCAGGAACCACAGTAGGGGACATTTCCAGGGCCTTTATTTTGAAGGACAGACTTTCAGATCAGCAGGATTCTGCTGGTTTGGTCCAATTTCAATCAAGTCATTCTTCAGATTGACTCATTCATTTTCAGCCTCAGTTTCTCTCCTCGTGGATCAACTCTTTGTATTCATAGAACAATATTGATCAGTAGAACATCAATGTTGAACTGAGACTGTTGGAGAATGAAATTCTAAGTAACAGATTGATTAGACTGAAATGGAAATCTTGATGTCATTTATGTCAATAACAGTGGTATGAGAAAGTTTGCCCTCCCCCCTGATAATTTTCCAGATTTTCTTCTTAAATCATTTGTTCTGATCATAAATTTCAGTTCAATATATCGTCTAGCAGATGAACACAGTTATATTTGAGAAGTGAAATGAAGTTTATTGGATTTAAAGAAACTGTAGAATAATTACTTCAACATAAATAGGCAGGTGTATAAATCTTGCCCCCATGTTGTTTTATTGATTTGACTACATTTAGCAATAATTATTGGAACACAAAATTTTATTTATGAGCTCATTGACCCTTGACCTCCATATACATGTGAAGCCAATCATGAGAAGAGGGATTTAAGGAGGAAAAGAGCCAGTTTTTCTGAAGAATGTCACCATGGGAACCTCCAAACAGCTGTCAGATGAGCTGAAAACAAAGATTGTTCATCATCATAGTTTAGGTGAAAGGATCCATAAAGCTTGCTAACAGATTCCAGCTGTCGATTTCCACTGTGAGGAATATAGTGAGAACATGGAAGACCACAGGCACAGTTCAAGCAAAGGCCCAGAAGACTCTCAGATAGGCAGAGGTGAAGGATGGTGAGAACAATCCAAGTCAATCCACAGAGCAACTCCAAAGATCTACATGTGATCTGACTGCAGATGGAGTCACTGTGCTTCCTCCACCCATTCATTACACTTTGCTGGATGGAAGAGTCATGTGGAAGAAGCCTTTTCTGCTCTCATGCCACCAACAGAGAGACCGGAGGTTTGCTGAAACACATCTGGATAAGACAGCTTCATTTTGGAATAAGGTGCTGTGGACTGATGGAACTACAATGGAGTTATTTGGACAGAACAGGGGGGGGGGGGGGGGGTATGCTTGAACAAAGAACACAGCATTCCAAGACAAACACTTACTACTAACAGTCTCATTTGGTGGGGTCCCATCATGCTTTGGGGCTGTGTGGCCAGTGAAGGTTCTGGAAATCTGGTCATGGATTCCAGTCAGTATCAGCAGATTCTTCCAAACAATGTTCAAGAATCAGGGACTAAGTTGAAGATCCTTCAACAAGACAATGACCCTAAACACTGCTCTGATTCTACAAAGAACTTCATGCAGAGGAACAAGAACAATGTTCTGGAACGATCATCTCAGACCACAGACCTGAATATTGTTGTAAATCTGTGGTGATTTAAAGCAGCTGTCCGTGCTGGGAAGACATCAAATCTGACTGAACTGGAGATGTTTTCAAAGAGGAATGCTCCAAAACACCTTCAACCAGAATCCAGGCCCTGATTGGAAGCTATAGGAAGAGATTGGAGGCTGTCATTTCTGTAGAGGAGGATCTACTAAATATTGATGGTATGCTTCTGTTGGGGGGGGGGGGGATTTAAGCACCTGCCTATTTTTGTTGAACTAATTATTGTACAGTTTCTTTAAATCCAATCAACTTTATTTCACTTCTTAAATATCACTGTGTTCATCTGCTAGATAATATATTGAACTGAAATTGATGATCAGAACAACCAATGATTTATGAAAAAAACTGGAAAATTATCAGGGGGGGGCAATCTCTTTCACCACTGTATAAAATAGAATGTGAAGTTCAGCTTTAAACAGGGTTCATACGGTCATGAAAACCTGGAAAAGTTCTGAAAATGTAATTTTTAGATCCTTCAAAAGTTTGTGAACAAAGAAATCTTCTGGAAAGTTTTGGAAAAGTCATGAAATGTTCATATTTTGGATGAAAAAACCTTTTTTGTTTTTTTATATATACGTCCAAAATTTTATTGAAGCATTTCATTTCATTTCATTTTATTTTTCCACAATGCGACTAAAGGAACAAATCTCACAATACAGAATGTGGAAAAAATGGACATCCCAGAAGCAGCTGCTTATTATTAGGGGTCCAGCATTTTAGACAAGCATAAATATACAAATATGAGTGGCGGATGGAAAAGAAAAGAAAAGAAAATAATTTCATAAATAAAATATACTAATAGAATGAGAGAAATGATGGTAATATAGTGGAAAGTGTTAGACAATAGGGACAATGAATTTGAACAACATAAACTCTGGCGTGTAGCCATATCAACATGTCAACAGACAGAAAGAAATCACAAACACGTTAATAGATGGTTTCGGTTGGAGCAGCATTTTTACAGTATGTTGACAATAATAACAATTTCAGTTTCCTTTTAAACATGTATATTGTTGCAGACTGTTTAACATCATTTTCTAAACTATTCCAAGTTTGTGGACCTCTAGTACAGACAGAGAAGCTTGTACATTTTAATTTTCTGTTTTTGCCTTTTAGCATATGCTTTCCCCTGGTGTCATGGTGATAAGAGGGCAAAAAAAGTGGTTTGAGGTCACACAAACGACTATTTAATTTATTAACAACACTGTACATTGTGCATGCATTATGATACGTGTTGAGTTCGGGTAACTTAAGGAGGCTGTATCTGTGGAAGAGTGGATCCGTTGGGGAATTTGGCGTGGACCAGGTTATTGCTCTTATTGCTTTCTTTTGTGTAATCAGGAGTTTTGCCGTGTAGGTAGAGTATGTGTTATTCCATATGATGTTACAGTAATTCAGGTGAGGCTCAAACAGGGATCTGTACAATGTTAGCAATGCGTCTGATGGGAGCATGTGCCGAATCTTATAGAATAAACCAACAAGTTTGGATAATTTTTTAACTAGTTCATCTATGTGTTTTTTAAAATTTATAAATTGATCTATATGGATTCCAAGAAATTTGATCGAGTCCACCTGTTGAAGAGATTGCCCATCTATATTTATGTTCAATTTCCTGTAGGTGGATTTGTGTCTGGATGTGTGGAGTATGATAAAAAAAAGTTTTGCTCGTGTTTAATGACAATTTATTGCATTTGAACCCAGTATCTACTTTTGCTAGTTGTTCATTTAAGAGTTTTTCCAATAGGTCGATATTTCTATGTGACATGAATAAACTAGTATCGTCTGCAAAAAGTATTTTGTGGATGGCTCCAGAGCAGAAAACAAAATCATTTATATAAATTATGAAAAGAAGTGGTCCCAATATGGATCCTTGTGGTACACCCATTTGAATGTTGAGTTTTTGTGATTTTAGTTCATTAACCTTTACATATTGCTCTCTTCCACAGATATAACTCCTGAACCACTGGAGCGCTAATCCCCTAACCCCATAATGCCTTAATTTGCTGAGTAATATTTCATGATCTATAGTGTCAAATGCCTTAGAAAGATCCAGAAAAACCCCAATACCATATTCACCTCTTTCAAAGGCGTCATTAATTTTTTCTACAAGATCTAAGATAGCCATACCCGTGGTGCTGTTTTTCCTAAAGCCATATTGTTGTGGCACGAATACATTGTGTTTTACAAAATAGTCTGATAATCTTGAGTACACAACTCGCTCAAATACTTTGGAAAGAATTGGCAGTGTTGATATGGGTCTGTAATTTTTAGTATCATTTTTGTCCCCAGACTTATATATGGGTATTATTTGAGCTATTTTAGTAATTTTTGGGACTTTGCCATGTGTTAATGAAAGATTAATGGTGTAAGCGAGAGGTTCTGCAATTTCATGTACTATGGCTTTGATGATGTTACTACTTATGTTATCAGCACCAACTGTGTAGGACGATCTTAGCTTGTTTATAATATTCACCACTTCTGTTTTACAGGTAGGTTTTAGAAAGAATGAATTTGGGTAATTTCCCTGAAGATAAACATTGTAATTAGCACCACCTGGTGGATGAATGTTTTGAGAGAGACTTTTTCCAACTGAACAGAAATAATTGTTAAAAATATCAGGTAAACTGAGATTGTTTGTTTGACATTGTTCTAAGGCATCAGGGATGACTGTAGTTTTTGTTCTGCGGCTGAGAATGTCATTTAACACCC
Organism: Oryzias curvinotus; assembly: GCA_023969325.1. Taxonomy (NCBI): domain Eukaryota; kingdom Metazoa; phylum Chordata; class Actinopteri; order Beloniformes; family Adrianichthyidae; genus Oryzias; species Oryzias curvinotus. The sequence continues at coordinate 13,440 of JALJSC010000255.1, read as the reverse complement.
TCCAAGACTTTTTTTGATCTCCGGATGCAACTTTCAGTTGTGTAGTAAAATGATTTTTGTTTGCTTATTCGTAATAGTTTTGTTAGATTGTTTTTATATTTTATGTAAGTTGATTTATTTTGGGTATTTGGTTTTTTTATATACTTTTTGTACAATTTATTCTTTTGTTTGATTGAATTTAGTATTCCCTTGGTTATCCAAGGTTTTACTTTTATGTCTTTTTGTCTAATTGTTTTTTCTGGGATTGTTATACTAATTGAGTCAGTTAATTCTTCAATTAATGAATTATATGCAGATTCTGGATCTGTGGTGTTGAAAACTGCGTCCCACCTTTTGGTCTGAAGGTGACTGATTAGGTTTGCTAAAGTTTGGGTGTTTACAACTTTCACTTTTCTCCTTGTACGTGGGATTGACGGTTTTTTATTTAGTTTCATATAGCATGCAATAGGATAATGGTCTGTAATGTCTGAGTATACAACCCCTGATTTATATTCAATATTTACTGTATTAGTTATCATGTTGTCCAAAATGGATTTGCTTTTTTCCGTAACTCTGGTGTACTTATTGATTTTTGGGAAAAAGGATGAGGAGAAAAGAGTATTAATAAAGTCATTATTGGTTTTATTGTCCTTGGATAGATCTATATTTAAATCACCCATAATAAGACAATTTATGTTCGTTTGGTTTATGTGGAGAAGAATGTTTTCAAGTTTGCCTCTAAATATGTCATAATCAGAGTCTGGTGGGCGATTTATTACTCCAATAACAATACTTCTTGCATTATTATGTTTTAGTTCTAGAAATATTGAGTCAGAAAAACCATCATCCAGTATAATGTCTGTTCGTTCCCTTACTGAATATGAGGAGCTCATATATAGGCAAACTCCTCCACCAGGTTTACCAGCTCTATTTTTGCAAAACAGTGTATATCCATCTAAATTGTAAAGATCTAAATAAGCAGCTTCATTAATCCAGGTTTCACTGCAGCCTATTATGTCAAAATTGTGACCTATTGTTGCCAGCAGTGAAAGTAGGTCATCGTGGTGTTTTTTAATACTGCGTATATTTAGATGCAAGGAGGAGAAGGTAAAGCTACTGTTGATTTTTATTAAATCCTCTGGATTATAATATTCACAGTTTAAATTTCCCAGTTTTGCACCTAGATAGTGATGTTCAAAATAGTCTTCTTCAAGACTACAATTTACTTTTATCAACCCCATACAGTTTGAGGAAAAACATGATGTCCAGATTGCAAGTAGAAGACTCTATGAAGACACTTTCCCAAATTCCCGCACCAAACAAAACATAGTAAACAAAAAAATAAGTAAAAATTTAAGAAACATAAAGATTACCATAGTCATTAAAGTAAACTCAAGTCAAATTTCTGTCTCCCGAGGAGTGCAATTCATTCAATACCCTTAACAAACATTGGTCATTGATGACTGCGATGTTTACTCACCAGATTATTATTGAGGTTGGAATAGGAGTACAGTACCTCATTTGTGGGCAATTTTCAGAAATAGTTCAGCCTCTTTCGAGTCTCTGAAAGTCTTTTTAGTTCCGTTGAATGTGAAGGACAGTGTTGCTGGATAAGCCATCTGGAAGCGTATATTCCTCTCAATGAGGTGCGCGCACACGGAGTTGAACGCTCTTCTGGCGATACGAACGCTTTGTGGAATGTCGGGAACGATCTGCAGGTATGAATCCTCATACGCTATTTTCCCCCGTCGTTTTGCCTCTGTCAGAATCATCCTCACGTCTCTTGTGTGTTGAAGTTTGATGAACACCGGGCGCGGGCGTCCATCTGCAGGTGTTCCAAAGCCCCGATGGGCGCGGTCGATAGTAACTGAGGTTACCGGCAATTTCAGGAGTTTAGGGATAAACTCTTCAAAAAACAGAGCCGGGTCACTTCCTTCTGTGGACTCTTTGAGGTTTAACAGTCTGACGTTGTCACGTCTTGACCGGCCTTCTAGATCCATCACTTTGCTGGTCAGCTCCTTGTTTGTTTTTTCAAGGTCAATCCAGTTTCCTTTTTATCGGAGCGATGTCGTCCTCCAGCCCTGAGATCCGTGACTCTGACTCGGTCTGGCGAGTTTGAGTGAGTCGGTTGTAGCCACAACATCATCAAGGCGTTTAAATATGTTGTCCAGCTTGGCATCCAGAATGGATTCGAACTTGTCGAATGACTCTTTGACAGACAGAGTGCGCTGTCCTTCCTCTGCAATGGCTGTAGAAATCATTTTCAACAGAGCCTCCAGTGAAAACTCCGAATAACTTGCAGGCGAATCGAGTTTTGTCGAAGCGCTAGCATTAGCACTTGTGTCATGGGACATGCTGGATGCTGTTGAAGCTGTGCCATCTTCACGGTCAGCTCGAGATTGTTTAGCTGGTTTAGGCATTTCAGCGACTCCTTTATTTATTTATTTTTTTAACCCTTTTGTTCTGTAACGCAGTTTGAGAGTGGGTATCTGTTCAAGGTAGACTTCAGGGGGAAACAGTTTGACGTGACCTACTCCTCCGCCGCCATCTTAAAATAAAGTAGTTTAACATGAGATTTGAAGTGAAATTGTGGCAGAAGTTCAACCTGGAACTATCAGTGATGAGAGTTTCTGTTGGAGTAAAGCAGGTGGAACTTTCATCAGTTCAGCGCGTGACGCTTTCTACTTGCTGTTCATAGATTGTGGAAAGCTCCAAAATGCCAATCAAATGAAGCTTTAACAACAAGTGGCTTTTTAAAGTGTGGGTGACATGGCCTATTTTAATAAGCCAAAATATAGTAAATAGTCTCTATTTCATGTTGCGATTGTTTTTAATATTTTTCGAAAAAGAATAAATAGCGAAAAACGCGATATAAACAACGAGGACGGCCGCCGGCTTCACGCATTCCGCCGAATTCGCGCCGCCCTGTTTGTGACGTAACGAAAGGCAGACAACATGGCTAGCACCGATAGCGAAGCACAGAGTGATGCTACCGTCTTCCAGCCAAGACCACTTAAATTTGTTTTTTTTATCGTCTTCTCACAACTGAGGTCGTGACCACGCTCAATAATGACGATGCCCGCATTATTGATCGCAAACTCTTCAGATTTGTTTGTGAAAGTTTAGCGTGTGTCCGCCAGTTTTGGTCTCTAGGGGATCCGTCACGCTGACCACGTGGTACAGACAGAGCCAATCAGAGCCGTCGACGCATCCGAAAGCAACTAAAACGTCCCATCATTGGTCAATTAGGCCGGGTAGACGAGAGATAGCCGCGACCATAGAGGAAGCGATCCGCAGAGAAATATAGAAAATAAAGCTAAAGTTCGCCAATTTCAGACAATTTTTTCATCCGGAAAGCGATTTGTCCATAGAGATCAGGTCTTTATTTCCAGGAAAGTACGTTCGGTTTGCTCGAGGGCTTTGGTTTCGCCCTCGTGTGTTGAACTTGTTTTGTCCATTGTTTCAGCAGCGTTTCTTGTTTTGGGAATTTATACACAGATACACTTTCACTAGATGTATTGCTACATCCAGCTGCCACACAACGACTTGGCATGTTGATGATTAACAGAGAATTAACGAATTAACGATGATTAACGAGAGAAACGAAGACTACCTGCTTTGTTTACATGCTGTCCGAAGCGGAACTACGGAAGTCAATGCCTTTCGTGACGTCACAGGTCATATCAGGGTCACTTCCAGTCTGCGCTCTTAGCGGCAAATTCAAATCTCTGATTCCTTCGAAAGATGTCTATTATTCATATGCTTCGGATTTTTTTCGACGCGAACTATTGGTATCAATAGAATCAGCGTTTAAAGGGCTTTTTTATTTGACAAAGTTGTTCAAAGCATGGCATCCACACTTTAAGGAGAAGGATCAACTGTGGCTGATGAAGGTGAGGGTTAAACCACCAAATGGTTCCTGAGCGCAGATCACTGCTCCCTGGGGGAGGGGCCAACAGCAGGAACACATTTCACACACCTAGGAGCGTGACGGCTAACGGGACTTGAACCTTAAATCCATGCCACGGACAACATTTAGCCTGGGACAGAATACCTGCAGCAATGCAGCAATGTGCATCTTGGCTGCACGGATTCCGTGTTCCAACGTGAATTTCCATCACTGTTTGTGCTGAACGCACAGAAATACACACCAGTGACATCAGCAACAACTGTGTTTGTCACCATGTCTCCAGTCTGTTTTCTTCTTCCTACTTTATCCACAAACATTACAGAGCAAAACGCTGGAGAAGAATTCAATATTGACCAGTTAGAACCAGTTATTTTATTCCTAACTCCATTAACTCTGACAAACACTTACTGTTCCACTACTGTACAGATGGTTTTGAAGTCAGGATCAATATTCTTTGATCTGTCACTCCTGTTGGACACACTGCTGGATCCAGATCCAAGTCCAGGTCCAGGTCCAGGTTGGTTCCTGTGAAGATTGCAGGTTGCTGGTGTGAGTCCTGAGCTCTGACATGGAGAAGATCATGGACAGTTGGAGATGTTCATCTCACCTCTGAGCTTTGCTCTGGTTGTCATGGTTACCATCTCTGCTTTTAGAGGGAGGGGCTCCCTCCTGTGGCTCCTCCCACTGATCCATGCTGCTGGATTCACTGGATCCACATCAGCTCACACACACCTTCACCTGCAGAGGAAACCCTCCTCATCATCAGAGGAAGCTGCCATCAGCTGCTGCACTTCTGCTCTCCCTCCAGCAGGTGGAGACATGGAGCTGCAGCAGCAACATTTCCATTCAGTCACTTTGACACAGAAACAACAAACTTCCTGTTTCTACACTTCAGGAAACATGAAGCATCAAGAAAAACAGACAGAAATCAAAGAATGAGGAGAAAAGAAAGAAAGACATGAATTCTTCCTCTCAAAGCTCCAACAGAGACTTTGATTCCACTGTTGAACCTCTGAACTGGAAAGTATTACAGGTTACTTGTTCTAAAGTAATCCATTACCTTACAGGATTACTCTCTGGAAACTGTAACATGAGTCCTGAGTTACTTTTTAACTTATTTAAACTTCTATAGAGGTCCGGTTTCTTCAACTTCTCATCAATGTGGAATCACTAAAAGATTTATTTCCTTCTTAGTGAAACTGATTCTGAATGACAGACAAGAATCTACGTCTGTCACCAAACTGGTTCCTGTTTGTTACCTAGACTGTTCTTAGTGAACAGACTATTGTTTATAAATGAAGACTTTCAACTCATAACTTGTGAAATTATAACTTTATTATTGTAAAATAATGACTCTATTACCCATAATCCTACCTGGTTTTTCTCAGAATTGTACGACTTTATTCTGATAAATGTATTTCTTTGTTATTTTGATGGTGGCTCCAATTCTCTGTCCTAAAGTTCAAGTGACTGAACTAGAAAAACTAGACACACAACTCTATACAAAAACACACAAAACACACCATGAGGAAGACAACAACTAAAGTTTAGGGTCTATGAAGACTAACAGCTAAATCATTGAAGATGATCTGAAAAATAGAATTGATAGTTGAAGAAAAGCAGAAAAATCTTTGTTTTCATCCACTAAGGCCTCATGGTCTCTCTGCTCCAAACATTTCTATTCTAGGTTGTTGGTCTGATGGAATCCCAGAGTTCCTGAACATGGAAGGAGGAAATAGGACTCTGTTCCAGCACACAGTTACCTGGAACTGTAATCTATTACTTTAGGAAGGAGTTCTCCCACAGACTGGATGGAGGAGAACAGGAAGGTTTGGAGTCAGAAATGAAAAAAGCCAACAAGCATCAGCTGATTGTTGTTGAGGTGATGAAGAAGAGTCCTCCATGTTGTTGATCCAACAATGATGAAGCTTTGGAAACAGCAGAGGGAGGAGAGTTTGCAGAGAAAGAAGAAGATCTTCTCCAAACATTCAGAAACAAACAGTCAAGTTAGTGAAGACAAAGTTCCAGAAACAAACTCACTTCAGTTTCTGCAAAGAGATGAAGAGGAAGAAGAGTCTCCCTCACCGTGTCAACGCAGCTGCAGCACTGATCACTGACTCACAACCAGGAAGAGTCCACCTGGATGGAGGCGGGGCAGCACAGGTGGGCGGGGCAGCAGGTGGAGCAGCCTCAACCAGGAACCTGCTAGTCACTGGGAGGAGGGGCGGAGCTTCAAGCTGTCAGATTGACAGATGGTTGATGTCAGTGAAGGTCATGTGACCTTCTGCTTTCTGTTCTCCTCCTTCCAGACGTGCATGACCCCCCCTCATCTGTCATCTACTGACACTGAAGCAGAAACTCCTGATGGAGCTGAAGGGAGGGGCCTGACTATTTCCTGGAAACAGCTCCTTCTGATCATCAGTCAGAACAGCCGTTGGAGGCAGAGATTTGATCCCAAAGAAAACATCAAAGTGAAAGAATGTGGATCTTCCAGATCTGTCAGAGCTTCCAGGAAAAACTCGGACAGATTCCAACAGAGAGAAAGATGTGAGGAGCAGAAAAACACTTTAGTTTGACACTTTGATCACTGCAGGAAGTTTAGAAAAAGTCCAGAAAAAGAGTCCCACTGATCTCTCCAAAGCTCCAAATCTCTGTTTTCCTCCAAGGATCAGGATCTTCAGGTGTTTCTCTTCTCCACCTCATACCTGCTGATCTTCCTCCAACCACCTGAGTCTGTTTTCTCTTCCTGTGCTCTTTCAGCTCTCTGCAGAGACTTTCCTCCTCGTCTGTCTTCCTCATCCATTCCTTTGCTGTCAGATCAACTGTCAGCTTGTTGCATCACATGTTGGAGTTTGGAGCAGGAGCTCTGATGCCTTCATGGTCGTCTGTTCAAAGCAGAAATGTTCCTTGGAGCTCAAACACATCATCAGCTTTTAGGAATTGATCTGCAGACATCAACATTGTTCTGATTTGATGGAACATTCCTAGATTCTCTGGGAATGTTTCCATCTTTTCTGATCCCATTGTTGACTGACAGCTCTGCTCTGACCTCTGACCTCTTTACTGCTGACACAAACATCAACATTCAGACTGTTTGGAACAAGAGTCTGAGCCTGAGAGCAGCTCTGACTGAAAGAATGTGGATCTTCCAGATGCTCTGTGGGACTTTTTCTCTGCTTTAGTCTGGAAGAATGTTCTGCAGCAGAACCACATTCCTGAATGACGTCTTTGTTCCTCAGTAACAGGAAGTGTTTGAACGGCTGCAGATTCTTCAGAACATCAAGGTTTCCTGCAGCTGGAATGAAGGAGTGCTGCCCCCTGGTGGACAGGAACTCAGCAGTGCAGCTTCAGGATGGAGTCGGTTCCAACAGATCAGATCAACGTTCTGCTCTCTGCTAAAGAGGCCGTTTCATCAGCTGGGAGTCTGTTGGAGGTTCTAGGATCACAGCACGGGTTCTGCAGCTTCTCCTCCAGGAGGGTGGAGACCACTTTCTCCACCCATCTGATCACAGTCTCCATGAAACCATGAAGAACATCTGTGAAGAAGAAGAAGATCCTCCTGAGATGTGAGCAAACCTGGAGGACGACTAGAAGAAACGTCTGATCTGTGAGAGTTTGAGTTTGTTTGTGAAGAGGACACATGTCTTCTGTCCTCTCCCACTTTTTCACACTCCTGAACGTCTTCATTCCACCACCAAGTCTCCTGATCTCCTCATTCCAGATGAAAGACAGAGGACCTTCTCCCAGTCTCCATGATGACTTTAGCTGAAGACAGCAAACAGTCTAAACATCCACACAACACTTGTATTGTTTAAATGTGTTTTGAACATCTAGTTCCAGAAATAGTTGAAACCAAATCAGAACAAACAAGCTCCTTTTTTCTCCTCATGATTCTTGATTCTGTAAATCTGCTCAGTACAGACTGAAAGCAGGAAGGAGGGACGACGCAGAAATCACTGGACTGGAAGAGGAACTGAAGAAGAAGAGGGACAGTCTGACCCTGCAGGTCCATGAGCATCAGGAGCTGCTGAACATCAAGCTGGGCCTGGACCTGGAGATCGCCACCTATGGGGGGCTTCTGGAGAACGAGGAGGAGAGGTAGGAGAGGCAGCAGGTCTGCATGACATGGAAATGTGGGAGGAGTCTCCTAACGGCGGTTTCTGCTCCTCCTTTCACAGCTTCAAGGACATCCACACAGGTGAGAACCTCTCTGTCTTTGGTTGGTCTGTTTCCACCAGGGGTCTCAAACTCATTTTACCTGGGGGCCACTGAAGGCGGGGTCTAGCTGAGGGAGGGCCGCAACTTCAACACATACACTACATGTGAGTGTCTGAGAGACAATAAATTTGTATGGAACATGTAATATACTATTAACTATACTCTATTATTCACTGTTTTTTGTAAAAAAAAAATTACTTATTAAACTCTCATTTAAAAAAAATGAGTAAATAAAAAATCAATAAGTAAATAAATCAATGATACATTTCTGTTCATTTATTCTTCTATATCTGCTGTTTTCTCATTTTAACGTCCTCATTAACACAGTTCAGTTAAACTGTTGAATTCTAACTATTAAACACTAAAGTAGACTCCAGTTCTACAGTTCTGTAAATCCATCAATGGTTCTTCTGAACACGGTTCTCTTATCTTCTCACTGATGGACACTTGGCAGCTCTTCCTCCCAAACAGCTGAGACCCTCAGTGAGGATGAAGATGATTGACAGGAAATCTGGCTGAACTTGGTCTGATTGACATTTAAGGTGAAGTCAGAGAGGATGTGCTCCCTATTTTAAATATGTGTTGGATTTTTTTTTTAAGTTTACATTTTACACATAAATTAGTAAATAGAAACCAAATTCAGGAACCATTTCTTATGACTTTTTGCACATTTAAACCCTGGTCACTAGTTATTGTAGAGCAGCCGGTCAGACACTCCTATATTTTTATAAAAAACAGATATAAATTCATGTTGGTGACACCAAATATGTGCAGCCAAGATGCACAATAAGCGTGTTTGAGATCACCCAGGTGGATGAAACGCTGCACTGATCACCTGGTGAGTGACGGATGTTTTTGCTCCAACATCACCTGTCAATCATCACAAAAATATTACCAGAAAGGGGCGGGACCAAGGCCCCAACCTGAGCTGGAAACTTAGTACTGCACTGACTGCAAGTCACCAATTGACAACTAAACAATGCATTATGGGAAATGTGTGGTTTCACCCCCCCCCAGGCAGATCCAGCAGGCGCTGGTTCATCTCACGTCTATCGTTGCATTTTCTCCACGTGTTTTCAGTGTCTCAGACCACATCGTGTTGTTGCTCACACGTGATTAATGCTAAAACCCCGTTAGTCACGCATGTAGGTGTGGGACATTTATTCTCCATAGCGACTCACCTCCTGCAGAAGATGGGTCGCCACCGCGCGCCTAACCGGCGTAACTGTAACCATAACCGTAACCATAACCGTAACCATAACCTTAACCATAACCATAACCTTAACCATAACCGTAACCATAACCATAACCTTAACCATAACCTCAACCGTAACCATAACCATAACCTTAACCATAACCTTAACCATAACCTTAACCATAACCTTAACCATAACCATAACCTTAACCATAACCTTAACCATAACCTTAACCATAACCTTAACCATAACCATAACCATAACCATAACCATAACCTTAACCATAACCATAACCATAACCTTAACCATAACCATAACCATAACCATAACCATAACCTTAACCATAACCATAACCTTAACCTTAACCGTAACCTCAACCCTCCTCCGGGTCTGTGTGACCCAGAGAAAAGTTCAGCACTGACTGCATGTATTTAGATACGTTCTAAAAAGTAAAGTAAGGAACTCCTTAATGTGTTCCAGGGAGGGGGAGGGGGCGGTCAGGTTACCTGAATTAAATGTTCTCCTGATTTCAAGCCTGGTCAATGTCCCGCCCCCAAGAGTCATTTACTCCACTGTGATTGGATGGTTCTTCAGCTCAGCACACAAAATTGAAAAGGTGTCATTCATACAGACTGGTGGGCCACATTAACATTAAACTTTCATATTAAGGCGGGGGCCACAAAATATCATCTTGGGGGCCGCAAATAGCCCACGGGCCGCGAGTTTGGGACCCCTGCTGTACATACACACACAGCATCACTGAGGGGGGGTCACACAGGAAGTTCCAGCACCTGTCCGTCTATCAGACAAAGAAACATCCTTTGTTGGAGTGGTGCGCCCCCTGGTGGAGGATTCCTGTAGTAATCAGTGGATGTAAAAGGCAAGTTTATTTGTAGCACAATTCATACACAAAGTAATTCAAGGTGCTACACAAAACAGAAAAGTGCATTAAAATCACATCATAGAAATAATCAACGTAAAATTTACTTTTAAAGAAAAGATAAAATTAGAAAATTGGTTTAAAAATAAAGGAAAGGACAGAAAAGTGCAGGTAGGACCTTTCAGTCATATACACGGCTAAACAGAAATGTTTTCAGTCTAGATTTGAACATGAACACAGAAGAGGCCTGTCTTACGGCTTCAGGGAGGCTGTTCCAGATTTTAGCTGCAGAATATTGAAACGCTGATTCCCCTTGTTTAGTTCTGACTCTGGGAATCAACAGGAGGCCGGACCCTGAGGTCCTCAGAGTACCAGATGGTTCATATGGCACTAACATGTCAGAGATGTACTTTGGGGCGTGGCCATGGAGAGACTTGGACACAAGCAGAGCTGCTTTGAAGTCTATTCTAAAAGATTCTAAAACATTTCCTTCTATCCCACTGAACCAGAATGAAGCAGTTTCCTGTCCTGTTGCCATGGTAACCAGCATTCCCAGTCACCCCCTGATCCGGTTGGAGGTGGAACCCTGGTGGAGTTCCCGTAACAGCGTCCAGCTGCAGCTGGGTTGCTGGTTCCACGGCTGGAGGTCTCCACATGTGTAATCTAACGGAGCGGTTCTGCAGCTGCTTAGCAAGCACCAACAAATGCAACTGTTGTTGTAATATAAATGAATCTCTCTATTAATACATTTGTGAATGTTTTATTGTTTTTATTACATTTAGTGGTGCCAAACCAATTCTAAATGCAAAGAAAAAATTAGAATGACAAATTTATATATGTGTACATATATAGATGTATATTTTTTAATGTAACATTGGGCACTCACACATGACATTCACAAAACTCCAACTTATTAACCCTCGTGCCATCCTAGGCACTTTAACGTTGGGAGTTGGGTCACTAACTCCCAACCAACCATCAAAACAGTTCAGGTATGGACCGAAGAGGCTCTTCTGCATAACAGACTGTTTTGAACTCACTGACTGGGAGGTGTTTAAAGATGGCAGACCTGGAGGCCTACCACAACATCCGTCCTGAGACTATGTGCAGTTCTGCACCGACCTGTTCTGCCCACAATCCATCAAAGTGTACCCAAACCAGAAACCATGGTTGATGGAACAGTGCGGTCTCTGCTCAAACTCGGGATGCAGCCTACAGGTCAGGTGACAGGCTGGCCTACAGCAGAGCCGGACAGAGCTGAGGAGGGGCATCAACCAGGCCAACACAGATACAAGCACGGGTGGAACAGCACTTTGCTAATAAACCCGAGGAGATGTGGAGAGGCATCAGAACCATCACAGACCACAGGAGCAGCATGCAGCAACCGCTCATGACCCCACCCTGCCTGACACTCTAAACAGCTTCTTTGCACGCTTCGAACACGCCCGGCAGCAGCGAGACTCTGGTCCTCTATTACAGCTGGAGGAGTAGTCCCAGCCTCTCGTCCTGCAGCTACGTCAGGTGAGCTCCACTCTGAGGAGGATCGACACAAGTAAAGCCGCAGAACCAGATAAGTGTCCAGGCCGGGTTCTGAAGCTGTGTGGCACATCAGCTGACTGGAGTCTTTCTGGACATCTTCAATTGGTCCCTGCAGGTCACCTCAGTTCCTGTGTGCCTCAAGTCCCCATCATCGTGCCGGTGCCAAAAAAAATCCTCTGTCTCGTGCCTCAATGATACGGCCGGTCGCTCTGACACCAGTGATCATGAAGTGCTTGTAGAGGATCATCGTGAACCACATCAAGGACATCTCCCTGCTACCTCTGGACAGTCTCAGTTCGCTTACAGGGAGAACGATCGACAGAGGACGCAGTCTCACTAGCCCTGCATGCTACCCTGTTCCCACCTGGAGCATCCTACACCTTGTCAGATGTTATCTGTGGACTTCAGCTCAGCCTTCTACCGGTGATCTCGGACAAGCTGACAATGAAGCTCCACACCTGGGTCTGCCTGCCTCCCTGTGCCTCTGATCAAGACTTTCTCAACAACAGCCCCAATGGTGTAGATCGGGGACTCAACATCATCCACTCTGATCCTGAGCACAGGAACACCACAGGGTGTGTGCCTCAGCCCCCGCCCTCTTCACTCTGTTCACCCACGACCTGCTCCGCTATGTCATTCCACAAACCTGGTTCTAAAGTTCGCTGACGACACCACCGTAGTGGGTCTCATATCCAACAATGAGGCGAACCCACTACAGAGAGAAGTTCAGCATTACCAGGATGGTGTGCTGACAACAACCTCATACCTAACACCTCCAAGACCAAGGAGATCATGTGGATTTTAGAAAGGACTAGAAAGGTGGTACACACCCCCTCCTCATTAAACGGGGAGTGAGGTGGAGCGGGGGACCACAATCAAGTTCCTGGGGATCCACATCACATCTGACCCACCTGTCGCTGCACACATCCCACCTGGTGAAGAAGGCTCAGCAGAGACTCTTCTTCTAGGAAAGCTGAAAAGGACTGGACTTTCATCACAAACTTCTGGGGACTTCACGAGCAACCATTCAGAGCATCCTCTGTCTGAGTGCTACGGTGTGGTACGGGCGCACCGCTCAGACACGAAGGACTTGGCCCGGGTGGTGAAAACCCACAGGAGATTGTGGGAGGACCTCTCCCACCAACTTGACTCAGTGTACGACAGCCGGGTCAGACGGAAGGCTGGTCCGTATTGTGCAGACCCCACCCACCCAGACATCAACTGTTTGTACCTCTACCCTCTGGGAAGAGATACAGGAGCATCAGAAAAAAAAAAGAAAAAAAAAAACAAAGAAAAAATACAAAGCAAAAAAAACAACACCCAAAAACCCGAGCACATAAAACAAACAACCTAAACAAAAATAAAAACAAACAAAACAAAAAACAAAGAACAAACCAAGAAAATAACCAACAAAAAAAGCAGAAATAAGAACACACACGAACATACTGAGTAACATCTTCGAACGGCTCGTCCGGGGGCAAAAGGAGGAAGGCTGGCAAGGGGAGGGGGGAAGGAAAAAGGGGGGGGGAGGGAGAAGGAAAAGCGGAAGGGACCAAAGGGCGGGCTGGGGGGGGAGGGGGGGTGGTAGCGGACGGAACTTTAGAATGTGAATGGGAGAAAACGCGCCCTCATACGCTGTGTGATTCGCTGGCGCTTCCGAGCCCCGACAACAACACTTTTACCCACCAACCGGGAGACCCAGTTCTCCTTACTCGGTA